>JACEII010000008.1:3060219-3104288 GCA_014332785.1 Antheraea mylitta
AAAATGAGCTGTCATGATAATTGTTATGCTGTAGTGTTGTTAATGCGACGTGTGCGCTCAATTTAAATGAAAGTACAATGCTAATATTTTTAATTTATTTTCAACACATTTTTTTGTTAATTTATTCATTTGGTATTCTCAGCCGTACGCAGATATTATTTAGGCAGGACTGTATTTGACTGAATAAGCTGAGTTATAGGACATTACTTTACCATATTCGTATAAAGATGACTGTTTTAGAATTTCTATGGATTTTCAATCGCAATTTTTTAATGTTAATTATTGTTAATATATGTAATCAGTAACTTCAATGACTATAGTTAATATTAATTTTTAAAGTATGAAATAACTTTTCGATGTTAATATAAGTATATTAAATATTCGAATTTTTTTTTTAGAAGGGTCTGGACATTATCCATAAAATTTTATATCTTTGTTTTTTTTTTTATTTCAAGTGACTAAGCGAAAAGCAGTTCACTTTTTTATGTCACAGGAGGCAAACGAACAGATGGGTCACCTGATGTTAAGTGATCACCACCGTCCATAGAAACTTGCAACACCAGGGGAGTCGCAAGTGCGTTGCCAGCCTGTGTTTCGGAGGTGGGTGGGGGAGGGTCAGGAAGGGTAGGAAGAAGGGTAAGGTAGGTGGGTCTCCGGCTCTCACTGACCGAACGAAACGCAACAATGCAAGCACTGTTACTTCACGTCGGTTTTCTGTGAGAGGGTGGTGCTTCCCCGGACGAGCTGACCTATTAGTGCTGAAAACAATAATAGCTTCAGCTTGGCTCTACCACTACTAAAGCTTGGCTCTAGCACTACTACTTATTATTCATCACAAGAAATAATAAATAGTATACATCAAATAATCTTGTCATTTGATAACGAATAAATCTTAATATTAACTAAAAGAAAGCAAATAATAATCGTCCATATAGTTTTAATAGACAGCGTGTATGTCTGTCCTCAAAATAGAATCAGGAAGTGTCTGGTACTACAATTAGCAACGTACAGTTATAAATTATTACCCAATGCGATTGTGAAAGCATTAAATACATCTTATTTTGTACAGAGTATCGGATCATTGACTTTTGATATCGTTTTAGTTTTTCTTTGAGCGTCTATACCATATAATATGCATTTCAGTGTCGGTATTATTAGATCTTTAGGTTACTAGCGGTATATTAAGAGTTACTCGTGGTTAAGATATTATCGTTCAACTTAAAATATATGACTAAAATAATAATATATAATGCTAGAGGGCTCGTCGGACGTTGTCCAGATATTAACAAAGAACTTGACATATTATATACTTAAACCTTCCTTGATACACTATATCTACTAGTGACTGTACAGAAAATCCGTACATTAGTTTTTGAGTTGATCGCGAACAGACAGACAAACTTGTCAGAGGACATTGTTATATAATATTATGTAGCGATAATATGGAAATTTATGGTAATAGATTAATGTTAAATGCACATGCTATTAATAAAAAAAGTGTATAAAATTAGCATCACATATTTTAAAAAGACATTAGTACATTTCCATGATTTGGAAAAGGCTATCTAAGAGCCGCAGATGAAGCGCTTTGCGCGCGATTCAACTCGCGTGTAGACACTCGTGTGTTCCCGAGATACTAGAGTTACATATATTCCGTCCAGATAGTGCTGCGCGTTTCCTAACTCGCGAGTAAAATGCGTGTAAGAGCCGGTTCAGATAAAACGATTTGCGCGTGTCCACTCGCACGCATTAAAACAAGTTGCGTCCATATACTGCGTTTAGTGCGCTTTTCTACCCTAGAAAACACGAGCACCGTCTCGAGATACTTAGGCCCTATTGCTGCGTCCAATACTAGATTAGATATAGTCGTCAACCGTCTATCCGTACGACGTATCCCAGCATACGCGACGATTTCTAGGGTAGAAACGCGCCTAAAATGCGGTATGTGGATGCAATATATTTTGAACTACGCGAGTCGTCTAGCGCTCGCGCAAAACGTCTCATCTGAACAGGTTCATAGTCTTTTTCACATCTATAATACAACGCTTTTTTAAAACAATTAATACCGGATTTCATTGATTATAGTGATATTAATTTAAAGGTCACAATAATACAATGACAGGATACTACACACAATAAATTATTGTAGTTGGTAGAGCCCCGCTGAAGCTATTTTTGGTTTCAGCATGAATGGGTCGGCTCCTCCGGGGTAGTAACACCCCTCTCACAGAAAGCCGACGTGAAATAACAGTGCTTACATTGTTGTGTTTCGTTCGGTCAGTGAGAGAGCCGGAGGCCCACCTCCCTTCCTCTTTCCTTTTTTCCCTTTCTTTCCCCTCCCCCTTCTCCCATATACAGGCTGACAACGCACTTGCGACGTCCCTGATGTCGCTAGTGTCTATGGACGGTGGTGATCACTTACCATCACGTGACCCACCAGTTCGTTTGCCTCCTATGATATAAAAAAAAATAATAATAATAACACCATAAAAATGATAAAATATGAGTAAAAACAAAAATCATGGTCATCGGTACTCATTAATATAATCAAAATAAAAAGCGGAAAAAAAATGTATGTCGATATAATTGTAAATAACACATTGAATACAAAGAGAGATAGATATGAGAGAAGTTAATGAAGAAACTCGACGAACCCAAAAATTTATCGAAAGCATCGTAAGATAGGTATTCTTGAAGGTTTATTATATAGCAGCCCGAAAGGGTCCACTCAAGATCAATTCCGCGATACGGCGCCATAATTTCAATAAACGTCCATTGCACTCACCCAAAAGCCAATTCTATTCGCCTTTCATATCATACGGCCTTATCTAAGATTAAAAAAGCTTACATCATTTTAGTGCCCACTCAAGAGTTATATTAGCAGAGTCGTTTCAGTATGTTTAGAAATGACATGACCATGTCCTATATATTAGAAAAGTATATCCAATTTCAATTATACATATCATTTCGTACATGCTTTCTTTACATATTATTAAACTAGCCTCTGCCCGCGACTTCGTTCGCGTGGAATAGTTACTTTGGGCTAACGCTAACACGCAGCGGAAGCTCTCAAGAGGAAAAAAAACAATTTTTAAATATTCTTCATTGGTGCTCCGTGTCTATTGGTCTTAGCGTGATGATAGCCTATAACCATCCTCGATAAATGAGCTATATAACATTGAATTTTTTTTTTTCAAATCGTACCAGTAGTTCTTGAGATTATCCCCTACAACGGTCACAACGTCATAAACTCACAAACTTTAGCTCTTTATAATATTAGTATAGATTATACGCTTTAACACAATATCACGATGTGGGCCAAGATGGCAAACATGCGAAATCTAAAGATGGACTGGTTCTGTGCTTGTTTACAATTTTTTTGCTTGAGGTAGCTAGCCAGATGAGCTTAGTAAATGTTCTATCACCTACCATTTCACTATACACCAAAATTTGTTTTATTTTGCTTTATTTATCTTTCATTATACATAACATACTTTTTAATCATTACAGCATAATAGACATACACAGTTACAATAGTTTTTGTGGCTGCACAGAGAGAGGCGTCATTTCCAGGTGTCACCATAGTTCATATATTGATCCACCCTATAATAGCCTTTATGTATTATGACCCGCTTGACATAATACTTCAACTTACTATTTTTTTTATACCATATAGGAGGCAAAGGAACAGACGAGTCACCTGATGTTAAACGATCACCGCAGTCCATAGACACTAGCAAAAACAGGGGAGTCGCAAGTGCGTTGCCAGCCTGTGTTTTGGGGGAACGTGAGAAAGAGGATGGGGAGAAAAGAGGTGAGAGGAGAGGAGGGGAGATGGGCCTCCGGCGCTCTCACTGACCGAACGAAACGCAACGATGCAAACACTGTTACTTCACGTCGGTTTTCTGTGAGAGGGTGGTACTACCCCGGGCGAGCCTATCCATTCCTGCTGAAACCACTCATAGTTTCAGCGTGGCTCTACCACCTCCATAAGTTGGCTACTATTTTGCATATATATTATTATATCTAAATATTTAACATAAATAACTTAAAACATTTTGTATTGCTGTTAATTTAATAAATTTCTTATTACAAATCTGTCTGATAAATAAACTCTTTGTCGTAGATTTAATGGAGGTCATACTTTATTTCTTTTCAATTCATACCTAATGAATTCATCTATATATCATAACAGATCTACCCAATTCTCAACATTCCCTTTAAGTATCCCTTATATTTTGTGATATAGAGAAATAATTTTTGATGATCACTCCAATTTCGGACAATCACTTTTTTGTACAAGGGCCCGACTCCATCGAGTACCTACTATTAGAATTCCTTGGTCCGTGCGTTTTATTAATTTGAAATATTAGAACAACGACGTATAATTCCAATAAAAATTTGCATTTTCTCCCTATTAAGTACGATTTTATAAACTACTAGATTTTGTCCGCGACTTCGTTCACGGTATTGTAGATATAACCAGTCTCTCGGGAACAGTTTTTTTTATAGGCTGAGTGCCTTCAGCGCTCGCCTCAATAGTTCGATGAAGCTTGAAAGACCTTTTAAGGTCAGTGTTTTCATTTCGAAAAAAAAAAGTTTTTTTTTTTGTGTGTGACAGGTTAAGATGTGAAAATACCCAGAAGCATACATACACATACATACATATAACTGGTTATATAGACATCATCCTTATCCAACTAATATTGTAAATGTAAGAGTGAATTTGTTCGTTATGCTTTCAGGGCTTAAAGAATGTAGGTATTCCTTTGTTTTGTGTTTTCACACCTGTCAGCAATCCTTATGACTACCTGGACTTTTTTTAAATTATGACACTAAAGTTACTAAACAAAAAAAGCGTTTGATAAACAGATTTAAAAAAAAGAATGTGGTATCGTGGGACACCAGGTAGGATCGAAGTTCTTTCGGCTAACGTAGAATCGACACAATTTGCAAAAAAAAAATCGTGCTAAATTTTATGTAATCGTAATTCAAATTATCAATAAAAATAACAAAATATGTCTCTTTATTTTTGTTTGACAACATAAAATTACATAGAACTAGAAATAATTACAAAAAAGGAGAAAGAGAAAGGTATTATACACTACTCGCTTGTGTATGCGACTGTCGCGTCTGCGCACGTCTCATTTAACGATTTTATTCCGCGCACTTTTCGTTACGGTTTTACTATCACATTTTTTTCAGTTCGGTCGCGCAGCAAAATCTCTATGTCCTTCGTTCCAATAAAAGTACTGAACCTATTATCTATCTTATCTCCTCCTATACCCTTTATCTATCTTAGCCTATCTGTTAGTTAGTAATTGTAGGTTGTATAGCCACGCTGAAGCTATAACTGGTTTCAGCATAAATGGGTCGGCTTGTCCGCGGTAGTAATACCCTCTCACAGAAAACCGACGTGAAATAACAGTGCTTGCATTGTTACGTTTCTCTGGGTTCTCGCATAGCAGGCCCACCTCGCCTCCTCCCTTCCCTTCATCCCTTCCCCCCCTTCCCCACCAACACAGGCAGGCAACGCACTTGCGACTCATCTGCTGGTGTATACAGATGGTGGTGATCACTTAACAGCACCCATCTGTTCAATTGCCCCCTATGACATAAAAAAATTGTGATTTTTTGTGAAAAATTGTGTGATTTGTGAAACTGTGATTTTAGATTAAACAAAATTTATATAATGTTTACCGTATCCATTGCTAATATAAGATTGAATTTTCTATACTACAATATTTCATTTATTTGCCCGAAAATTACCTTTATGAAGGTATCGCACGTATATATTTACCTTGGTAAATCGTGCCGTGAATTTAGACTCCAGACACCCCTGGGGAGTCGTAGCTGAGAAATCTAGATTACCAGGGTAAAGCTTTGCGAAGATATTGTATAAAATATTATAGTACATGCAATACAGTACTGATTTTATAAATACTTATTAAATTGTTTTATTATAACCAGCAGATATTCAGTGATTTGATGTTACTTGTTTTTTTTTTCTTATTATTCCAAAAAATAGTATCTTATATAGATATAAGTACCTAGCTCGGTTCTTGAAAAAACGTTATTAAATTAAAATAAACCTTTAGGTTTGCCTCATAAAATTAGCATTTTTTATCATAAAAAAATATATTAAAAAGAAATCTCTCTTATAGTTATAATAATAAAATTATTTTTTAATTAAAATAAACCGTTGGGTTTGGCTCACAAAATGAACATTATTTTTCAAAAAGAAAAAAAATTAACAAAATCCCTTTTTTTTGGATTTTCCATGCAGCTGATTTTCATCTGAACTATTTTTGTATTGACAGCGGCGGCGAAATTTACCTTTATATTCTAGCTATATCCTTTCATTGCCTGAAAACTCAGTTAAAAAAGTTTTCAATGAATAAACTCTAGCTAGATCGATTTATCGTCCCCGAAACTACCTACATACTAAGTTTCACGGAAATAGATGACGCCGTTTCCGAGATCCTGAATATATAAAAATATACAAGAATTGCTCGTTTAAAGGTATTAATTAGTTAATTAACATAAAAAATAAGACTATTTGTGTAAATGCACTTATCTCTGCAACACTGTAAAAGTTATATAACAATAGATCTATATAGATTACCAAACAGCGAGATGTTTACTACTACATACCTTACAATCTGATTTGTTAGCATACCAAGTTTAGATTAGAAAATACTCTACGCAAACAAGAAATATTGGTGAGGGCGAGTCGTCTGGCTTTCGGACGAATATTGCAAGTCCTCCAGCGTCCAAAATCTGTCTACCATATCTGTTCGTAATAATCTCAAGGATAATTAACTACATTTGAATGCTGTTTTCATTATTATTTAGAATAGTTCACGAGGAAGATTTAGGTATATAATTTGTTAAGATTTTGTGTAAATTCGTTTAAATACAACGATATTGTAGTGGTAGAGCCATGCTAAAGCTATCTATTACTGGTTTCTGCATAAATTGATCGGCTCGCCCGACGTAGTACCACCCTCACACAAAGACACCGACGTGAAGTAACAATGCTTGCATTGTTGCTTTTTATTCGGTTAGTGAGAGCACCGAAGGCCCACCTCGTTTAAAAGGCCGGCATCGCAGTTACGTCTTCCCTGATGTTGCTAGTTTCTACATAACTTACTATCAGGTAGCCCGCCCATTCGTTTGCCCCATATAATGTAAATCAAGTGTAATTCTTAGAAGTGATAGAAAAGACAAGCCGGCTGGGATTTTTCGTCGAAAACGCTACTTACATATATAATACTTTTGAAATGTAACAAAACAATTCAGATAAAAATAACGCAGACGAATTCGCGGGAATCAGCTAGTATTTTAGATAATACAGACTGTAGTTGCAGCCCAACCGATTATATGTAGTAGTAGGTAGGTCCCTGTAGCGGATATAATAATTATGTCCTACCAACGAAAACGTTCTAGACTTTATCAAATATGTTATACTTAATGTACATAGCTTTTGTATACAAGTAAGTAGACCGTTCTCTATTTGGGCAAATTGAATGCTCGAACTCGTTAATGAAATATTTTTAATGTCGTCATAATTAATAGTGTGAGAGTGGCGGTCGATCATAAACCCACAGGCGTTGTAATTGTGTCCGTCCATCAATTTTATTACGGTCTCGCGTGTACCGATGTTATCTCACAATTGTCGGAACGAACTTATCGAGGTAAAGTTGTCGCGATAACTTCAACAAAAATAATACTTCTAAATAAAACCAATTTACGATTATGAAAGAAATTTGTTAATATAATGTTTTTGTGTATCGAACACTTATAATTTTAACTTACATATGTAACCTGAGCTCTGAAAATTAATGGGTGGAAGAGTATAATAAATCTAAATTGTGAATACATAAACACAATATTTCGTTTCATTTTATTTGTGAATAGTTAGTTCCCGCGACTTCGTCCTAGTAAAAATGTTTTTTTTTTTGTTATATGAAAACAACGAATTTTATGTCTTTTTTTGTGAGCGGTTTTTTTACTTGTAATATTATTGTAACTGTTTTGTGTCTGTCGGAAAGTAATGACGTATCCTGTTTTGTCAATAAAAATATTGCTAGAATCACTTCAAGTTCATATGTAGTTACTAATATTATAGACGTGAAAATGATTTCGTTCTCAGGGGTACAGAAAAGAGATAGGATACCTTTCATCTAGAACAAATATACCCTTCCCGAGGTACAAACAAATTTTACATTAACGCGAGCAAAGCAGCGAGTAAATGATAGTATGTATTAATTATTGAAAAAAAAAATCATCAATCAAAAGTCAATACATCAAGCGCTACATATGGTAATCAAAATAACCAGATCGAGTTTCTTGCCTGTTCTTGTCGATGACTGGATTGCTTGTCCGAACGGGTGGTAGTTTTTACGTCCTTAAGTGCCTTCTTAGTGCCAAAAATTTTAAGTGGTAGCTCAAACTATTACTGATTTCGGCACGATTGGGTCTGCTAGCCCGGCGTACTACCACTCTCTCACAGAAAACCAAAGTACCAGTGCTTGCATTGGTGCCTTCCGTCAGATCAGAGCACCGGAAGCCCACCTCCCTCCTCTTCCCAATCAACAAAGGCTGGCAACGCATTTGTGACTCCTCCAGTGTTGCTAGTGTCTATGGACGATGATCATCACTTAACATCAGGTAGTCCACCATTTCATCTGCCTCCTATGATTAAAAAAAAAAATTGAATGAAGTATATTTTAGTTTTGATTGTGAGTAGATTCCGAATTTTTATCTTTTCACTACTGACTTGCGGGAACTGATAATATCTCTGAAAATTAATAAAACACAACTTTATATTATTCGAATTTCATGAAACAAGTCGTATAAAATACTGTAAATATAATTTTACCTCGCTTTATGAATATTGTTGGCCGATAACGTTGCGAGAGTGTCGGCCGAACATAAACCTACAAGGCTCGTAATTGTACCGATCTATCAATTTTTATTACGGACTTTCGTGCACTGATCTTATCGAATAGTTATCGAAACAGAGAGTAAGTTGTCGCTGTATGTCCTTTAAATGAAATAAAATAACAAAAATCTTTACAAATTTAGAATTCTGCATATGCAAAATGAAATTTTGTACTGAAATCATGATATTGAGTTTTAATAACATGGCGAATTTTCCATCATCACATAGAACAAAGATCCTTACAGTGTCTGTCTGTCTGTTCGCGATAAACTCGAAAACTACTGAACCGATTTTTATGCGTTTTTCACCAGTGGATAAAATGATTCATGAAGAAGGTTTTGGTATATAATGTGCCATTGTACGCGCACCAGTCAAAACTATCGGATCGATGTCGATCATTCTTTTTTATTTTACTTCTCATTAGATATGCGACTATAGGTTCATCCAATATATATATAATACTTTTATATCGTTATGTATTCTGGATCTCGGAAACGCCGTCGTCTATTTCTGTGAAAACTAGTATGTAGGTAGTTTCGGGAACGATACATCGATCTAGCTAGCTTTTATTCATAGAAAACTTTTATAACATATTCTAGGCGGCAAACGAATAGATGGGTCACCTGATGGTAAGTGAGCACCACCGTCCATAAACACTTGCAAAAGCACTAGAGTCGCAAGTGCGTTACCAGCATGTATTTGAGGAGGGAAGGAGGAGTAGGGGAAGGTGAGGAGAGGTGGGCCTCCGGCGCTCTCACTGACCGAACGAAACGCAACAATGCAAGCACTGTTACTGGACGTTGGTTTTCTGTGGGTCGGGTGGTACTACCCCGGAAGAGTCCACCCATTCATGCTGAAGCTAGTAAGAGATTCAGCGTGGCTCTACCACCTACTAAAACATAAAAATGGTCTGAACCGTTATCGCTTTAACTTATGTTTTTTTTTCTCCGCACATAAAATATACTGTTAAAATAGTAAACAAGGGAGACAGTCGCGGGTATCAGCAAGTAAAGAATAAGTTATCCAGTAGAAATACATGCAAGTCCCTAAATTTATACTTTGCATGAGCAAAACGATCGCTTTTCAATATAACCATTTAGGTTAAACATCGATTTCCAAATGGCAAATACAAATTATGTGCTTATCATAAAAAAATCTAAATAAAGCAACAACAGTGCTGACTCTGTATACGTGTAACCACAATTTTCTTACTAGTATATCTACACAGAAGTTACTTTAATCCGAGTAGTAGTAAGCTATTTTAATGTGCATTATGGTTGGTGTAATTTAAATTAAGAAAAATTATCTTGTTCTTGCGAAATATGTAGTCCGAGAGTTGACGTTAAATATTGATAAAAATAATGCACGGTCGTATCTGAAAGAAATGTTCCCAGAATTGTAGCAAAGACGCTGAGAAAACTTCGTTGAAATGTTACGGAATGCTTATAGGGAAGTCGGAACTTTTGTTTATAGGACATTTAATTTTAAAAATACCGCAGCGATTTTGTAATAATTTCCTCGTTGGAAAATTAATGTTATTACGTGGAACATTAAATACGTTGTGATAATGTAGTGTCTACGTTTCCAACATATTTTCTACATAATACAGTATTTCGTAATATAACTTGGCACCAGCGTGCTACGTAACACCTCACAGCGTATGAAATGCTTACTACTGACGATAGTTATCAAATCGTATTTTACAGCATTAAGCTTTTGATATCGTGTTTGGAATTTTGTTTTTAATTCAGTTATAATTCTTACACGATCAGGCAATATTTACCAATATTTACCGTCATGAAAAATGGTTTCATCGAAAATCTAAGCATTTTTATATTTTATTAGGTAACTTACTTCATATAGGTCAAAATATATAAAAATAATCATTTACTAGTTTGATCAGTAGATAGTGAGCCTAGGATTATGGTGAAGTAAATCATTCTGATGTAACCATAGCATGGGGGTAACGCGTTTCTAATGTTTTAGCAGGAGCATCTTATAGCCATTCCTGTTTACCATCTTAAGCCGCCTTGATATGATCTTGTGGTTTAGTTATTAAAACCTATAAATAATGACTAAGAAAAGACATAAATAAACACCGGTGAATTAAACCATCAATGACAAATTCCTCAGAAGCCTAACAGAAATCTTCCCCAATCGAATGACGCGGCCCCTCTGTGGGTGCCTGCCCGCCCTACAGTCGACGCTTAGACATCGCGATAGACGCACGCCGCCCAACGGGTAGGCTCGCGTGTTTGTTTCACTTACGTGATTGTTTGTGTGTTTGAAGTATCTTCGTGGTTATAACGGTAAGTTTTTACTATTTATGATTTAAATTATATTATTTGAGACTAAATCAGAATGTTCTCCACTCAAATAAAACTTTACTAAGTTTTATAGGCAACGGCTTATTTGCTACGGCGTTATGCCAGTTGTTGTTGCCAAAGAACGGAAGGGTTTTTACGCGGCAAAACTAATTAATTTCAATACACTATATTGTGATGTTTATTTATAAGAGAACAGAGTTCATCGTTATATTGTTTTTAAAATTTTTTATACGATAAGATCTAAGAGTATAACTTTGTTGTATCAACAAATTTATAATAGTTGTGTCAACAAATTTATAATAAAATGTCAAGTATTGTTTTAGAATCTTTCGGTTATTGAAGATTATATTATTTAAAACACACTTAAGTACGAAATACTTATATATATTTTTTATAATATTTGTTTTGTTTTCGGTGCTGTCACGTAGAAATTTTAGGTAAATTCAGCACTAAAATATATAGTAACAAATGTTTTTAATACTATTTCGTCAACAAAAACTTTAGCTTCACATATTTCGTCACATATTTCGAGTGATTTTTGTATCATGAGCATAATTGCCAGTTCTATATCAGGGTGTTAATGTATATATGTATAATATATCAGCTGTTTAGTTACCATAATACAATTTATGCTTAGTTTTGAATTAAGAAGCAATTGTCACCTCCTTACTCTTATCCCACCTAAGTAGGGTCGATACATGTTTTCTTGTTCCACTCTCCATATAATCTATCCATACCTTATTCGGCTTGTCTCTGGTCCTATATCCGTCCACCTAAAGACTCCATACAATCTATCCGTACCTTATTCGGCCTGTCTTTACTCCTATATCTGTCCATCTTTATACTTAAAACATCCTGGTTACATGACTTTCAACTCTCCTTGTGGCATGTTTTTTTTTTTAACTTCTCTCTGTCCTCTGTTCTCTGGTGCTGTTTTCAGGCTCTTTCACATATCTTATTCCTAATCTAATCCCTTGTGATAACACCACATATCCATCTTAACTTCCACATCTTTGTCACATGCAGTCTCTCTTCTTAGCTTAGGTGTGATTGCTTAACAAGAAAACTCCCTCTTGCATTTATAAGTCCTATATATGTATTCTCAAGATAGTTGGCAAGACATTAAACTCGGATCACTCTAGGCGTTTATCTACAATTTAATCTTCCTTAAACATGTCTGGGAACATTCAATTTAAGTTTTCTATTTCAAATATTTTGAGGGCAGATTAAACTTTCATATCTTATTCCCGGTTATAGATCGAATTGAATATTTACATGTAACTTAAATTCCTACTTGTATGTAAAATACAGTAAATTACTAGGACTAGAAATACGTATTTTCACCATACAAAAATTGTAATGATCATTGGCGATGATATAATCAAAATATATTTGGCCCGGCGGAAATAAAGTTGTTGATAGGTATTAATCTGATGCTAGGACATCATGGTAATTGTACACTGAATCATTAGTTACAGTGACTCATTTAGATTTATCTTGTACCAATATCAATAAATACTCTTTTTACAATTAATAACAATTACCGACACATAATCCTGTGAAAATTAATTCTTTAATAATGATTTAGTCTCATATATTTCCAATCAAACGATTGTGTGTCACAAAATTTGCCTTTGGGACTATAAAATTACGCTTTTTAAAATTCTATTTAGGTATCATCTAGATACGATTTACTGAAGAAATCTCGTGTAAAAAGAGAAAGCCCACATCATTCCCTAACTGTCCGGACCAACAAATTCTCGCGTTAACGTTTACAAAGGAAATCCATTTAGATTTTTTCAACCCTCAGTCTCAGTTCGAGAGCTGTAATCTTGAACACTACGACTTTTCTTACCTAAACATTCTGATTTTCGACAAAGGAAAAGCAATCGATATCATTCAGTCTTCGTAATTGCTGCACATAAATTCACATAGTCACACAAACGTACACGTATATTTTAATTTTATTATTGAGATTTTAGAAAATACAAAAAAAAATTGAACTAGAACCAACGGTATCGATTTCTTTAAATATATATATAGATTTATTACGCTTTTAAAATTTACTTACTCGGCAACATATGCGGTTTGGTTTTTATTTTGTACTAGCTTGTGCCCGCAACTTCATACGCGTGAAATAGTTACTCTTGGCTAACACTAACACGCAGCGGAAGCTCTCTGAAGAAAAAAAAACTATTTTGAAACATTCGTCACTGGTGATCTGCTCCTAATGGTTTTAGCGTTTTGTAGGTGGTAGATCAACGCTGAAGCTATTATTGGTCTCAGTATGATTGGGTCGGCTCGTCCGGGGTAGCACCACCCTCTCACAGAAAACCAACGTGAAGTAACAGTGCTTGCATTGTTGCGTTTCGTTTGGCCAGTTAGAGTGCCGGAGACCCATCTCCCCTACCCTCTCCTCTAATCCCTTTCCCTTTCTCTCCATTCCCCCAAACACACTTGTAACGCACTTGCGACTCCTCTGGGGTTGCTAGTGTCTATGGACGGCGGTGATCGCTTAACAACAGGTGACCCGTCTGTTCGTTTGCCTCCTATATGATATAGAAAAAAAACACATAGCCTACATCCTTTTTCAATAAATGAACTATCTAGCACTGAAAGAACTTTTCAAATCAGACCAGTATTTCCTGAGATTAGCACGTTAACCAAACAAACAATCAAACCCACCAGCTTTATACTTTATATTAGTTTAGATTACTACTCTTCTCTCGTACTTAATTGGAGCCGTCATTCAAATTTCAATAATTTTTGATGGAATAGACTGATTTTAATAAAACGATAAGACTAAGTTACTCTCGAGGATATGCTTTATGATTTTCTTTGTGAGGTTTCACTGTAATCCCAGTATCTAAGCCGTGATGCGTGTTCATACAAACAGACAGACAGACAGACATTTCTAAAAATAATTGAAATGTATTGTATTACTTATTCCTAGATACCTAGCTGTAACAATTCTTTTCACGAAAATCTAAAAATTACAGACGCGTTATATTAGATTTACATTCCTATTATATATATTATATATATAGATGTGAAACTTTTAATAAAAATTTTGAAAATTTTCATTTTTAACTATAACACATACTAGATTTTGCCTGTGGCTTTGCTAATTTTTATGGATAATTGTCTTATATTTCGGAAATAGCGTTCATTTATGTGTAATATGTATCTTATGTCCTCTTCTGTATCTATGCCAACGTGTATTGAGGTTGATAATTTGTTAAGTAGTTAAGTAAAAGCGTAAATGATGAACGAACTGACATTCGCACTTAAATTAGGATGATATAACTATTTTTTTTAATATAATGTTTTATGCTCAAGTATTAGTGAAGAAAGTTTCTTGATCGAAGAGAAACATATACAAAAGATCTGAGAAAATGTTTTGAAAAATTGTAATTAGAGTTGTGAAATGGTAGTGAATGAACTGAAGTGTAATAGGTTTCGTATTATAAACATGTAAAATATATATTCATAATAATTTCAGGCGTATGGAACAGGATATATAAAGTAGTATGGTTTAAAACATAGCGTATTAGTATATAGTAAAGTAAAAAATAATCCTTATTAGGTTGTACATAATCCTTAATTATCTATAAACGTATTTTAAATAATGTAAGAAAATCCTATCTCTTTTAATACAAATATATTGTTTCTTTTAAAATGGTATCAACCTAACAACGCTATATCAAATCCAATTACAATTAATAGAAAAGTTATATTAACTACGAAAAGCTTTTACGTTTGAATCTTTATCAAATACAAAAAGAAATATCAGAGCCGACAAGAATGTTCTCGTGGTATATTTAATGATCGTAGGAAGGGATCGCTTTGTACGAAATTATGTTACATAAATAATATAATGAGCCTTTTTAACCAACCAATACATTTTCATCCACTGTCATAGAATATTGTAGGTGGTAGAGCCCCGCTGAAGCTATTTTTGGTTTCAGCATGAATGTAGTACCGGGGTAGTACCATCCCTCTCACAGATAACCGACGTGAAATAACAGTGCTTGCATTGTTGTGTTTCGTTCGGTCAGTGAGAGAGCCGGAGGCCCAGGTCCCTTCCTTTTTCTTTCTTTCCCTTTCCTTCCCCTCCCCCTTCTCCCATATACAGGCTGGCGACGCACTTGCGACGTCCCGAGATGTCGCTAGTGTCTATGGACGGTGGTGATCACTTAACATCACGTGACCCACCAGTTCGTTTGCCTACTTTGATATAAAAAAAAATATATTCTTTAAGTCCATGTTATTTGGCGACAGTCAAAATGGCTGCTAAAAGTTACTGTTACCTTCGAACTCCTCCATATTCTGTATTGTGCAGTCTTTCTCCCATAGTATTTTTGTTTTCACGTTATTAAAATAGTAGCAAAAATATGAGCTACTCTCAACAATTTCAAGATGGCGCTAAATCTGCCGTTTTATTGACGTTATGTTTAGGATATTTCTTTTTTAGGTTTATTTCTTATTATTAATTTCATTGGTATGTCTTGATTTAAATGTCTTAATTACGTCTACTGTTAGTGTTATGTGCAATTTTAATTTTAGGCAATAGGCTTTATTCATTATATGTGTGTTTAATATTATTTTATAGAACTGTTAAATTATTATGCATGTAACTATTATTAGATTAACATAATATTAATAAAAATGAATATATCTACAATTACATAATTTATTTGTCATTTTTCCATGGTAGTAATGTCGTTCAGAAGATAAAAGCGATAAAATCAACATTATTTTAATAAGTTAAGCTTTTTCTAAGCCGTTTCCATAGTCTGGCAGACGAAAACATTCCTACAATAATACAAACAAAGATAAAATATTTGCACAGACATTTAACAAATGAAATATGAGTGTTAAAAACTCTGGCAATACAATAAACAGTGAAACGGGGGAACGAATATAATTTCTTATGAACAACGATTAAAACGCTTGAAAAACGGGGAATTTATTGTGACTCAGTTAGGTAATTGCGAAATGATGATAAATAACTTAGTTTCTAACGATATTACTCAAATTATTTATTGCGTACCTATTACGAAACATGAGAAACCATTATTATATCAATGTAAAATTGTGTCTACTATCTTATATATTTTGCAATTTTTAGGGAAATCTTACAGCTAAATCAGTACTGTAAAACGAAAAGTAGATGAGATTAAGATGTAATTTACAAGTTTTCGCAAATGGAAGTAAATTACTTAAGAAATAAGTTACGTTCGGTTAGTACTTAGAAAGATTAGTAAAAGGAAGGAAGGAAGGTAAAAGGAAGAATAAAGAAGCTGATTTGTATTTAGGTAAGGAAACAATGGTACGAAATAAATCAAATCATTTATCGAGTTCTTTGAATTACCCACAGGCTTGTATAGTATAATTACTATGGCTATACGTTGTTTTAAACGGTGCCATGTAGAGAAGATATAGACTTCAGAAGTTCTAGAAGTACTTAAATAAAGGCTACTCACAAGTTTAGAACAGTCAATATATTGAATGAAATAATAAGTCTATTGAATATATTTAAACGAAAATATAGGTATACTATTTGCCTAAGTGCATTTACAATAATAAAAGGAAAATAGGTAGGTTCTCGAAATGACTACGAACCAACCTTACTAGGCCTTCACAGCTTCACCGAACCACAGTACAGCGTCTGTCATCATTAGTTAGAAGTATAACACATATTAAAGACGTACTTGAGTGGTTTGAGTGATGAATTATTGATTCGATATCTGCACATTCTAACGCTTCCCCACGACATTCCCGTAGTGCGGCGCACCGTTCGTCGTGGAGTCATTTCGTTGGTAAAGATTGCCAAAAGGCACCGTCACTGCTGCGTTTTAGCACGCAGTGGGCGGTCGTTTCAGCTCAGGACCCCTCGAGCCTGGCAGACCATAAGAATTTTCTTGACATTAAAAAAAAGGTTCGAACCCTGGTACATTCAAGGAATTTTTCGCATTTGCGAATTAAAAAAAAATGTAACACTGTAGCAAGGAAACCTTCGAGAGGAAATCTGAACCTGTGAAAGGTTCTTGCAGTACCACCGTTTGAAGAAAACATAGAACCGCGAGATTATTGTTGTTTAAAATCGCCAATACATCGTGAACTAGCGAAGCGATTATGCCCATACCCTTTTTCGGAAGGAGTCCTATGGCCCTGCAGTGGGTCTCTTACAATATAACGTGTTGATGATGGCGCAAAAATCTCTTCTAAATGGATTATATTGTGTCAACATAGATGTTATGGATTATTGCCTATAACTATCGTTTTTTTATATTAATAAATTAAAAATCACCAAAATTTATTTCTAACTCCTCTCCTTTAAAACTTACTGATTTGTTTGTCTTATAACTGCTTCGGACGATTATTAATCAAGCTTATAAGAATAGGAATTACCATCAACATTTCATTTAATAATGATACACCGCTCAGAGTGATTTTTTTTATTTTAACCAAAGCGCAAACGGCCTATTTGATGGTAGGTGGGTACAGTTGCCTATGGACAACTGCGGTATCAGGAGTATAACCTTTGATTTGCTGGTACCTTGAAAAGCGTGCTTTAATCCATTTTTGAAGAGCCCCATGTCACAACCCTGAGGAAAGACCCAGGATCTTTATAAGTTTACCGTTTTACGGGATTCAAACATTTATATTCAACAGTCAAGAGGTCGCCGATTCTATATTACGCTCTACCTATTATTATGTTTTGTGACGTCACTCTACTGCGATATTAAAACAAAATTTTCTAAACATCAACTCTTCACGTTATAATGTATTTCACCATTTAGTTATACTACTTGCCTAATTCATAACACGTGAATCTATTCATTTTCGGATATATCAAATTTCCAACTAAGTTCAAGGGACGCGATCTTCCTTGAATTGATATAACTTGATATTTAAGAACCGTATCCAAACTTTATTCCCAGGAAGGGCGTCATACTGTTCATGTAATATAATTACGGATGTGAGATAAAGTTTTGTTGACTGTCGTAGCTGTAGAACTTTGCAGTAAACTTTCGAGAGACGTTCAGAGTAGGAGTTGAGCCATGCTTTGCTTTAAATTTGTTTTACAATTCCCCATATACAACCACATTGTGTTTAACTTATAACAGTTTAAATAATTAAAAGTGGATTACAGTAATTCGTTTTACGGAAAAGTATTTGAAAGAGTGAACGTAAATACTCTACATAAAATTATCGATCTTATTTAGAATTCTTCAATATATTCAAACATGTTATCGATTTTTTCTAATAACTACAAAATAAAAAAAATATTGTGACATATTTTCAGTTTTATTCGTCTTTGTACTATAAGTATCGTACATTGTTAAACCTCAATTATTTCTATAAATAAATCTAAAGTAAAAGAAGCAATTTTTTGGTATTCTTAAATAATTCTAAAAATACCGACTGTTAGAAATTATACCGTCTCTTGGGAGATGGTAACTTAATACATTAAAACCTTGTTTATCGCAGGCAGCTTAAACAAAAGGTCATGTCTCTAGGCACTTGACCAAAATGTCAAACATATGAACCTACGCAATGTTCAACAACGTATGTCCAAGAACTTCAACGAGGATCGTCTACGTGTACGGTACATTGAGATTCAGTAACGGGACATTTAGATACAAGAAACGTTAGTACTGTTTATAAAACAAGCGTCAACGTCAAAAAGCTGTCTTACACTTATAATTTTATATAATTGTGAAAATTGAATATTTTTACAATATAATCTTATTTAGAAAGTGTTTTATAAAGATTTATCGGATTATTTTGTGAATATATTGTGGATAATGGATAATGAAGAATCTACGTCAACTTCTGCTCGAAAAATTAAGAGCTCGAAAAAAAACTCAAAACATTTGTCCTCGGATAGTACTTTATCTACAAGTGATCATATTAATTTATCACAATTCAGTGCACTTTTAGATAGCAAACTTGAATCAATCCGCTCAGCAATAAGAGATGATATTCACCGTAGTATCTCTAAGCTTAAAGAAGAATTTTCAGAAACAATAGAACTAATCTCTAAAGAACAAATTGACCATAAACATGAACTCGATTCAGCTATTATGAAAATTAATTCGTTGGAACTTGAAAAAACAAAACTCCAGAATAATATTTTTCGACTCTCTGGTCGTTTAAGTTCTATTGAAAAATTCTCTCGTAGTCGGAATTTAGAAATCCAGTTAATACCAGAAAAGCGCAGTGAGAACCTTATGACATTATTTATGAAATTATGTGATGAGATAAAAGTATCATTGAGTTCATCCGATATAACTTCGATTCGTCGTGTGGCAAAACAAAACCTAGCATCGTCTCGTCCACGCAATATCCTGGTCACATTAACATCTGAGCGTGTGAGAGATGTAGTGCTTTCTAGTTTCTTAAAATTCAATAAAATTAACAAATCGTCACCGCTTAGTACTAGTCATATTGGTTTTTCTGACTTCTCCAGAAGAATTTATATCGTTGAACATCTTTCTCCTGAAACTAAAGAACTTTTTGCAGCTACTCGAAAATTTACAAAGGAACGAGGCTATCGCTACGTGTGGGTAAAATATAATCGCATATATATAAGAAAAGATGATAATTCTTCTGCTATTATGATAAAAGACTCTCATTCTCTTAATAATATTATTTAAGTCTATATTATTGTAACTATTTTTTTTTTTATATCTTAAGTTTTTTAATTTATTTGGATTATCGCACAATATTAATATGGATATTTACTATCAAAATGTTAATCGTATTCGTTCAAAGACCACTGATATATATTTAAGCGTTTCAAATTGTAATTTTGATATGATCTGCTTTACTGAGACGAACTTGAACTGTAGTATTTATGATTCTGAGTTATTCGATGCTCGTTATAATGTTTATAGAAGGGACCGTCTATCTTCATCCTCTAAAAAATCAGATGGTGGTGGTGTGTTAATAGCTATTAAGTCTGTCTTTAATGTCTCTAGGCGTAAGTGCTGAGAGAGCATTTTTGAGGACATATGGGTAACTATAATCCTAAACAATGGTTTTCTTCTACATGTTTGTCTTTGCTATTTACCGCCTGATATTAAATATGATGACCTTAAAATATTTTACAATGGCATTCAGCAAATCATTCTTAATGGTTTATCCACAGACAATTTCTTAATAATTGGGGATTTTAATACTCCTAATTTATCATGGTGCTCATCATCGTGTAATTATCTTATACCTGGACTCTCTTCTGATCGAAAAGCTTGTTTATTATTAGAAACATTAACTATTTGTAACTTACATCAATTTAACTCTGTATACAATATTAATAATCGATTGCTTGACTTAGTTTTTTCAACTTTTTTGTATATTAATGTTAATACAGTTTCTCCACTTTCCTGTGTAGATTGTCATCACCCACCTCTTAATATAATTTTTAATGATATTCTTAATCCTAAGCGTCTTAAGTATATTAAACTAAAACGCCCCAATTTCAATAGATGTGATTATGTAAAAATTAAAACTCAGATCTCAAGTTTTAATTGGTCTAATGAACTCTTACCTTTAAATATTGATGACGCAGTTTCTTTATTTTATCAAATCATTAATAATATCATAACTGAAAATACTCCTCTGAGCAACGTCAGTAGCTATAAATTTCCTTCTTGGTTTTCCCCATTCTTAATAAAGTGTCTCAAGAACAAGAAAAAGTTTCACACTCGATATAAAAAATATCGCAATCCCCGTGATTATGAAAAATTTTCTGAACTTCGCACTAAATGTAAAAGTTTAATCTCAAATGATTATAGAAAATTTATATTGTCTGTTGAAAATGCTTTGGGTCATAATGTAAAATCTTTTTGGCGGTTTATCAAATCTCGTAAAGGATACAAAAATATGCCACAACAAATGCGATATGGTGAGTTGTCTTCATCAGATATCAAAAGTATTTGTGAATTATTTTCTAAATATTTTAGCAGTGTCTATGAAGATCATTTTTGCCCTAGTATTGATTTAAATTTTCCTATTAATACACATGCTGTTTTATCAAAAATTACTCTCCAAGGTACTAATATAAATCGTAAGCTAAAACATATTGATCCTTATAAGAGTCCCGGTCCTGATGGTATTCCTGCCAAATTTATCAATGCTTGTGCGGATGAACTTACTTTGCCCTTGACTATTATATTTAATAAATCACTAGATAATGGTATTTTTCCACATGCATGGAAACTGGCATATATTATCCCTATACACAAAGATGGTGATATTTCCAATTGTGAAAATTACAGGCCTATAAGTATAATTTCATGCATTGCTAAAGTTTTTGAATCTTTGGTATATGATTATTTTTACTTTCTAATAATCCCCTCCATTTCTGAAAAACAACATGGATTTATTAAGCATAAATCGACTGTTAGTAACTTACTTGAGTATAAAAATGCACTCTGTAAGGAATTTGCTAGAGGTGGCCAAATTGACACAATTTACACCGATTTCAAAAAAGCCTTTGATAAAGTAAATCATTTTATTCTTATTAAAAAATTAGCTCTTTATGGAATTCACGGTAATTTACTTCGTTGGGTACAATCCTATTTAAATAATAGAAGTCAACTTGTAGCCATTAAGGGTTCTACTTCCTTACCTTTTCTCATTAAGTCAGGTGTGCCTCAAGGCTCTCACCTTGGCCCATTATTCTTCATTGTTTTTATAAACGACTTGATTATTCAACTTTCTTGTGAATCATTACTTTATGCAGACGATCTCAAAGTGTTTAAATCCATTAGTTCTACTTCTGATTGCTT
The DNA here is from genome assembly GCA_014332785.1 of Antheraea mylitta. NCBI lineage: Eukaryota > Metazoa > Arthropoda > Insecta > Lepidoptera > Saturniidae > Antheraea > Antheraea mylitta. The sequence continues at coordinate 3,082,296 of JACEII010000008.1, forward strand.
CTTTCTACAACAAGATCTTGACACTATATCCCGTTGGTGTATAGATAACTTTATGTACCTTAATGTTGACAAATGTTTTGTTATTTCGTTTACCAATAAGAGATATAAAATTTCCTATCCTTACATAATTGACAATCAATTACTAGCAAGAAAATCTTTGGCGAAAGATTTAGGCGTCTTATTTGATGATAAATTATCATTTAGAGAACATTACCATGACATCACTAGTAGAGCTTTTAGAATTTTAGGTTTCATAACTAGATCATCCTTATCTTTTAAAAACCCTAACAGTCTTGTCATCCTATTTAACAGTTTAGTTCGTAGTATCGTCGAGTATGCATCTGTAGTTTGGTCACCCTGTTACACCACACATTCTAAATCTATTGAGGCAGTTCAAAGAAAATTTTCTAAAATTCTATGTCTCAGGTATGGTCATGCTCGCAGTGTCTCTTCTTACTGTGACAGATTAAATAAATATAACATTATACCATTACATGTTCGTAGAATTCAACATGATCTAGTATTTCTTCATAAATTGCTGCACAATTATATTTCATCTCCTTCCTTGCTAGAGTCTCTTAATTTTAACACCAATTTTAATTATCGTTTTCCTAAAACATTTATTCTTAAAACTTATATGAATAATACTTCTTACTTCAACCCAATTGTACGTATGACTCGTATATATAATGAGCTTGCAAGCAAACACATTTCATTAGACATATTTGACCATCGGGCATTCAAATTCAAAAAAACAGTTAAACACATTTTATATCCATGACCATCTCAACGACAGTTTCTATATTATATTTTAATTTTCACTATTTATGTTTGCCAACCTGTTATGTGGTAATTTTAGTTTTAATAATTTGAATTCATTTGAACTTTTTCGTTTATTCTTTTATATATAGTTTTTTTTAATCCAATGTTTCTAAAATATTAAAACAATTATTATTTCCTTTATTATTATGATTAGTGTAAGTTATTTTTTATGTGATAAAGCGTTTTAGGTCTTCAATTTAGTTTATTTTCTATTATTATTGCTATTGTATTGTTATTTTTGATTGTTGACTGTTGCTTTATCCATATGTAAATAAATAAATAAATAAATAAATAAATAAATATAGGTTATAGTGGGGTAACAAATAATAGATTTAAATGGAAAAAAATTGCAGATTACATCAATATATCAATATTTACAAGACTGCAGGGCATAGTTCTCTTGTAACTCATAAACAGACTTAAAATCATCTACTCATTTTGAAATATTTTTGGCATGAACAAAACATTAGAACGGACTAAAATTTAATTGATCATATTAGACATAATCACTTAATTAACTTGCTGAATGACTGTCTATAGCTAAGGATGTTATTTAGATTGATATAAATAATTACGATTGAAGTAGTTTATTACATATCATGTAAATGATCGGATCAGTACGGAATCGGACTTTTAGATGGCTTATAGTCAAATAAAATGAAATTATTTTTTCGTCAAAAAGACCATGACTAAGACGATGGATTGACAACAAGAGAACAACCAAACGAGAGGACAAATAATTATTTGTGATACGTGACGAATAGCATCAAATTCGGTCCCGCAGCCGTTTGTCATCCGAAGACAACGGTCAAATGAAAGCGCGAGCTATCACGATTATAGCGCCATCTCTTACCGATAAACATAAACATCTGTGAATGATTCAATGTAATTCAAAAGTCAATTTGTCGCGAACAGAGACTATTACATAATACCGAGGCATATCAAAGTCCCTTGCACCGTTTCATAAAATAGTGGAACCGTCGCTCAATCAACGTGTCTTTTTCGTTAATATATCCTTGGAAGAAAGTATAGAGATACGTTCAAGCTTAAAATGTTATTGTACTGTAATACGCCTATCGAGTAGGTATATAGAACAATTGTCTTGCATAACCACGACAAGAATTAACTAGATTAAATAGAGTATAGCTTAAATCATCCACAGCTGTAAAATCACTTAATACGGTTTTAAATATAGATTCAACCGATTGTTGTGCAGTTATTTATGTTATTACTCGTGCAATGTAAACGTTGCAGACGGTAAACCGTATTGGCATTAAATCAATACCGCTTTACATTCTATTAAACGTTGCGATGGATTTGTTTGTACTCTTGAAATTGTTTATGTAAGCTAATATTATCCCTAGAAACATATGGGAATCTATCGGAAAATTAGTTTTGTCAAGTAACTCAAACTACTACTATTACGAAGTCGCGGGCAGAAGCTAATATAATATAAAAGGAAACCAGAATTAAGGTGAAGAATTAAGGTGGACATAAATACCATGTGGTACTATTATTGATGTATACTATTATATCTATTCTCATCTCATCTATATCGAGCCCGAATTCATTTGAATTCCCTAATGCATTTGCATGCAATATGACGTTTCATGATTTATTTAGTTTAGTCATTCTCTACATAATTCTACCTGATTATTCATACCGTGATTATCTGTCCGTGTTACTCAATATATTGTAATCAATTACTCATTGATGATGGAAGAGTATGGACTTATGCAGTAGTGTTAAATATTTAAAAAAAAAAAATATTTTTATGGTGATATAGTCAGAATATACATAGAAATTTCTAAGAACTTGAATGAGGTCCAAGTGTGTAAAGTCACCGAAATACTTGGTTCTTTCTCAAAGCAACTTCTTCTTTCTTGCCACGTTATTGTGTTCCAATTTAGAAGTAGCAACAAGTCACTGACGAATGAATTTTATCAGGATTACAGTTCTATTTGAGGTCGGTTGTAAATAATAATTGCGGGGTGGTAGGGTTTTACAGCCCGATTGGGTCGCAACCACCATGTACATGGCGAAAAAGCCCGTCATAGTGTTTCGCTTTTGCGCGTCGCGTTTCGGGATCAGCCTGTGCATATCCAGTACCAGACGACTTTCGTTATTATGGCCGGCATGACAGCGGCGACCGACGATGGATGATCTGTCTCTCGGTGGTCGCCACTGTTTTTGGATTGTACTATGCTTACCATCAGGTATAGTGCAGTCACTATGTCGTGCTTCAATAAAAAAAAAAAAATAACGGACCAGGATATTCCCTTATACCTATTTGTTACCTTATAAAGAGAACAATCAAAGAATTCTTTTAAACACCTGGCTTAGGTAGATAACTGTTACATTTAGAACGAGATTGTAGTAGATCTAACCATATATTTTCTTTATCCATCGCGACCTGTACAGAGTTAGTACACTTGTTGTAATCCTAATATTATAAAAGTGAAAATAAGTTTGTTTATTACGTGAGTTTGCGCTATCGTATACAAATGACAATTTATATTACATAAAAAAGTAACACTTCAGAACTATCACAATTAGCTTACACTAGCCTTTGCCGGTGACTTCGTTCGCGTGGAATAGTTACTTTGGGTTATTGCTAATACGCAAGGGAAGCTCTCAAGGAAAAAGCCCCCGATTTTAAAACATTCTTCATTGGTGCTCCGTTTCTATTGGTCTTAGCGTGATGATATATCCTCGATAAATGAGCCATATAACACTGAAAGAGTTTTTCAAATCGGACCAGTAGTTCTTGAGATTACCCCCTACAACGTCACAAACTCACAACGTCACAAACTTTATCTCCTTATAATAATATTATGACTATAGATTAAAAAGTTTTTCTTAATGAGTATAGCAGGCTTTAGTACAAACACACACGCGCAAACACTCTGTGCCGCTTAAACGAAACAGCAGGAGCAGGCATACATTTTCTCCGCGCGGTAGAAGGAGAGGGGTATATTACTTCCTCTCCTCCGCCACGCCGGCGGTCTACTCTCCCTCAGTCTTTTCGATCACTTTACGTGTCCTGATGCGAGTTTAACATTTTTTACCCATCCCAAAAAATGCACAATGCCGCAAAAAAAAATTTCACTTCAAAACTATTCCCGACCGATCGAAAGCTGTATTTTACGTGGGTAAAAGTTAGTTAACATATATGAATATATATACTTATACAGATAAATTTTTTATATTAGTCTCTAAAATGTTTGTGCAATATCTTCAAGGACACACGGAATACATGTTCAGTACTTAAGACAACACAGTGTTTATGAACACAGATATTTGTCTGGTAATGTTTATTATTTAGCTTCATGTGGAGAACGTTCCGACACTCTATTCCGGACTGAGACTGCATCGAATTAAGCGTCGGCTTCCCTTTTAACTTAATCTGCTTGCCAGCAGTTCACAGATTTCGGTCGGAAATATTAAAGTAAACGTCTGTAGTATAATAACTATCTCAATGTAACATTCATACGTGAATTATACAGCTACGTAACGGGATGAAACCTTTTAGGGTGCTTGTGGTTATTTCTTATAGTTGTTGTATATTTATAGTATTATATTATACAAGTTTTTACAAAATATTAATAAATATCAACGATACTCGGGTTATGTTTTCTTTTGACATAACAGATCTCAATGTTATGATATTTCGAATAGTGGAGAACCCATAAAATGTAATTAATTATTTCACTAAGATTTGTAAAAATAATAATATATCATAACTCATGGTATTTCTACAATCATAATGATTTTATGATATATATGTCCAAACATAAAAAAAAAACTTAACTAATACTATAAATGTGAATTTAAGTTTGTTTATTTGTTTACTCATTCACCCCTTAGATACTCAACCGATTATTATAAAATCTTTCATACACCTTTACAAGTATATGATGTCACTGACTTTTTTGTAAGCATTATCAAGCTCTACAACGTTTCTCTAGAACTCAATTATATATCTGTGATCGTTAAGGCAGAGTTCGTAACGTTTTCTTTCGACCGTTTTTTGTCCGACTTACTTTGTAAATCCGACTGTCACAAAAATTTCTTCTCATTATTCGGTTCAATATATAACCTATAATGCTCACTAATAACGTGGCTTTCTACTGGTAAAAGAATTTTCAAAATCGGTTTAATAGATCCAGAGATTAACCCCTACAATGTCACAAACTCACAAATCTTACCTCTTTATGATATAACTATAGATAATTATAATATCACAAACAAATTTGCTTCAGCCTTAAAAAATCTTTTCGTTCTAGAAAATTCTAAATAATACTATTTTAACAAGTATAAAATTCAATTTAACAATTCACATCAACTATACAGTAGCAACAATGCTTGACAGCGAACCGTAACAGAACACTCGGGTGAAATAAAACCTGCTAATTTCCAAGCAAACGGAATGTCAACTAAGCAATCGTGAGATTAAGTTAAACTACCCCCTACTCATGTTTCATTTGTACGTTACGGTGGACTTTCCGCGAGTTTCGGTTTTCCCCGGCGTTTCCGTTTCCGGGCGGGGGGCTACTTGCCATTCCACTTGTGTTTTTGAGCTCGAGTGTTTGTTGGCTAAGTCGTTTTATTAATTAGGGAACTTCGTGTTTATTTTACTTCACTAATTCATAAAGCAGCAGCTTTCATTGCCTTTATGATTTATTCCTTTATTCGTAATTCTTATGTTATACCACTTAATTCTTTGTTTTTTACATTTGTTTTGTTTGTTGCATTTAATTCAATTTCAATCAAAGATATTTAAAAAACCGCATAGACTTTTAGGACGAGAAATTCGTACGTAGCTCCCGTGCAAAGCCGGATCGAGTCCCTAGTACATTTATATTTATAGACATAATTCATTACAGACAGTTTATGTATGAACTAGCCTCTGCCTGCAATATCGTCCGCGTAGTAATAGTTACTCTGGGCTAATGCTAACACACAGTAAAAGCTCTCAAAAGGTAATAAATCCTGATCTGGAAACATTTTTTATCTGTGCTCCGCTCCTATTGTTTTTAGCATGATGATGGTAGCCTATAACCTTCCTCGATAAATGAGCTATATAACACTGAAAGAATTATTCAAATCGGACCAATAGTTCCTGAGATTACCCCCTACATCGTCACAACCTCACAAACGTTACGTCTTTATAATATTAGTAGAGATTAATAACAATAAGGTGATTACTATACTTCAAAGTATGCTTAAAACAATAGAATAATAAACATTAATAGAAATTCTAAGTATAATGCTTAAAAAAAAAACAAAATATATCTTTAAATACACAGGACAAGGTCGTTGTAAAAGATACGAGCTAATGACTCAAAACGAATCCCTTACCGCTTTATAAATATTCAGTTTGCATATTCAAATGTATCAAAATGTAGACAGATTAATTTCGTTGAGAATTTTGTAACTTCAATTACCTCGTTAAAGGATTTTATTCGATAGCTTAATTGACGCGGTAACTTTTATCCATTTTAACATAATTATACTGTAATTAGCATCAACGTTTTATTCGATTCAATTAAATGTGGGTAGTAAGTATTAATTTATGTTATATTGTATTTCTGTACTCAAATTTCTTATAGGTAAGGAAAAATTTGCGTTACGCATTAAACGTAAGGTAGTTATATATTTATTTGTATGTCTAAGTATAAGTGTGTATGAGACTAGTAATATATAGTTTATGAATATTCCCGTATATATATAATTTGATACATATAAGCGAGAGAATTTTTACTTCCTCCGCGTAACACACGCACTGTCTTATACTATGACAGCTATTTATATGAACCAGCTTGTACTTATGTTTTCGCTGGCGTTATCGCATTAATGTAAATTTGACCTATCATTCAGGTAGAGTCCTTTTTTCTTAGATAAAACATACCGTATGGCCTTTTCTTAGCAATTTCCTCTTAAGATCCAAACAATGATTTAAATATTTTATTTAAATGTTTGTGTGAACAACATATATAATTTGGTATAGAATTTAAATAGTTTAGTTTGTCAAAAAGTATGTAATTTTTGTCAATATGATATGATGACAAAAAATAAAAACAGTAGGTACTAATAATAGTTTATAGAAACAAGGAGTAAGTAAAATTAAAATTATATACTTTACATTAAGCTTAAGTGTTCAATTTTATAAGAATGAATGTAAATAGATGTTGACTGGGAGACAGTTTCATATGTACACGATGCAGTTAAGGCATGGTCCTGTATATTTCTGTTGGCCCCGACACCATTTTTATAAACTGGAAAGGAGAAGATACGGTCGATAAACTCTTTCGAACACTATACATACGATAGTTCAACCCAACGGTAACCGACGTATTACAAAATGGCATGTAATAACAGTTAACAAGAAGTCTGAATTCGCAGACGAGTAAAACCTTTTTGTCCTAGATGTCCATTAGCACGAATGTGTCAGATGGATGAATGTTTAAAGCTTTGTCTGTGAGTGAGCAATATCTCTTTACTAATCTCTTACTTGCGTGCATATATATACCAACAAAAAATATGAGGACACTAATTTTGTTCATAACCATTTAATTTCCAAATAAACATAGGTAATTTATTATGAGGAAATATACACTATCTTTCGATAAATAAGAACAATCCTTCGTCATCGATTTTTCTGTCATAGGACGCAAACGAACTAACGGATCACCTGATGTTAAGTCATCACCACCGTCCATAGACACTTGCAATACCAGTAGAGTCGCAAGTGCGTTGCCAGCCTGTGTTTGGGCGAAGATGAAGGGTAGAGGAGGAGGGAGAGGCGAGGGGAGGTGGGCCTCCAGCACTCTCACTGATCGAATGAAACGCAACAATGCAAGCACTGTTACTTCACGTCGGTTTTCTGTGAGAGAGTGGTAGTACGCCGGGTGAGCCGACCACCGATCGAGACCACCCTTCAAGCTTTTCGGTTAGTGAATATACACGGTTTGACTACAAAATGCAACTAATCAAAAGAAAGCCACTCTGCAGAGTTTCTTAGTATAGCTATTCAGTCCAATTCCGATATTCTATGACCATGTTACATTACATCATAGATTAGTTGATTATGAAACGGGATACACCTAATTATATCACTATGACATAACGGATTATCTGATCTCCGTTGTTTTTATATTGTAATGTGCTTATCGTCACATACAGTGCAGTGACTACGTTCATGTTGTAAGTAAATAAATTGAAAATTACGCTCATCATACGAAATTAATATCAGAGATTATGTCCACGACCTCTCAGCTTAGTACCTAGCGGAGTTTATTACCACTTCGGCACGAGATCTGTCAAATGTCCTACATTCTACATTCTGCGGCGATATTTGTAAGTGTAAGTCATATATCAGTTTGGAAATCTATTTAAACTTGTTTAAAATAACAATTCTCAAATAAAAAACAGCGTGTGTCGTAAAGACACGATAGAAGTGATATTTTTGTGTAACATGGAAACATTTTAATTAAAAGAATACAATAAAAAGCCAACGTTCACGTGGTGTTCCCAGGCTATTACCCACCCAAATAATGACCGTACCCGACGAACAAGAACCGGTTTTTTCAACATTCTACTCGACACAGTGTTTACCCCTACTATTTTAGCGTCACACAAAAAAATTGCCGATCACAATTTTCTAACCCTCTACAAATTTCATTTTAAAAATCGATTTTAAACTAACCGAATTGTGAGATATTTACACACTTCAGTTGTAACAAATACATCATTTATATTGTATTAAGTATAAGCGATAAAAGATAATAAAAACTTATCTGACTCTCCGATACACACTTACTTATACACCCATCAGACCGTACTTGTAAGTAGTTAAGAAACGAGCGAACAAACCGTACCCCAAACTGATGACCACTGCCAACTCTTAATGGACAAAGTTTTTGTACCGCAAATCCTAGCGATCTTAACTTATGAAGGTGTCTATGTATGGTACAAGGTGTAAACTATATGCGAATATTAATATTTATCTTAGATTTTTTCTAAGTATATTATTTTTTTACTTAAATAACATTAATAAATTGTTGGACTATCGTGTCAGAATGTCCATTATTTCAAGACTATTCACCGATTTATGGTACCGACCTCGAGGAAGAATTTAGGCGGCTCGTGTTATGCTTTTCTATACCAGCTAAGCAGTAGTTATAAAATGTCTACATTTAATCAAGGATGTACATTTATTCCCCGTAGAATATAGAAAACTTACACAAATTCGCTAACATTAAGTAGCATATCTATATATTAATACGTGAAGCAAAATCTTTGTACCCCTTTTTAATCGATTTCCCGTGAATGGGTGAACTTGAAATTTGGCATAGTTAAAGTTTATATGGCGGAGAAGTGCAGAAAGCTGTTTATTTTATATAAAATGCATTAGAACTACATTAAATTAATTAAAATAAGCATTGCTCACACTAATGCTTGAATTTTATACGACATATACACACATGTAAATGAAAAAGACAGTTTGACAGATCCTTCACTTTACTCTTACGTTCCAATTATAACCTTTTCAATATTTTGCCCTTTAAATGAACTGGTCAAATTGTAGGTTAATTTCATTATAATATATTGTGTAAATTTATAATATTCATTAATGAATAATTGATAAATAATGTATCTTTATTAAATTTATAAAAACACTGAAATAATAATTATTCTGTTTCGTCTTATCGAATATCACAGTTTTTAGGTGACAAAAGTGTTTTCTCTTTATGTAGTGACATTGCTTGATGTTGTCATAAAAGTAAAGCAATACTACCAAAATCAATGTCAATATTTTAATGTTTAGTATTTTTTCATGGTGAACTTACTTTAAATGATGATTAAATGAAAAAACGAGCCAAAAAATACTTTGTAAAATCAAAATTATAAATGTGTGTTGTAATGAAAGTAATCTATGACTTAGATCTCCGTCGTTACAATCATTCAGTTTAACCTGATGTAGCAATCATATTTAGTACAGTTGATGGGGTAGTTCGGTGAAGCTGTTAAAACCTTACTAGGTCAATAGCGTAGTCAAGTCGAAAAAAAAAGTACAGTTGATGATGAATTTTGAACAAGAATGAATTCATTTTCAAAAGTTTATGATAGTATTAAAAACGTTTTTGTTTTGGATTAATCATATGATTCTATTGTGTATCCATTACTTTTCCAAATGATGATACTGGCCATATCACTATTCCTCACAATGTACAGACTACATATAATTCAATATTACCCAGAAAGACCCAAGGTGTTGTGTAAAATTAATTGAAAGTTGTGTCATGAGTTGCGATATATTTCTTTATTTTTTTACATAATCGCCTGTTTTTTTGTTTCAAATTTAAAGTTAGTTGCAATTGTTATTTAGACATAGATTTTTTTTGTTCATATAATTACAAAAAAATGGTAAACAAGTGAGTAGCCACGATGAAAACCTTAGATTATAGAAGTATAATAACCTTTGACAAAAGAACCCTAATAAAGTTCAAACTTTAAGAGATAAATGAATTATGGTCTAAAGTCGATTGGTAATGTGTTAATATACAAATTTGCTCAAATTAACTCTAAACTATATGATAAAATTTCATATAAATAAAAGAAACCCAAGTATCAAAAAAGTAATACTATAAATCAGTAATTTATTATTAAACTAACGTTCAGGCTAATCTCTTTGTTCCCCTGAATAGTTTTCTTGTTCGGTTATTAAAGAGTAATCTGCTTGTACAAATTTCGGCATAAAATGGTTGATAAATAAGAGATACTCAAATTTTTATTATACCTTTTTATTCGAACTATTATGAGTATAATTATATTTGTAGCTACTAGACAACGCATAAATATTGTACTGTATTTTTTCAGTTCTTAATTATAATTATAATATTTCATTTCTTTCTGTAAATAAAAACAAAAATTATATTTCCCTTCTAGCCAAGTTACAATCATATAAAAAAGGTGATAAAATGATTTTACTTTTAAATATTATTTTCTTTTGTATTGATCTTAAACTTTATATTGTATTTAGTAAATTAATCTATACTAATATTATAAAGCTGAAGAGTTTGTTTGTTTGTTTATTTGTTTCGTTGAACGCGCTAAACTCAAGAACTACCGGTCCGATTTGAAAGTTTCTTTTAGTGTTAGATAGTTCAATTATCGAGGATGGCTGTAGGCTACATACCATCACGTTAAAACCAATAGGAGCGGAGCACTAATGGAGAATGTCTCAAAATCGAGATATTTTTAGAGCATCCGCTGCGAGTCAGTGTCGGTATTATATGCGTTGCCACGGTAACATGATAACATATCGGAAATATTATCAGGGTTTATTTTGTGTTCCTGTTCAAAAGTTTATTCTACGTTATTTTAATTTCAATTTTTGATTATACGTAGTACGTTGCTATCGCAAACATTTTTAAAGTCTATTTTGTACTGCTATTCTAAAAGGTTAGTAGTAATAATATTCGTCCATCAATACAGGCGAAGGAATAAATCCATACTGCCAATTCTGAAGTTGTCAACATAGGTAGTTTTTATGTATTCTCTATCCAGTTTTCTTCTATGTCTAAGTTAATGTAAAGGTATAAACGCCAAATTTTCTATATTATATTTCGTAAATTTTTATCTTCTTAATTCTCAAGACCCCAGAATACATGCTCCGTGTTATTTCATTCATTTCACTTATGCACAATAAACAAACCATTACATAAAACGCCACCAATTTAACACAATATAGAGTCAAATAACACAATTATGAATAAAATATAAATTTCCCTACATGACAGACTGAAATCCCGCCAAAAACTCCTAAAAAAGTTTATTCTACGTTAGTTTTGTTCCCAATTTTTGGTTTGTGACATATTACGTATTATAAGAATAAAATGTGTGTATATAATATTAAAATAAATTTTTTGTGATGAATACATATACCTGCGGTGCTACAAATATAAACATTTTTTTTAATTCTGTCTGTTTTTTTATTTGTTCCGCGTAATCTCCGAAACGGCTGGACCTATTCGAATGGTTTTTTTTTAAACGACTACGCTATTGACCTAGCAAGGTTAAGCTTCAACGGACTACAAGTAATATTTGAACGGGAATTTTACGGGCAAATAACTAACTAATTAGCTGTTTTATTTTAAGAGTTCAGCAAACGATACCCGCCCTCATAATAAGGACAAACTATACCTAAACCTTGCCCAAGGATCATTTTATATATTGGTAAAAACGGCATGAAGATGCGTTTTTGATCTTATCGCGAACCTATGTATAGACAGATGTGGAACACGACTTTGTTGACACTGTGTTGTGATGAAATGTTATCAGTGCATTAGTATGTGTGAAATTTATCAAAAATATGTTGTTCACTGTAAACATGCGCGTGTGACGTACATTGTACTGGACTCCAAGAATAAATATAATTGAAAGTCATATATTTATATGTGATTTAAATTATAGCAAGGTATATTAATAACTTGATTATATCAACAATATGGGCATATTATATCTATATAATAAAATATGTAATACATATTGTTCGATAATTTGTAGCTTAATATTTTCATTACTTTCTATATAGTGTAAGTGAGCACTGAGGGTGATACATAAATAGTAGTTTAAAGTTCCAGCTATGTGGCTTATGATAAATCCCATCCCATTCGATACACTATTAGTATTCACATATATAATGTACATGTTACTTGTTGCTGTAGATGATATGCGTGTCATACTTACAAATATTTTTGTAATAGTTATTTAAATAATTGTATATATGTGGGATTGATTGAGAACACGGTGGAATCTGGAGAAATAATCTTTAATTCGCTTTTTCACAGCTTACAGGTTTTTTACAATTAATCATAATAATCTTTTACCCAGCAGACAATCTGACGTCTGTAAAAAACACAAGTCATTGCACATTTACTTTTTTAAAGAAACTACACTACAAACGGATACGAGTCATTTGAGCCGGATCAAACGTATACACAAATATTTTTAATTATTCATTTATTCCCATATATATATATATATATATATATATAGTTATTGTTATTTACACATCTAATAACAATTTTAAATTTATTTAATATGTTCAAAAAACGCGTGCGAAGCCGCGGGTAACAGCTAGTTATTAATATATTGGTAATATAATAATATCAGTATATGGGTATAATGAAATTAGTAAATATATTTAAAAAATAGCAAAATTTCTGTAACTTGCTCCATGACATAGATTCATTGAAGACGCGCTGTTAGTGCCATTCCCTACGACACAGGTCAGTCTTTAAGCGCCCAGCCTTATGTGAGCAGACAGTGCGTTACTATAGCAACGGTATCTTTGTTACTAAATCCACTGAAAGACTGATTACTTTAAGTGAAAATAGAGATGGATAAGTTAAATGTAGATAAAATCTGATTTAGAATGATTAATTTCATTCGATGCCTAGTAATTTGGTTTCAGTGGAATTCATTATTCTTTTAAATGTGATATAAAAGGTATTGTTTTTTATTTCTTTATAAAACTTACCGTTTTACATACATTCAAATGAAATTACAATTTACCTTATTTCTAAATTAGCATAACCTATACATATATAAATTTACTGTGGTTTCAAACGTGGCTTTCAACTTTTTTAAGCATTCACAATTAAACTCGTACATAAAGTTGTGTATAAACTATTATCACAACAAATTTCTTCAAGTTGGGTGCAATAGTTTCTAGCTGATTGTTTTACAAATTACTAGACATATAGAAAAGAATTTCAAAAACTATTGAATTGTGTTCTATTGTTGATTCTATATATAAATATACTCGGGTTTATGTATGTATATATACAAGCAACGTTCTACCGCCGGTCGGCAGCTAATTTGTATCATGCAGAGTAAAAAATTGGTCAGGAAAAAAAGGACAAGAAATGGATGACAAAAACGGATGAATCTATGTGCATATCATTCTAGCTTAAACAATTTGTACGAGTCCATAACTCTATATCACTCATTGTTCAAACAATCTCGATTCGTTTTGAAATAACTAGGGCATTGCTTCCCACAAATTCAATAAAACGTTATACGCTTTCGCTACGTACTCGGCTGTTCAGACTTTTTCTAGTCTTTTTTACGAGTTACGTGATGCATTCATCCAACGGCTTCTGATATCTACGCGGATGTGAGATATTACACTCGCGAATAGAAAAGGCTTAAAGGCTTTTTTTTCTTATAGAAAAACCTTTAAATTTGCCACGCTAAGTGAAGTTAGATTAGTGCTGGCGTGTTTGAACACTTCGTCGGTCTTAATGTGTAATTTAGTACTAAAGTAATATAGTGGTAGACCAGTTTTTAATATCTACTGCGTTGAATTGTAAAATGTATTACGTTACCTTTGTAGGTATGTTCCAGCAAGTATACTTAAGAGCTAGTCCGCTTAGACTTAGTATGTTACCATGTTTCACCACACTCACTTAACAACTGTTGAGATTCTAGTTACATGCTAAATCTATGAATTTTTAAGAAAATATTGAATCATTTGTAATTATTATACTTTTTAAAGATGTTAGTGCATAAACAGAGAGATTATAATAACTTGCACGGAATACAAATATTCACAACTCAAAACTTATGATTACATACAAAAATCACATAAACATTTATTTTAATTAAAAGATGTACACTACCAAGGCTTTAAAATAACAACACGATGTCGGAATTCGTATGTAATTATTATCCATCAATTAATGAAACATAACAGTACCGCTTTGAGTGAATAACCAGGCTTATGTCACCCGACGACAGGATTGCAAGCCTACGTTCGGCTCAACTGTATTAAAATTAATGAAACAATATAAAATTGATTTCCTCTCATTCCACAGTTATTTCATATGATTGCCTTTTGTTTCAATATTATACAAGAAATGTTATTGACTATGTTTCGTTGTTTGTAATTTTTAAAATCAATTATATTGTAAATTGTTTTTAAAGATGATTAAAGACACTTTTACTATGAGCAGATATCCGCTAATTAGATTATACGAACAATCTGCTTATCTTGAAATTGTTCTTTTTTAAATTGTAATATTATTAGTACTACTTAATAGATAAAATCACTTTTTTTTTATTGTAGCACGGCAAAGTTGACTGCACTAAGCCAGGTGGTAAGTATAGTACAATCTAAAAACATCAGCTACCACCGAGAGACAGATTATCCATCGCCGGTCGCCGTTGTCATGCCGGCCTGTGTGTCTCTTCACGTTACGCTTGAAGGACCCCATGTTATAGGAAGGAGGGGGGAATACGCTAGTTGGGAGATTGTTCCACATTATCACGGTACGGCAAAGATATGATAATGGGAACTTTTTAGTTCGTGTTAAGATACAATTTACCGTAAAACTGTGGCTACGAAACCCAGTGCGTGTAGTTCGGTTGTGAAAAGGGGAGGAAGGGATTAAATGAAATAACTCATCGGAGCACTCGCCTTGATACAGACGGTAGAACACACTCAATGAGGCTATGTCTCTGCGCAACTAAAGCGGCTCTATATCCGTTGTTACATCAGCATTATTCACAATGCGGACAGCCCGTCTCTGCAACCTGTTCAGGGTATCCAAGAGGTATTTTGCGAAACCGTCCCAAAGGTGCTAACAGTATGCATGCAAGGCCGAAGTGCCTTATAAAGAAGATATAGCTGTTCAGGCATGAAAACCGTCGCACCCTGTTCAGGATTCCTAGTCTCCGAGATGCAGTGGAGATCACGCTTACGATGTAATTTTAATTTATTATAAAGATTTTAAGTTATCATAATCATCATCAGTCTGTAAGAGACCCATCCATTACAGAACTATAGGCCTCTTTTCAATGGATGATATGGGCATAATCACCACGCCAGCCCACGACGTAATGAAGATTTCTAACTCCAAGAAACTAACTAGTACTATAAGAACATCTCCAAGATCCAGATTTCCTCGCGATGTCGTTCTTCACCGTCACAGTTAGTAGTGTTACCAATTTAAATTCGTAAATGAACGCGAATTCCGAAGAACTCTAGTAAAATCGAGTTCGAACCTGCGGACATCGGATTGATATTCCATCGGTCGAACCATCACGACTTCTTAAGTTATCTAATTTTTAATTATAAGGAAAGAATTCTATTTACTAGTTAATCTCTCCTCCAAATCGAATTAGCCGATGCGAAGCTTAACCTGACCAGAAATAAGACACATTAATTTTATTTACATGTATAGATTTTACTTTCATGTTCGTATTAAATTACTTCTGTGTACTCGATTCAGCGTCCTGTTTATAATACCTAGTTTTGCATTAAGTTCTGCCTACGTGGAAGCAATTTTACCTATGACGTCACCGCTTAATTTGTTTATATCACTGGAACGAAGAATTATTTCAGTTGTTCCCTTTGTGCTTAACATTAGTTTTTCGTTTTTTACTGTCAAGTTGATCATATATGACCGGTTACAGCTTCTTTTGTGACGTCACTGTAATCATTAGTTACCGGCGCGCTGGATCTTTTTACTATAAAATAAATTTGTGATTACGGCGTAACTATCAAAGTGTTAACAATAGATGTTTTCTTTAAACAGATAATAAACATGTATCCACCACGTTCATAATATCGATTGGTATTATTATACTTTTTTTTACCAATTTAAATTTTCAAGAAGAGAGTGTGCATTAACCAGCCTAACATTAGAAAATGCCCTACCATATATACATTAAGAATAAAGCATTGATTGTTAATTTGCTCTGGTCAAAATTTACTCAGTAATTTGTCACAATACAAATTTATATTGCCAGTTTTAATCAGCAGCGTTTGCAGAAGTTTGATATTACGTTGATTTAGCTGCTTATTTTTTTTATACTACTCGCCGACCTCTTTCATCAATTTTTTTTATTCATTTTGACACTAACAGGATCACCAAAAATGATAATCAAAATGCAAACTAACTAAATTTGATGTTAATTTAAAAGTATAATTTAATGTTAATGTAAATTTAGAATGTATTTATATGTTAAATTGAACAGATGCCATTAATATACTAAAAGCTGCTACTTAGTAATTCGTATTTATTGTATATAATATTGTTTACTTACGCTAATCACTTTATTTTATGGTCTTAATTTATTTCATGAAACCCATCAGTGTAACTGATTAAAGTGCATTTTATTCTTTGGAATAATAAAATAATATTAAATGAGAACCACGAAAGGTCTGTAAATTGAAATAATTAGATTAAATTCTGCTTCGTATATTTTTATGAAATATACCGTGTTTCTGTCTGTCCGTGTATTCACTTATAAATAAATTCCACATATACTAACTATATTTTTCTTTCATTTTTGGGTTTTGGAAAGTTTATAAACTAACTGTGTTCTGTTGTTTTATTCGCTTTATAATTTTCCTGTCCCGACTAATCTGTATCCCTACATGACGTCACACAGTTTGCCCTCACTCTAACTTCTTTCCAAATTAGCATACCTTCTGACCTACTCACTCTCTATAGGAAAATGCTCCACTCTTGGGAGTAGTAGTGTTGGTTATTCTATAATTTTACTCATTAAAATACAAACAGATTGTTGACTGACTGGTACTTGCAGTGTTTAACAAACAATCCATCCATATATCTATAATATTGATGTAATAAAATATATACTTGGGTTAGATTTAAATTATATAACTAAAGAGGAAAACAAAAATAAAACATAAATGTAACTCAAACACGCTATAAGTGAAATCTTCAAAAGAAAGTCAGAAAATCGAATATTTCACTGTTCTCCATTACCCAAAGGCATAAGAGACACTGGTTCCACTCTACCCGACACAGTGTTTAGTCCCACTAATTTTTGTCATACAAAAACTTTGCAGATCAGAATTTCAAAGCCCTCCTCTCCTATAACAAGTTTCACTTCAAACATAGAAAGGACCTAGAAGATAAATATGTCATGTACCACTCACATAGTTTTATAGTAAACCCTATCTGGGCACGAACTAAAAAGCTTGCAACATCCTATCTTTGCCGTACCGTGAAGCTGTATAACAATCTCCCGACTAGTGTCCTTCAAGCGTAACTTGAAGAGGCATTTACGCAGGCCGGCATGACAGCGGCGACCGACGAAGGACGGCGTATCTCTCGGCAGTCGCCGTTGTTTTTGGATTGCACTGAGCTTACCATCAGGCATAGTGCAGTCACCTTGCCGTTTTACTATAAAAAAAACATGTATTCATAAACAGTTATACTAAAAATACAGGTTGATATGTATGCCTCTGTGTATAGCTATAGAAAAGAGCATAATAAATCAATAAAATATTGTAAGTTTTCGTTTTATGAATATGATTTATTAAATACATATATTTCTATAGCATGTAAGATAACTCGATAACACGAACAAACTCTCGAATCTTCAATAAATCTCAAGCGATAAACGCGTGCGCAGCGCTCGTCTAGCGTAATGGGGGCATTGTGACGTGACAGGAACGATTAAGGTAACGACCATAGTATTAGATATAGCGTGCACAATTTACATCTCTAGAGATATGTACAGACAAACTTAGGTTAAATAGTATCTAATGAAATTTTATAGTATCAGTATACCTATATACACACAAATCAATTAGGGAATGAATGCATGTAAGTGCATTACTTCAGAATGGCTGCACCTATTTGTATGACTATTATTCGTTATGTTTGTAATTATTAGGACAAAATTCATGTGAAAGAAGTAAAAATCTAACGGAAAGGTGTAAAATTTCGGTTAGAAACTCGGCATATAAATAGCGAGTGAGTGAAATAAAATTGGAAACGGTCAGAAACATTGACCGATTGCCATTCACCATTGTTCACCATTCCATTTAGTTAAATGGTTGTATTGTCAACAGAACATTTGCTCTCAAATTTTTCGCTGTTACATCCTTGCGAAGCCGGGGTGAGCAGCTTGAAGTATATAAACATGGTTGTTGGTACGTCTGAGATCATCGTTCTATGATCGCCCGCATTGTCCTACGCGCACGAGAACACACACCCACGAGCTCCGCGACTCCGCTTGTTCTGCGCGACGATGCGTCGCACTACCGCCGCCTCTTCCCGACCGGCAACGGTATCGGGGAGACCGAAGAAAGGCCCTTCTAAGGGCCAAGAAGCAGCAGCAGCAGCCGCCGCGTCAGCACGACGCACGACTACCAGCCTGCCCACGGAACCAGAAATCCCAAGCCCAACGACGACCCCTGCATTAACGGAAACTGAGATCTCCTGCATGCCGACGACACCCGCATTGAACACCGGACTACCCCTTTCTGTAGCCGACGCCGTTTCCCGGATCCGGGAATTCGGGCGGAGCTTCACCTGCGCGCCACCGCCTGCACTTCGTGAGAGTGCCCATGAACGCGACTGCCTTGCGTTCGCCCAGCTGATAGCAGCCGGAGACCTCTCCGAACAGTTGACGCGCTGGATTGCGCTGTATTTGCGCATACAGAAAGATGAAATCGAGGAATGTCAACTCCATATCAGAGACGAAACCGCCCTGAGAGCCTGCCTAATATCGTCCTTGAAAATCCCTGAGATGCCGCGAGTGCAGCGCGAGCAACTGGAACCGCTAATAGAAGCCGCGCGCCGCAAGCGCGGGCGCGACACCGATTGCCCTGAAGAAAGCACTACCGAGCACCGACCGCCAGCAACCTCACCAGACGCCCACACGCCTGAGAGCAAGAGGGTTAAGCCCCTCTCGCTCGCACAGGCTACGGAACCCTCCGCGGGCCGCGAGACGTTACCAGCGCCTCAGCCAAAGAGCGAGACGTTACCAGCGCCTCAGCCAAAGAGCGAGAGGCATAGCTCCCTCTCGCTCACACAAGCTGCGGAAACCGCCGCAGTGAGTGTTATACAAGCGGAGGGACAGAGAGAACCGACTTGCACTAGTCGCACGGCTACACTGTGCGAGAGCCTCGGGGCGCCGCCAGCGCCTGCAGCCCTGCCCTCGCAAAATCAGCCGACGGAATCCCGCACGCCTACACCTACACCGCAGCAGACGTCCTATGCCGCTATGGCGGCCACACCGAAGGCTACTCTACAAAAACTGACGCCCGAAGGAAGCGCCGCACCTATGAGCACTACGATCAAGCAACGAAGCCCGCCGATTGTCGTCGAGAACCTGCCCGACTGGCCAGAACATCTTCGGCGGCTGGCGGACAAGCTGGGACACACACCGAACGCGCGCTCATATGGTCGCGAGATACGCTTCCTTCCGGAGAATTTAACGGACCACCGTATCATCCAAGAACACCTGAAACAACAGCAGGGGGTGAGCTGGTACACCTACGCACCCCCTACGGAGAGATGTCTAAAGGTCGCGATTCGCGGCCTACCCGTGAGTACCGACCCAACGAAGATAACCGAAGCCCTCCGCGAGAAGGGATTCCAGCCAAAGTTTACTCGACTGATTCAAGGGAGAAGTGGAAGACCTGGCTGCATATTCCACAGCTCTCTAAAGAGAACGCCCGGCCTCATTCCGGCCATTTACGACATCACGGAGCTCCTGATGATGCAGATCACCATAGAAGTATGGCGGGGGAGGAGGGGGCCGGCACAATGCCATCGGTGCCAACCACTGCTACCGACCGATAGCCTGTGTGAGGTGCGGGGGGCCGCACTTCGCAACCAACTGCGACCGCCCCAGAGAAGACCTGGCCTCCTGCGCAAATTGCGGAGGGCCGCACACCTCGAATAACGCCCGCGCTTGCCCCGTTTTCCGCCGCGAGGCGCGTAACCGCACTGCGGGGACCGCCGCCCGGACTGGTGACGCCGGACGCGCAAAGGAGAACGTGAGCACTACGCCAGGACCACGAAAACCCAGGACTGAAAGTCCCAGAGCTGGAGGCAGCAAGAGAACGTCGGAGGCTACCCAGCAGCCAGATCCGACGGAAGGCGCCTCTCCCAAGATAGTCCGAAACGCGTTCCTCAAAACGCTAGCCTCTGCAGACGACGATGAAACAATCGACAGATGTTTGAGAGCCCTGTATGTGCTGCACAAAATAGATGGCCAGGCGCTTTCAACCGAAGACAAATAAAGAAGAGACCCAAACACCACGAGATGACCCAGTCACCGAACCAACCCCGCCGCAAGGCGCGAAGAGACCCTCTGACCGTAGATCGGCATGAAACTTAAAGTTGACACTCCCGCGCAAAGCGGGAGGCGAATGATGCCACCGTGAGAGGGATAAACCCTGGTACGGATTCCCCGCGCCCTTTCGGGGCGCTAGAAGATTTCGACGACGACGTCTGAGATCAAAGTAAACTCTGGCATTGACCGACCATTAAAGAATTTATCACACGTAAGTGTTTTGTATGGAGGTGGCATACATCTTGTCTATTTTGCTTTATCGCAAGGTGCCAGCTCCACACAATAAATTTGAATTCTTTGGATTATCATGAGAATTTATAACTTGCCACTAGATGTCGCTAGGTTTATTTAAGTTTTATAGTGAAATTTTTTTTTTTTTGTGAACTGACTACGCTATTGACCTACCAAGGTCTTAACAGCTTCACCGGACTACATGAGATTTAAAGCAGACGAGGTCACCTGCGGTTGTTAGTACTGAATGAAATTGTTATGTTTACGACTTAAATTTTGAAAGACGTTACGAACTTTGTTAGTTTGTTATAACAACGGTTGTTATTATTGTTATGCATATTATTATGAAAATTCATAATTTTTAATAGACTTATAGTATTTTGATTGGATCCATCGTACCTGACTAGTAACTTTATAAATCACGATTAAATGTAATATTTATTTCATACGCCATTATATCGCTTCAATGTGAACACCCTAAATGTCTCGACACATTTGGCACCGATATAAAGAGGGGTTCTGTTTGTATTTCTTATACTGGCTGCAGCGTATTCAATGTTGATTTTTAGAAATAGTTTAATCCTTTATTGTTAGGCAACAATTTCGTTATCATTTATACGTCAGACTACTACATATTATTAACAATTATCTAATTTAGTACTACATTTTTCTTATGTAGATGCCCCCAAATATTGTTCAAAATTTAGAAAGGTCACCACAAAACATTGATAAATTAAATTAACTCAAAATTTATTTCATTTTTTTTTTATCGAAGCACGACATAGTTACTGCACTATGCCTGAT
>JACEII010000008.1:3104924-3147338 GCA_014332785.1 Antheraea mylitta
TTTGTTTGTTTGTTTGTTTGTTTGTTTGTTTGTTTGTTTGTTTGTTTTTTTGTTTGTTTGTTTGTTTGTTTGTTTGTTTGGTTGAACGCCATAATCTCAAGAACTACAGATCTGATTTAAAAGTTTCTTTTAGTGTTAGATAGTTCATTTATCGAGGATGGCTATAGGCTACATATCATAACGTTTAAACCGATAGGAGCTGAGCACTAATGAAGAATGTCTCAAAATCGGGCTATTTTGGAAGCTTTCGATGCGTGTTAATGTCAGTACTATATGCGTTGCCATGGTAACGCGATAACAATCTCTCGCAAATATTTTCATGGTTTATTTTGTGTTCCTATTAAAACAGTTAATTCTACGTTATTTTTGTTTTCAATTTTTAATTATACGTGGTACGTTTATATCGCAAACATTTCTAAAGTTTATTTTGTGTCGCTATTCAAAAAGTTTAGTAGTAATAATATTCATCCAATAAGATAGTCAAAGGAATTAATCCATACTGCCAATTCTGAAGTAGTTAATATAGGTAGTTTTTTCTATATCCAAGATAATGTAAAGGTATAAGCGCTAAATCCTCTATGTAATATTTCGTAAATTTTTATCTTCTTAATTTTCAAGAAACAGAATTCATGCTTCGCGGTATTATTTATCTTTCATTTCATTTATGCACAATAAACGAACCATATTACATAAAACTCTACCAATTTAACACAATATACAGATAAGTAAGACAAGATTATGAATAAAATATAAAATCCACTACATGACAGACTAAAATCCCGCCAAAAAACTCCCCAAAAACTTTATTCTTCGTTAGTTTTGTACCCAATATTTGATTTGTGATATATTACGTATAATAAAAGTAAAGTGAGTGTATTTTATATTAAAAATATCCGTGATGCTACAAATATCAACATTTTTTTTAATTCTGTGGATATGTCTGTTTTTTTTTTAAATTTGTTACGGGTAATCTCCGAAACGGCTGGACCTATTTGAACGGTTTTTTTTTTCTTAGAAATGACTACGCTATTGATCTAGCAAGTTCACCGGACTACAAGTAATATTTTCATTACTTTCTTATATAGTGTAAGTGGGCACTAAGGGTCATATATAGCAGTTTAAAGTTCCAGATATGTTGCAGATGATAAACCTCATTTAATACATTGTTAGTATTTACATATCTAATGTACACGTTACATGTTACTTTAAGTGGAGTGCGTGTCGTACTTATAATTGTTTTAAAGAGCATTTCTATAATTGTACATGGTCTCACAATTTTATATTTCCATAATACCATTTTTAATAACGCATGCGGAGCTGCAGGTAAAGCTAGTTAATTTATATGAATTCATATATCAAATAAAAAATAAGTCTTAGGAAATGTTACAACAGTTTACTCTAGTCCTAGATAGATGGCGCTGTATCAGCTTTTGTTAGTTTTAGTATGTATATGGATTTCTTCTATTATTTTCACAGTGAGCCATAAGATGGCGGTATTCAATGTATGAACTTAATGTTTCATTCAATATTACAAATATTTTCGAGTGTAGCGCATATTTTCAATAATCATAGTCTTCTCACCATTAATCCTTATGGTAATTACATTGCTACAGTGAACACAACCAGCAGCGTAAAGTACTCGCTACTAGAACTTCAAACACACATACATATTCGTAAACAATAGCCAGAGAAAAAACTAAATGGAGTGAAAGAGGCAGAAGAGCACAATGCTTCTTCCTTACGTTACGGTCTTTACCACTCGACTAATACCGCAAGTCGCATTAAGAAACTTTGCTTCAAAAAAACGACCACCCATTTGAAAGCGGTGTAAATATGTATCGCTATGAATGTACCAATTCAATTACTTGACGTAAAATACGTTGATAATTAATGAGCTCACAAATGTGGCCGTAAAATTACTCACATTTAACTGCGGTGTTATTTAATTATACGCCATACAAAATCAAGATTAACCCATTTACGTGGATCAGAGTTTCGAAAGGAGTCTACGGTGATATAACTACATTAAATTATCAAGGTAAATATACCTGAAATCTATCGACTTTGATCTCAAATGAAGATTGGAAATATTTCCATTGAAAAAATACGTCCGAGTGTAATGTATAGGCGAACAGGCGGACTCACTGACAAATTGCTTCCCGTAGCTACCGTTCAATGGTATCGGTAGTGAATCGTACCGATGATAGACGTGGGTTGTTAGATAAATATGAGATTTATTTTTAATTTAGAGATAGAGTCGACATTTATAGACTGTAGTAACGTATTCTTTTTCTCGAACTGATTACGTTGTTGACCTAGCAAGACCTTAACAGCTTCACCGTACTACTGTAGTGACGTAAAAATATAATATTGTTTTGTTGTTTTTATTGAAGCGCTAAGGGCTTAGTTGATAGTGTGTTCGGACACAGCTTCGATGGACGTAGGTTCGAATCAAAGAGTACTATCCATAATAATGAAAGTTCGAATCCATGTAACTAAGGTGAAGCTTCCGATGAAGGAAAATCATAGTATGTATGATGCTAATGTTTTTTTTAATGTTCTGGCTAGCTACCAACTTCAAGTTTAAAATCTGTCGACAAGCACGAGTTGATGTTTTCCAGCAGTGCACTTGTGAGTCAGTCTCCTCTAGATTTAGTGTGTTTACCATCTTTTAACATCAATTGAGATTGTGGTCAAATAATGAAAAAAAAAAATTGAACTCTCTCTATTACGTTAATAATGCAAAGTTTGTGTTATGTGTCGCCACGTCATGCGCTTACGCTAACAATCAGGTTTACTTTCGCCTATAGATGTTTCACATCGAAAATTCGAAATTGTGAATTTAATATATTCAAGTGTCCTAAACCTTACCTTATTAAAACTGTTGAGTGCCTTAGATATAATTATTATAAATAATTTATGGTTCGTTATATTCCCAGACGTTATCAAATTATATAATATTTAAATAATTTAAAATTAGTTGATACCCGTAATTTTCTTGATAGTAAAATAGTTTTGTTGTTTCATGACAGCTATCTGTTCTATGTAGCTGCATTAGACTGGTGTTTTTTTATTATGTTATCATAATTACAAACCCTCAATGAAATAACGCAATGATATATAGCTTACACATCACCCTGAAAAGCTCGCAGAAGAAAATCTATTAAAATCAATTCAACCATGTTGGCGTTATTGTGGACGATAAACATTGATTTCAATTTTATTCGTATGTATAGATTGTTATTCAAATCCAATGTAATATGAATACTTATTAAACATTCCCAGTTATTGAGAAAGTAAGATTAGAATGTTTTTATTTTCGCGAATACACTTCTATAATAGAAAAATACAAATATCGAAGTTAACGATAATCAGGTAAAGAAGAAAACCTTGTTTATTTTTATGAGGTGCTTAAAAAAGATGTTATTGGCTTTCCATCGAAAAATAAAATCTTATTCAATTGAAGTATAAGGAATGATATAAAATGCCTCATTATTCCGTCAAGGTCTCTTCAGAGTGAAGGCTAAAAGCTGAAACAACATAACGACATCGACGTAATTGCTGTTTATGGCACTAGCAAAATAAAATTTTCTGTGATATGACGTAATTCTGATACTATTATCGAGTACATACATTAACAATGTATCCTAGTGACCTTTTTATGCATTATTATTGAAATAATTTATGGTCGCAAAATTCCAAAAATACTAATTCCCATCCGAACCAAGAGAATCATGTAAACACATCACCCTCAACAATACATAAAAAGATTTTTTGACACCAATAGAAAATCATATGTATGAAATTTTAAATTCATTGTTACCTTATCATTTTGATTATATAAACATTCCGGTTTCAAAAGCATTTCGCTTGTCTTTCCTCCAATGCGAAGCATGAGCCTGTCACATTAATGTATGAAAGCAAATATGAATTCTTAAGTATTCGCCATCACTGTACATTAGGCATGAAATTAGGCAAAACACGCGTCTCTCAGGTGACGCAAAATATTGAAATCGTGAAGGAATTCTGATGAGGTGAAAATGTTTATACGTAGTACTATTTACTTGATTAATATTCACAGAGCTTAATATCTTTGTAGGAATAGTGGGCATGGACTTATTAGAACCATGGTAGATTACTTCGTACACATATTTAGATGAATCGACTTTTAAGGCACTTTCGAGTCACAATGTTTGAAAAAGAACAGAAGTACTACTTACGATATTTAAAAAAATTAGATCTATATTAATCATACTCCCATTATACTACCAATTATTTTTATTTAAATTCCAATTCTTTCAGCATTTTCCATGTTAATGCAGTTGATAGAAAATGCTTTGTAGGTGGTAGAGCCACGCTGAAGCTATTACTGGTTTCAGCACAGGTCGGCTCGCCCGGGGTACTACCACCCTCTCACAGAAAACCGACGTAAAGTAACAGTGCTTGTGTTGTTGCGTTTCGATCGGTCATTGAGAGCGCCGGGGACCCACCTCTCCTCATCTTCCGCTTCTCCTCTTCCCTTCCTCCCACTCCACCTCCCTCAACACAGACTCACAACGCGTCTGCGACTCCCTTGGTGTTGCAGGTGTCTATGGACGTTGGTGATCGCTTAACATCAGGTGACCCACTTGTTCGTTTGCCTCCTGTAATATAAAAAAATGCTCTCCAAACAAATAAAGCATATACCTAAAGTCAGTTCTTAGTACTACTACTTCCTTGGTCAAAACTTTAGTAAGTTATATAAGAACCTTACCTTACCTTTTTCTTTATATCAAATATGCATTGTGCTCCTATTTGAATCATGGTTCCATATAATTGACTAATACGTTCCTTTTATATAAATAATTGTTTGTTTAATCCTCCCGAAGACTGAATAAAAAAATATATCAACTACATTACCATTCGACTCACATATTTAAAAAATTGATAGTGCTAAAACAAAATGCATCAGCGATAAAAGCTCTTTATCCAGTATATATCGGTTGCCGAGTCTGGCATGAGTTTTCAAGAAAATCTTAGTAAATTTTATGTATTACTTGTTCGATGTCGCCACAATATATCTGAGTGATTTTGTTTTGATTTCAAAGTAGATTCTATAAAATTTATATCAAAGAAATTTTATTTATAACGTCCTTTAACTCCTGCATTTTTATGGATGTTTTCGGCTCAAAGATGTATGTAATCGATTCACCCATTTCTGTTCTAGCAAGGTTTTTGCTAAGCCCACCTACTTAGCCTAGCACTACTTGAGGAGGTATACAGCCCATCGAGATAATTTATTCTCATAAGTTAACGATATATCTATAGAACTTTATTCTCATAGTTGTCCCGGTATTCGAGGTCTTATATTGATAATTAATATACATACATCCACTACTTTTCTTACGTTTTCGTCATCGTATTTGGAATTACATGCAAATATACTAACTGAAGAGTTATTAATTAAAGATTTGGGTAATTGTATTATATCAGGAATATGACATTTGAACAGTTATTCGCGCAATTTATCTATATTCTATCTATCTATCTATGAGTAATCGTGGTGGCCTAGTGCATTGACTGGTGGAATAATATTTCGATGTCCGCAGGCTCGAATCCCGACATGTACCAACGATATTTTCGGAATACGCGTACATTTACTCATTTAAATTGGTAACACTATCGGCTAACGGTGAAGTAAAACATCGTGAGAAAACCTGAATCTGACAAATGTTCCTGTAGTACTACTGTATGTGGGAAAAATATAGAACTGTGGTTTTCTCACAGGCTTTCTCACGGGCGTGGTGATTACGCCGATACATTTCTTCGGGAAGAGGTCTATGACCCTGCAGTGGGTTTTTTACAGGCCGATGATGATGATGATGAAGTTTTAAGAGAACTTACACCAAAAGTTTGAATCTAATTTCAGCTTAAAATTCAGTATAACTCCATGTTAGAATGCATTCCGCCTTTAGACTAACAATTGAGTTGAGAGATTAATATGAAGTTGCAGGTTCTCCAGAACTGAGCCCTACGTAAAATCATCGGTGCCCTATGGTACGTCCGAAATAAGGATTTCCACAGGGACCTAGAGATGCCTTCTATCTGGGCGCATATAAAATACTCACACGTAGTTATTTCGAAAAAGCCGCGAATCATCCCAGCCCTTTAGTGGTATCCGCTGCGAACTATGAACCCGTACCCAACGCTGCGCAGTATAGAAGACGACCGCGGCAAATTTTTACCAACCCTCCTGATTCAATCACGTCAGCGAACAATTAGTACCAGCCTATCTCTCCAAACAGAGCGTGTTCACGCCCACGCCCGCGTAACCACAGATCACGCCGCCGTTGTCTGGGGGTAAATTTCGCTCCCGCAAACCAGATTAGGCCCCCCTCGGCAGCGGCTCAAGCCTAGGTCCGTTCCCTCGGCGTGGAGCCCTTGAGTACACTGCTCACGCGATACAGTGACACAAAACCTTACATCACTGCTACAACATCACATATACACACGTGCACACCTACACGCTTACACGCTGCTATTCTTTTTCAGAGAAATAAACGACAAAGTGTTCTACCCTTATTTTTCCTTATCCTATCCTATATAGTTTTGAGGAATTTTTCGACACAAAATACATATAGGAGTTGTTGAGGCACGCATACTTGGTACACATGCATGTTTCAATAATTCATATACGTATATCTAGATAGCTTAGGTTATCTCAAATAGGTCGCGATTTTTGCACAAAACAGGCGACAGCCTAAGCCGAGGTATGCCGTGCACCCTTGATTTAGTCGCCCAAACATCCCAAATCGGCTGAGTGTCTTTAGCGCTCGCCTTAATAGTTCGGTGAAGCTGTGAAGACCATTCCAGGTGAACAGCGTTTTCATTTCGAAAAAAAAAAATATAAATGTGTGTAAATCATAGTCAGTTACAATTCGGCATTATATGTCTGAAACTAAAGTGTAATAAAAATACTCAATGCTAAAATTATCTGCCACATTGAGACGCGACGCGACGCATCAAATCGAACTGTTGACATAACCAGTCACGGCGTAATAATATTCGTAGCCCAAGCTATCTCATTAACTTGATTATTTTCCACCTTCTCACGAGACCGAGATGTCTAAAAATATCGCAACCCTTAACATTTTCATACCAACTTTATGACATTGGAATAGAGTTGAATTTCTAATATTCGCTTTACGTATATAAGTGATATAGTTTTGAGGGAAAAAAATTGAAGAGGCCTACGATCGTAACGCTCGTGTTATTCCAAAAGGGTGCTAGAGGATTATGACTTGGTTAGAATTCAGTATTTTAAAGGGTTGAGGCAATATCTATAATACATTTTCTTTTGCTCAGTTATTCAATGTCCTCAATTTTGTGAAAGAATCCTCAAAAATTTATAAATGCACAGTGCCCTTGTGTTATTGACTGGCTTAAGGTATTTTGTGTGAAAAAGAATTGCTGTTATTCTGAAAAAGAAGTGAGTAATTATCATAGATACAACAACATTTTAATTTAGTGTTTTTGGAGCGTATGTAAATTTTATTTAATTCTTTATAAGTTTTAGTGTCGGAATAAAACCTCAGATGATGTTAAACGACGATGACTAAGATGCTTAACAGTAAAGCTTGAGGTGTATTGACGCTTAAGTAGATCTGCCAGAACACACATTTATGTATTTGGTAACAGATTTCCAACTAGCGAGTGATATGTACCCAAGCGGACTTAGGAAAAACCCTACCACAAACAGCTTAACGGAATTAAACATATGAGCCTCTCAGCAACTGGGTGAATATACACCGGCTTTAATAAACCAAGAGAAACGCACTGTGACGATGTATAGCCTTGTATATAGTTAATATTAATTAGTCGAGCACACATACTGTACCAACCCGTTGACTAGTAGACACCGACTAATCCTGAAACGCAACACACCTAAGGGTGCCACTATTGCGAATGTTATACTCAGTGTACGGAAGTCGCTAACTCAATCTAATATCGAGTCTGGCTTCTTGTATTTATTAAACGACTTCTAAAAAAGTGAAAACTGATTTAGGCGCGTTATTTTTTTGGCAGGAGATTACCTAATGTTTTCGCTTGATGACATGCTAGTTAGCGTTTCCGACCGTATTGAGCTTACGCGGTTTGAGTCATAGTGACGCAGTATAGCGGCATGTGTAAATCTAATATTGATGTTTTGCCGATCATCGTATGTTTAATTTATTAATAAACTTTATAAAAATGTATATAATGAGTTCTCCAAGTTCCAATATATGTGAAAACCAGACAAATGTTAATAATTTCAATATACAAATATGAAATTGAATAATTGTAATTCACATT
This sequence comes from Antheraea mylitta, assembly GCA_014332785.1. NCBI lineage: Eukaryota > Metazoa > Arthropoda > Insecta > Lepidoptera > Saturniidae > Antheraea > Antheraea mylitta. Next base: position 3,113,256 of record JACEII010000008.1, read on the forward strand.
ACAGTTAATTAAAAACATCAAAAGAGAACATGATTATTTCATTATTTTGAAATATCACTTCTGTCGTCAGTCCTTACGACTGCCTCAACTTTATTTTTTATTGAATTGGTTATACTCACTGGTAGCTCAATTTAAATATGTAGAGAATACTCTACTCCTAAGAGGGAAAATACTGCTTATTTGATTACCTACGCTACCTAATAATCGACATGAAGTCGATGCCCAAATTCATAGCATTTATGTAAAAAGTTCAGGTAGACTCTCGCGTCCCGGGACACGTATTCGTATAGTATGAGTACTTACGTTTTTCTACTTGCTACAAATTTCGAATTTGGATAGCTGATACGTATTATTTATGCATTTTAATTTATTTTTCGCTTTTTATTATTGAAGTCGATTTTTAGATGTGTAAATTACAGAAATGCTCTTTCAAAAATAGTTTTCAGTACGACACGCACTTTATCTATTGTAACATGTAAAGTGTACATTACATAGGTGAATAATAACAGTGTGTCGAATGGGATGGAATTTATCATTAGCAACATTCTTGGAACTTTATACAACTTTAAAAAAGAATTTATTTTCATATTAAATACAAACACTTTATTTTTATAATACGTAATAGACTAAAAATTGGAAACATAACTAACGTAGAATAAACTTTTTGAATAGGAACACAATTTAAACTTTGGAAATGTTTGCGATAGAAACTTACAACGTTACCATGTCAACCTATGGCAATACTAACGCAAACACGCAGTGTAAGCTGTCAAAAGGAAAATAGCTTGATTTTGAAAAATTCTTCTTCAGTGCCCGCTCTTATTGGTTCTAACGTGATAATATGTAGCGTTCTTCTAAGCGTCTCTTCTAAAGCGTTCATTAATAATTGAGTTACCTAACACCGCAAGAATTTTTAAAATCGGACTGGTAGTTCTTGAGATTAGCGCGTTCAACCATACAAACAAACTCTTCAGATTTATATATTAGTATACATTTATTTCTAATTACAGCTCAGAAATAACTAGCTAGATAAAAGTATAGCTGTAGAAATAGAAAGCGAGACTTCAAAAATTTCTTAGAAAATGATTACATCCCAACTGTGTCAGATTATCGGTCTAACTAAATATTACGAAACGTAGTTACTTTGTAACACAGTAACTTTGTAAACTCGTGGGACAAATCCACGTCACTGCAGAATATTTAAATTGAAAGACAAATTAGAAAATTCCACATCTCGCCAGGAAATTCACATCCGTTGACGAGCTCCGTTCAAAACGGCATCGTTTCAAATAACCTGGCAGGCGCAAGCTTAGACCGGTATTGTTTTGAATAATGGTATTCGTCTGGAGATAATTTAAATTGAGTTACGCCCTCTCGCGGGCAAATTAGGCATTCTAAGGTACATATTTGATGAGATCTTGCGGTCTCGTTGAGAGCTGTTTTCATTTATTTCAAGTGTTTCTGGTCTTCTATATTTTTGCTCGTGAGTTATCGTGGCTTTAAGCTTATTTTATGTCACACGTTTGTACATACATTTTTCCTAAGAGATAACAATATTTTGAAATTCTCTATTTTAAAATACGTCACGCAGAATTTTACAGTTTTGGAACCGTTTCTTTCTTGTCACATTTTCTGCAAACCTTTTATAAATATTGTGACACGTTTGTTAGATTCCTGTTCCGTACTTATACGAAAAATATGTAACGAACAGCTTTTAAGTGTAAAAAAATGCATATGTTTGATAAGCTAAGTACGTCAAGTTTTCTTAAACATTTTATCACAGTAGGAGACAATCCCTACGTAGATTCAGATCTACGATTTTTTATGAACCGAAGGAGACACTTGATAGTGGTACACCTTTACCCAGCGTGTGATATAAATGACTTATAAAAATTCACACATATTAAGTGTAATCGTCGGCATTTTGCGTTAATGGGATAATAAGAACATTATAATAAATTTGTATTCTGTATTACCTATTAACTTTATTTGCAGGAAATGAAATGTATGCTCGGGAAAATTTTAAGAGTCAGTAAAAAGACGTCAGTTATTGACGCGGCAAATTTCAAATTGGCATCTCAAGTCAACAAATTAACTTATTGTGTACCCTTGTGTGGCGCCTATTTCTTACAAGTCGAAGGTGAACCAACCTGGTTTTCGTTGACGATATTTATTTATAATTATATTATGATTTAAGCGCTCCTTAAACTGCCGCTTAGGACTGCTGCCCCTTCCCCTAGATTCGTGGCTGCCTCTACCCCTTTATATGTGCAAACATTATTTTATGAACAACCACAAGTTGATTCTCTGTCACTTTACTAGGTCTCTCTAATCAACTATATTAATTTGTTCCACGAATGCTCTGCGATGTTTGCGTAAATATTTGGTTTTGATTATCGACACATTTAATCTAGAATATAAACAATGTATGTTCGTGACACCTAAGCCTATGACATCATCATAGTCTGACCCCGCCTGCGGTGACTCATGCTTGTTTACTCTGTTTTTATGTTTAACCCTTAATAGCTTTGTTCATGTACATAAAACTCCACCTCCTAATTAGTTATGATATAATTGCTAAGTAATATTTTTTATATCGTAAGGGTTCCCTTTTTTCAATTAGGGTATATATTATCCAGACAATATTACTTTATTAACTTATAATAAAATATTTTTTTTTATAATTTCAATTCTTATGTGGTAGTTTATTTTGTGGTAAATTGTATAGTTTGCAAATGTTATCTTACAAATAATACATTCAGTTTATTTCACATTTGAAACTATAGAATTATACATTATATAATTCTAACTTTAATGACACATTGTTTAAATTAATACACTGCACAAAGATACATTACGCTTATGTAACACTAAGTTTTGCTCGGGATAATGCTACGCTTTATGTCTATACACAGCAAACAAGCAGACGGCTCATCTGATAATAAATGGTTACTGTCTGTCGCCTATGAACAACCATAATACCAAGGGCATCATATTTAGGTATCAGTCGAATGGATGTTTTTAAAGATCGCGTTTAATAGAAAAAAACCTATCTTGTTAAAAAATAGCCTTCATTGGAAACTATTTACCGTTTCCTCTTCTGGTGCTTTATGTTAATAGTATACAAAAATTAACTTATTAAAATAATTACAATGTTAATATAAAAATTAGATTTCTATTTTAAAGCGTTCAGCACTAATATATTACTTTATTTCTTGACCAACACGAAATTGCTTCGTCAAGTTTGAATTGAATCACTGAAATCGTGGAAACTAATTTGCATAACTTTCCTCGTCTGGTCATATTTGAAACGTTATAAAGTTTAATTTTGCAAGCCGCTAAAAATCTGCACTGCCACTATCGAGCTTGTATAAACTTTAAGAAGTATAATCTTAAATGAGTTTAGGAGTTATCTAAATTAAAAAAAAAGAGTCCCTGTAACCGTCACACGCCATTGAAATAAAACTTGTTATTTAAGTTTCGAATTAGCTGATAGATGAGACTAGAGATAATGAAGCTTGGATTTAATTTGCTACTTACTTATACTGAACCCAGATGGCAATACGGTCGGGTGCCCACATATACATAATTAATTCTATTGTATGTTTTTTATTATTATTCAATTTGATATTGTTTTTCTTTCAACATTTTTTTATTCATTTGCTTATAAACTGTTTATTAACAAGATCAAAAATGTTTAAAAAGCGAATGGTACCGAAGCGTTATGTCATATTGCCGTGACGGATTTCCGTTGCCTTGTGTTCTAGTTACCTTCTAGTCGCGCCTTAAGAACTTTTATTTCAAAAAGGGACAATGCCAATATAAGATAAAAATTTGAAAAAAGTTTGTTGTTATTTGTACCGTATATGCTTTTATATTGATTTAATAAAAAGGTGTTATTTTAGTATCACAAACAGATATTTTAATTTTATGTGTATATATTCGTACGGAATTACACGAACAAGTAACCCGTTCCAATACATTCTGCAAAGTATGTGAAGTCCCAGACAAGCAAATCATTTCACGACGAAAGGAAATTATAGATAATATATTATGTATGAGTTGTGCTTGATTCCGCGTAGTCACAGAATTACGTATCGTAGCCGAGTTCTCTGGTGTAGGTTAAAACTTCGTAGCCGTCGTAGTAATCAAGCTACGCGTGTAGCGAAGTAGACAACAATAACAATAACATTATTATGATCGGTATATGAATCGCCTTAAAAGCTTTTATTTTACGTTCGTATTATTTATGTACCATAAGAGGCAAACGAACAGGTGGGCCACCTGATGTTAAGTGATCATCGCCGTCGATGGACACTAGCAACACCAGGGATATTGCTAGTGATTTGCCAGCCTGTATATGGGGGAAGGAGAGGAAGAGAGGGGGGAAGTGGTCCTCTGACGCTCTCACTGACCGAACGAAACGCAACTAAACTTTATGTCGGTGTTTCTGTGGGTCGGGTGGTACTATCCCGGGCCAGCCAACCCATTCATACTGAAACCACTAATAGCTGCAGCGTGGTTTAAACATCTAAAAAATGTTATTGGGTATTTATATTTTTATGAATTTTGTTTTATGGAGTACTTACTTTCTTAGCTTAGATCAAATGAAAGCAAATAAAAACTTATTAATAGTAGACTCATTAAATTTCAATAACCCTTTATAATACGAGATAAAAATAAAACCATTATACTCTCATAAATCGTATATTAAACAAACTTTTAAGGAGTTCGATAAAATTGACTATTATTATTATCCTTTAATATAATGTATAGTGAACAAGGTAACAATAAGTCTGTAGATCTCGCCAGTATCGAAATATCTGTATATATTATAATAGAGTAATGAAAAAAGAATATATTAATAATATATTTACGTACCCAATATTTGAAAGCGAAAAAAATAATTCAACTGCGGCATCCCCGCCTTCTTCCCGTTTGGTTTCCGTGCAAATATCATTTATATGAAGCCTGAGAGACTCGTCTTGGGATAATTTAGGAGGTCCCTCCAGCGGTCCTCTCGGATATTCACGTGTTTCGGAGCTTTTCTCTTTAATAATATCCATGAAGGTTCCCTGAGGACCGGTGAGGCCACGTTTCTTTTTTGAAACGTGATCCTAGGTTGAAAATTTACTTTCACTAAAATATCGATTACACGTAGTTTCGTAAGTTTAACGAACTATGGGTTAATTACTTGTGTCTTACGATAATATATGTTTAACACATGTTAAATATATTTTCAATATATGTTTTTTTTTTAACTTTATTTTTGGCAATCAACCTTTCACATTATTACTGCCATTTGTCACGTAGTCAATAATATTTATTACAAGCGTAGTACGATCATTTCAATATCGAGCGTCGTGTGAATCAACATTCTAACAAGATGGTGGCTCCCTTGTTATAGAACCTTCCATGGAGTTTTTGTGGCATCTCAGAATTGCATGCTCCGTGGTATTATTTTTCATTCACTTCACTTATGCATAATAAACTAACCATATTACATAAAACACCACAAACTTTATACAATATACAATCAAGTAACACAAGATTATGAATAAAATATAAAATCCACTACATGACAGACTGAAATCTCGCCAAAAACTCTCAATATATGTTTATTTATAGAATTTTATATCACGCTACAATTCTTAGTACCAGAGCAAGTATTTATTTCTAAAACACATACAACACTAACAATCATAACCAAAGCGTATTGTATATGTGGCTACCTATGATTAATAACAGGTATTAATGAGCAACCGAAGCTGAAGCTGTTGTTGGTTTCAGTTTGAATGGGTCGGCTTATCCGGGGTACTCCCACCCGACCGCAACAGTGCTTTCATTGTTGTGTTTCGTTCGGTCAGAGAGCACTGGGCACCCACCTCCGCTCACCATCCTCACTCCCCCTCCTTCTCCCCACTCCCTCTCGCTCCCAAATACAGGCTGGCAACGCATTTGTGACTCCCCTGGTGTTGCAAGTGTCTATGGACGGTGGTGATCACTTAGCAGTAGGTGACCCATCTGTTCGTTTACCTCCTATATTATATAAAAAAAAGTATTAATTTTCCGCGATTTTTGTGACATACGTCAAATCTTCAGATTATAACTAAAAAAATATCAGTTTTAAGTTTTAGATCAAGAGATTAAATATAAATACCATATAAAAAGATGATTAGAAAGTTCCCTACATGAAAATGAATTTTTTTTTCGCTTTGACTACGCTATTGATCTAGCAAGGTATTTGGGGTCTAAGGGGTGTCGAGTAACATCTTAAGACTTGAGACACCCAAGCCAACCTCATCTGCACGCGGGCACCCTGCTGAATAACGAACGAGGCAATGGCGAAAGCGGGGTGGTAGGGTTTTACAGCCCGACTGGGTCGCAACCACCATACATATGGCGAAAAAGCCCATCATAGTGACTCGCTTCTGCGCGTCGCGTTTCGGGATCAGCCTGTGCATATCCAGTACCGGGTGACTTTCGTCATTATGGCCGGCATGACAGCGGCGACCGACGATGGATAATCTGTCTCGCGGTGGTCGCCACTATTCTTGAATTGTACTATGCTTACCATCAGGCATAGTGCAGTCACTTTGTCGTGCTTCAATAAAAAAAAAAATTAATAGCTTCACCGGACTACTTAGGCGAACGCTTAAGGCACTCAGCCGATTTTATTTGACAACTGGATCTAGGGTGCACGGCACACCTCGAGTTGGGCTGTTGCCTGTTGTATGCAATGAAAATGAAGTAATTACGCTGCACAGAGTATTGGCATCCGAGGGTGGGTTGGCTTTCCGTCAAGAACTGAACATTACCGAATATGGCCGATCTGTAAATGCCTATGTAAGTGATATACCACACAATGATCTTTAATTCCGTAGTAAGCTACTACTCGCATAACATTCAGGCTTGCACGCTTTTATTTTATGTTTTGTTGACAGTAATTCATGAATTTTAGATATGTAACTGGGCATCGTAGCTAGTAAAAAAATGAATGCATATTAGAGATAAAGCAAAGAGTATAAAATGTTAGTAAACTTATTTACAATTCACGAGGTTATCTGTATTGAGAAAAAACTTTAACTATGTTAACCCACTTAGTGTTAGCTCAACATGTGGATTTTTTTTTAGAATGGTTTTTATTTTCGTAAATAAATAAATATGTATATTACGGCGTATATTATTTTTTTTTCTATATTATTTATACCTTCTTTCTAGATGCCACGACATGGATTAACTACTCGTAGTTAAATGTATAAGTTCAAGATTTAATGTATATTGTTATAAAAATAAATTATTAAGGAAGTTGATACATAAGAACTAAAAAATTACTTTTTACACAATTGTGATGCTTTTGATATATATTTGTATGATGTATTTTTATCTTAAAAATTGTTTTTACATATAAGTTATATTTACATTTTGGTTCTTTATTTATTTACTTGATATAGTTTTATGATTTCGTGTACTGTTTTATAATATTTTAATTGTTTATAAACGAACAGGTGGGTCACCTGATGTTAAGTGATCACCACTGTCCATAGACACCAGCAACATCAGAGGAGTCGCAAGTGCGTTGCCATCCTGTGTTGGTGGGGAGGAGGGAAGACGGAAGGGGGTAGAAGGGAAGTGAGAGGGGAGGATGTGGGTCTCCGGCGCTCTCACTGACCGAACGAAACGCAACAATGCAAACACTGTTACTTCACGTTGGTGTTTTTGTGGGTCGGCTGTTACTACCCCGGGCGAACAGTCCCATTCATGCTGAAACCAATTATAGCTTCAGCGTGGCTCTACCACCTATTCTCTTTACTTCCAGTAATCCGGTAAAATAATTATCCTATACTTTTTGGTATGTCAATATGTTAAGAGCATTAATATGACTCAATAGTAAATTGGCATTGTACGAAGACTGTATTTCTAATATAGTTATCAGAGTTTATTGTATATAGCAGAATTTCTTAGTAGAATTCCCTCGACGAAGGGTCGTCGTTTCAGTTTCTATTATTCATGGGTCCCTGTCTAGCCGAAACTTACCTAAACAAGATGTAGTATCTAGAGATACACGTATATCTACTTTGTAGATAGATTCAGGTCGATGTATCTAACGCGTTGGAGAAAAGTTATTTTTGTTAAAATTATTCCGTTCAACAATCCTTTCAGCCTTGTGCTCATGAAAATATGAGTCGTGGTACAATGTAAGTAATTCTTACTGTTTAGTCAATAGAGCGTAGGATCGATCATCTCCCTTGGTTTACGTATATATCTATAAATACTTAAATACCTACATTTGTATATGCGTAACTTGAACTTTGAAAATTATATAGCTTTATGCAAAAGTACCTGCATATTTATTATCTGAATTGGTCGATGAGGTTGGCAATTTAAAATAGTAAATTTACACTGTTTCAAAACAATGTGTTCAATATACTGTCGACCAAACTACTCATCCAATAGTTCTTGAATTATAATAATAATAATCAAAGTAAATTATAGTTTAAGACATCGTAAAAAATATTAACTTTAATTCAAAATACAGTTCAAGTAAAACTAAACACTTAGGTTCTGTTTGATAGATTTATATATCATTACATAGTATAAAACAAAGTCCTCCTACCGCGTCTGTTTGGCTGTCTATTAGAAGTAAGCTCAAAAATTACCGAACGGATTTTCATGCGGTTTTCACCAGTAGTAACAGTGATTCATGAGGAGAGCTTGGGTATATAATTTGTTAAGGTTTTTTTATTAACAAGGCGGGACAACGTCCGCCGGGCCTGCTAGTATTTTATATATGAGTTAAATAATAGATTTTCTGTCTTACTTCTTAGAGATTTCGTCATTATCTTTGTTTATTATTGTAAGCGATGTTATTTTCTTGTCATGGAGAAATGGGGTAAACTGTGTTGTGCGCATGCGCAAGACAATGTAGACGAACTACCGGATATCTGTTAGTGTAAATACAATTATGTACACATTGGTTTCAACAATGAATAAGAACTGAGATGATATCCTTATAAGAAGAGATGGTATTCTTTATATTCAATTTATGAAAGTTATAGAATGAGTAAAATATTTTAAAATCATGTTAGTTTATAAATATAGAGACTTGGGATCAAAAGATTTGCTGTTACGAGTACCTCTAACAATTTCCTGTAAGCCAGATCTTGTCAATGTCCGGCTACGACGGTGCAACAGGTGAATTGTTGGACGATAGCCACGGATTGAGCGATATAGATTAGTTTTGTTGTGCTACTCTCCTTATGTGTCACTACAATGTATGTTCACTTCTTTGTGACAAACAATCGTGAAGTGTTGATTCTTCAAGGTGATATAAGAATGCATTCCGTTGGCTACACTTAACTGCAGTAAACTCTAAGCTCTAACATAGTGTGATTAACCGTTATTTTGATTGGCTTAGCTAAAATGTTTTGACAGTTTGACTTCCACGCCGTAAACACATGTTTTTTTTAGGAAGCCACGGATGATTTTTTACAATTTTAAAAAGATCTCACAATAGAAACCATTATCGGTCATATATTACTAACGTGGAATTCAAGTGTTAATGCAAAGGGATTTTGTTAGGCGGTATTTAATCGTTGTCAAGTTTTGTGTTGTAATTAGCTGTTCAGTTACCCTCATTGACACTAGAAATAATATTACATTTTATGTTCTTTATTATTATTATAAGTATGAAAGTTATAACAGATGTATTTATTGGCTTTCAAATTTTTTCAGACTAACATTTATGCAAAGATTTAGGAGATTAAATGAGTACTTTGTTATTCCTACATTTTATTCAACAGAAGCTATTCAATATATATCTACTTAGGTATGATTCCCGCGCAGTTACGAGAATGTCCTTTTTATACAGTTTAACATCAATACCGAAAGTAGCGAAATAAAAATGAATTAGGTAGTTTTAGACCGTGATGTTTTACGGAAACTGTATGTGAAACAATACGGTTCACTCGCATTTAAATTTTTTACATTAGGCCCTGTTACCGCGCACCGCGCGACTACTTGTTTGCAATATTACTTCATTTGGCGTAACGTACTTTTATTGCTAACATTTAGTATAGCAACTGCTCTGTTCCTAAGAGTAGGTAACAGAATTGTATTAGATTGCCTTTAATTTTCCTCAATAAATAGATTATTATATTTAAAATTTTATTTTGACGTGATGATGTATTTATAAATCAATGAACGCCGACTGCACGCACGAAGAAGCAAGAACTCATTGCCACGTTCCGCCTGAGCCGAGCGTGCAAGCGTAAGCGCAGAACAAACGTTCGAGAGGCACGATCGGCCTAAGCATTCGCCTTGTGACTCATCTATCTCTTTTCCACTTCATAGATCGATGCGTATTTTCTTATGACGTTATCACATAAAATTATCGAACTAACTTTTAAGACAACCATTTTTTTAAAATCTCATAGTTAAGCTGTTAATGTTCTGATACTTATATAACTGCTACCAGTGTTCTGGTCTCACTGAAATCACCTTTCGTGGAACTCGAGAGCATCCGATATCACCTTTCGAAGCTATATCGTTAATCTAAACGATCCTCCACTCAATATTTCACGGGTAAGTGAAATGTAATGACACTCGAACCGATCGTAATCTCACAGTAGACATTTCTCACTTGCTCAAAAACTTCTCTACTTTGTACAATCTGGAATACTGCCAACTGTATATTTTGTTATAAAGACAATGCGATACCACGTTTCGATAGTAATGTTAATGCTACGTGAATATCATTAACATTCCACGTTTGAAAATATAACAAAAAACTAGTTATGGTGGCGAATCCGCTCGTGTGAACTATACATTTATTGTTAAAGTGTATTTTTATTAAAACTTTTTAAATATTACGTAGAGTTTTATATATGGATAGTTTTGCTGGTATCTGCCTGTTTCTATGTACATTAAATAAACTTTTAATTTAAAAAATATACAGGGACAAATTTAAAATAAGTACCCTAGAATCATCTACGAAGGTTCGTGACGAATGGGCCTATGTCAATACGTTGAAGTTTGAGGCACAAATAAACTTTATCTCCATTAATAGTTATATATTAGTGGTGGTAGAGCCATGCTGAAGGAGGTTTCAGCATGATCCGGGCGCCCTCTACCAGAGGGTAGTACCACCCACTCATAGAAAACCAATGTGAAGAAACAGTGCTTGTAATGTTGCGTTTCGTTCGGTCAGTAAGAGCACCGAAGGCCCACCTCTCCTCCCCTCGCCCCTCCCTTTTGACCTCCCCTCCCCCCATATCCGTTCCCCAAACACAGGTTGGTAACGCACTTGGGACTCCCCTGGTGTTGCAAGTGTCTATGAGTGGCAGTGATCACTTAACATCAGGTGACTCGCCTGCTCGTTTGCCTTTAATGACATAAAAAAAATATTGCGAGGTAGTTTATTATATACATTCCGCGTAAAGCATTTATTAACATTTTTAGTAAATTGGTCGTGTAAACTCTGTGATTCTTGTTTCAACATAAAAGTTAGATTTATACTACTGTAAATTTATTTAACTAGATTACATTATACCAATTGATATTGAATAGTTTGTGCTATATATAACATCGTAAGGAACTGAATGTTATTTTATGGCAAAAAAATTTACTTTATCTTCATAACTAAACTAATACATTACCTAATGTAATAAAACTTATATCAACACCTGAGTATAAACCTATAATTTAAAAGATAATTGTGTAAAACGGTTCAGTGATTATAGAGTCCTAAAAATAGTTACGGACAGACAGACAGTTAGATGTTGTCTTTCATAATACGTAAAGAAGATAATAATAATTTGAATAATATCATAAATTCAGTTCACATTATACAATAATACATTAAGATTAAATACGTGCTTAAGATTTATTGGCCTATAATAAGCATTAATTTTAGAAAGTGTGCAATTAGAAAGATAGTCTTATATATCTTCAATATTTATGAGCTTTACAAAAATTATAAAATTTAATAATTGAAGTTCCATTTACTTATTTTTTGTAACTTTTAACGTTTCACCTGACTCTTACTTGATGTTACCATAAATGATGAGTACCTGAACGACGGAGTCTAGTTCGGTTCTTTAAAATACATTTTTATATTGGAATAAACTGTTAGGTTTGCCTCACAAAATAGCGTTTTATATAAAAAAAAAAGATTTCTCTTTTGTTGACTCACTCGTATTCGAATTGGCGTTAGACAGATTTTCGAAGCAGCCGATTTTCATCTGAGCTATTTTTATTTTGACAGCAGCGGCGAAATGTACCTTTATATTCTAGCTATATTTTTTCATAACCTGAAAACTCAGATAAAAAGAGTTTTCTATGAATGAAATCTAGCTAGATCGATTTATCGTTCCTGAAACCACCTACATACTAAGTTTCACGAAAATCGCTAACGCCGTTTCCGAGATCCTGAATATATAAAAATATACAAGAATTGCTCGTTTAAAGGTATGTATTATTAAATATACATGATATATTTATGAAATATATTTCTTTCATGGAAAACTCCAGCTCAGTGGCAGGATTTGCATCTATCATTGCTTGATTTTTTTAGTATTGAGTAGTTAAATGTTATAATTAATCTTTATAGTACAACGCTTCCTCGCTTCGCATAGTTTTAGTGAGACATCGTCCGATTTGTTCAGTAGTCGCGTAGCAACCGTGCCAAATTTTTGTAGGCGTCACATATAACAATTCTAAGTAGGCGTGTCTATTGTCCGGCCAATCAATGGTGACTAATTAGCTTACTGTCTATGTTAAAGGACAGAGAAGAAAATGTATAAACAGCTGCCACCTGTCAACTTCGTTAAAATTATTCAGACTAGATAACATTTAAGTCTAAACAATTTGACTGAACGCCTTTTTCGTTATCACATCATTGGTTCATACGGATCTTTTGGAACAAATACCTATAACTTTTATATTACTAATTGTGCCCGTGACTTCGTCCGCGTGGATCTTTATATATGAAACAGTGATTAATAAAGTCTGAATGTATTAATTCCATTTACTTATCTACTTTTCTCTCGTACTTATGCTGCCTCGCTTTTAAAATTACAATAACTTTAGAATGGACCGATTTTAATGAAACAAAGAATAAGTTACCCTCGTATATATGCTTTATGATTTTCTTGTGGTTTTATTTTAAACCTAGTACTTTAGTAGGGATGCGTTATCATACAAACAGACAGAAGTTTTTAAAAATGGTTGAAATGTAATTTGTTACTTATTTTTAGACACCTGCAACATTTTTTTTTCACAAAAATCGAAAAGTACCGACACGTTAGATTTACATCCTTATTATATATATTAATATAGATAGATATACAGTAAACAATTTATATAATTATGTTCTTATTTCCCAGTTAAGTTGCAGATAATCTTTTGGCTGTACTCAATATAGTTCTGGCTTTTGCATAATATAGTTATGAGCTTGGAAGCGACTGATGACTCAGTTGATAGCATGTTCATACATAGCGTCGATGGACGTAAGTGCCGAACCCTTACAACTGAGTCAAGGCTTTCTGTGAAAGAAAACATAGCTTGGATTTTATTCTAAGACAAGTCCACCTGGTTAGCTGCCACGGTCAAGTTGGAAATCTATCGCCAATCGCTTGTTGGTGTGTTCCGGCAACTTCACAGCTACAGTCTCATTTGGCTTTGAAATGTGTACGATCTTAGGCCATGTCATAATTTAATATCACATGAAACTGTGGTCAAATGCAAAATCTTATAAAATATAAAAGAAAATACAAAATAAAGTTCAAATAATTGTTATAGGAGTCTAAAATTGACATGTATTTATCCGTAAATTGTCTCGATGTTGTTCGTACAATATAATACATATGTATACCTAAATTTGTCTTCTGTGCAACTATATTCAGTGTGGTCTGGGCCAACTGAACTTTATGGTATTTGAACACGTAAAATATTTACACGAATAGCAATACCAAGAAATAATATTACACGTCTAATTTTCTTATAAAAAAATTTAGCTTTTCTACACTTTTCTCCTCAGTTCTATTTTCCTTAATTTTCGGTTTTGATACAGTACAAAGTTTATCGTTAAATGAATATTTAAGAAATCAATTTCAACAAAGCAAATTCAATATTGAAAATCTTTAGGAATTACTAGGAATTACAATTTGTTTTTTTTTCGATTCGTAATAAAATCTTGTAACTTAGACCATCGTAAGACCTTTTAATTTATTAAAGTATTTTTATTACACCTTCTCGTATCATCGGTAAAAATTTGTTGCAACGTACGTCGGAAAGAAATAGATTAATTGTAATTAATTCGTTTTGAGACATTGATGCGTGCCCGCATTGTGGGCGAGAATTATAGTTTTCAGCTGTTTCCTTTACACTGAAACGAATTGGGATCTCTTAATGACTCGTCTGAAATATCGGTTAATTGTATTGTAGTTTTTAGCGGACAGACATTTTCTTGTTTCATTGTTTATTTTTGGACCGCAGATGTTGAAACTGCGACGTGTTAACGTATCGAACTAATAGTGTGAGTTATTTTATTTTAACATTTCTATCTTTTTATGTTCCGTGACTGATATTGAGTTTTCTAATTTATTGTAATGGGAAAATAAGTGTTTACACAAGAATTTATTGTTTCCTATGAGAGTAGGGATAATTATTAAAAGGCATAATTAATTTAAGTAATATTTACCGAAATAATATATGTGTATTTTAAATGATAATAAAGAGCATGTATATACATACATTGTTATTGGTGTGTATATTATATGTATAGGGTATTAATAAACTTGAACACCGTTTGACGAATGTCCATAGAATTTGGCACACCTGTTTTTCATGGCCGTTTTTATGTTACTAAAGCTCGCCACTAGATGTCGCTGGGCTATGTTTTATTGTGATTAAAACGCAGAAGAAAAAAATAAAAACTATCCAACATTAAACGTTTCGCATCGCAACGTAATTAGTCAAATTAAAATCGTTTAAATCTATCCGCAAGTACATGCTGTATGAATAATGGCGACAAGCTATTAATCCATGCAGATAATCTTCTAACAGTTTACAGAGACGTATGTCGACGTAACGAGTTATTGCGATCAGCTGCGACCGACCCATTTAAGAACGGAACACAATGAAATGCGAATGAGTCGTACACCAGCACACCTGTTTGTTGTAAAATCATAATAACTGATGAGTATGTTATAGGCATTTTAATGAGAGATTTTATTGCCTCCAAAATCCGAATGTACCTATTCGCTAAAAATTAAAACAGTTCTCGTACACTGAGTTAGAGTAAGAAATAATATGTTTTTTAGTGGTATTAAATTGTCCTATAACAATATATTGTTATCTTTCTGCTTTTTAAACTACTAATTGCTATTAGTCTCGTAAAGTTATCGCGGTTTTTAGGTTACTAAAATGTTGGACATATTATTTACAAAAGTTTTGTTTTGTTTTGAAGTGATAGTTCTAATATAATTTTTTATTTTCACGGGAGTAATATTCATTTTACATATGTAAAGGATTATTAAAGTATTATTAATCAATCAAATCTTTATAATCATACGTACTGATTCATTGTACGCTAACCACTGGGCAACCAGACTAGGTGGATTGAGAGTTAACTGTGGTTTCTGTAATATTGGAAACCCTCTTCGGGACTTTATAAAGATAACACTCATTTTATCCAAATTAGGATGGAATGAATTACTTGTATTGGAAATATATTGCTTTGCTAACACTTACACAATCAGGTGAGATAGACTAAGATGTATTAGATATCTAGGAAGCTTCAACTACCAGCGTCACCTCACCTGATTCGGAATGTTGATTAATGAAATTTTTTAGTCTTCATTTCTACCAATGCATATAACTCTAAATACAATCATCGCATGTATATTAATCGACATATTAGTAAAAAACTCTGCTATTTCAGCGCGTCCCAATTCAAAACACGTGCGCGTTGCCCGTCAAACGAAATGACGGTAAAATATCTATAATGTATCTCTGCTGGTGCCTTCAAAGTGTTGACTTCGATACTGATAAAGGAATGGATTAAATCGTCAGTTTGCTTTACGTTTGTTGCCAACGGATTGCGTCCGTTTCATCACCCATGTTTATAATTTCTGACTGATCCTACAGAGGCCGCTTGTGTGTCTCTATAGGGGAGATCAAACGAAAATTGCAACAAGCTTAGTCTCGCCAAGGAATAACAACAGTTTGGTCTTCAAATATTCCAATAGTTGCTATATAAATTCGCCTCAATGGCTTATGTGATTTATGTCTACATTCCCGTATCTACCATGAATATCATGATTGAACATTTCAAATCAGAGAAATACAGATCCCTTGTCCTTTAGCTGACATGTATAAACTATTATAATATTCAAGATACATGATATTTATGTTTCAAAATTTAAATGAAGATTGTGTATATACCTAGAACTATGATGCAAAGTGTAAATATTTTCAAAAATAGCTGTTAAAGTGTTAGTGCAGTGTAATATTACGCTTTTAACTTCTATTTAGGGTAATGTGTTATAAACATAACACTGCTCGCGGGTCTGTATGTATTCGCTATTATTATTTACTGCTGTTATTATCTGAGGTATAGTTTGTGACGTTGTATGGGGTAATCTTAGGAACTAATGGTCCGATTTGAAAAATTCTTTCAATGTTATATAGCTCGTTTATCGAGAATTATTATAGGTTATATATTTATATATCATCACGCCGAGGCCAAAAGGGGCGGAGCACCAAAGAAGAATGTTTTTAAATCGGGTTTTTCTTTCCTCTTGAGAGTTTCCGCTGCGTGTTAGCGTTAGCCCAAAGTAATTTTTCCACGCGAACTAAGTCGCGGGCAGATGCTAGTTTTTTTATATTTACGATTAAGTCTATAAAATAAATAAGTTATACTAAAATGGAATTGTATATATATTTATTTTGTTTAAAAGTCTTTCATGTTAATAGGTCAAATAGTCTTGAAGTTTAATAACAAATATATACCATTAATTATTATAGATTGTGAAACGAAATATTACTAAATAAATTATAATGAAGATTAAATATATAGTTTTTATTGCTATGAATAGAGATTCATCCAAAATTGCGAGGACATTGACATTTGTATCCATTACATGATTAAGGTCGCAATCGTTAGTAAATATTACTTATTTCTTCATTCCTAATATCAGACTGAATTAGTTTTCTTATTTTTAGGATACCCTTATAACGTGTACGTATGAGCGTAACGAAACATTACCATTCAATAATCGCCGAATTTCACACGTCAAAATTTTTGCACAATTGGAAATTTTTGCACAGGTAGTAAGTAGTAAACAATATTATCATCATCGTCAACCTATACGAAACCCCCTAGAGGGCTAAAGGCCTCTTCCTGAAGGAATGTATGGGTATCGATACCATGCCAACCTACAAGGTATTGGCGATTTCAAACTCCGAGTAATCCACAGTTTTATATTTTCCCCCAGTCGTACTACGAGAATATTTCTCAAGTTTTTATTCCGTAACGATATTTGACTTCACCGTCAGTCGATAGTATTAGCTATTTAAAGTAGTAAATGTACGTGAATTCCGAAAAATTTATTGGTACATGCTGAGGTTTAAATCTACAGACATCAGACTGATATTTGACCAGATAAGCCACCCGATCCCCCCCTATTAATATTATAGCAATACAGTAATTTCAGAAACTAGAAACTATTACTCAAATGAAAGAAGGCTCTTAGTTTAAATATAACGTCTAATTTTACAACTTGTCCTGTACCACACCATTCGCATACCAACGTCTTAGATGTGTAACCCAGCTCTTATACACAAATTAGGCTACTATCCAATCCTTTGTTTTCGAAATGAAAACGTTGTTGACCTGGAATGGTCTTCACAGCTTCACCGAACTAAAACTCTTTCCGATCCCCAGTATATTAACATATAAAGATTTGTGGAAACTGCTTGCGAGAGGTCTTCAGAGTTTTTAGGTGAACAGTTTTTCCTACACTGATGAGATAGCACTAGAGAAATGCAGTATTTCTTTATTGAAAATTTTATGTCAACGCGTATAAATTTTCTAGTTACGAGGTGTAACATTTACCACGATGATATATTTATTATATCTACGACCACAATAGAACAGTGGCCCGATTATGATTGTAGTCCGGTGAACCTGTTAAGACCTTTTTGGGTCAATAGCGTAGACATTTCGAAAAAAAAGGCCCGATCATGACATGACATGTCCCTACGGTGCTTTTTTTTTCTCGAACTGACTACGCTATTGACCTAGTAAGGTCTTAACAGCTTCACCGGACTACCGCTACGATGCATTTATACTTATAGCATTGGCATCTTTGTTTTCACTAAATCGTTAACAACCATTATGCACAACATGTTAAACCCGCCATAGCTTTTTAAATTAATTGTACGTGTTATCGTATAACCACAATCTCACCTGATGTTAGATGACGGTGTGGTCGCAGAAGATAAATACGATAAACTTAGAGGGACTGGCTCTGAAGTATAGCTGCCAGAAGACACTCTTATTATTTGACGACAGATATTCAACTTGAGGGTGATTGCTAGCCAAGTGATCATAGAAAATTCCCTACCATTATTATATAATTTCATCCCGATGTTTCCTTGACCGTTAGCTCCAATACACTCGTAAGGATTTGAATACTACTACGTCAGGTGGCGCAATGTCCGAACACGTACGGAATCACCAACATAAAACAATTTGCCACATTTCGTAATTAGCCGATGTTTCGTAATCAGCATCTCAGAAATTTGCAGGCCAGGCAGTGACCACTGACGATAGATTGTAGGTATCCTAAAAATCACCGTTGTTTTTGCACTGCATTATGCTTACCTGATGCTACTGTATATTGTTATCACTATGTCGTGCTCCGATATTAAAAGATATTAATTAGCTTATTTATATTATTATATTAAACAACAATCAAAATACCAACGTAAAACTTATATCTTCCTGGATGCCATATGGTATTTTTTTTTTAAGCTAAACCGCGTCTGGCATTAATTTATTATATAAATACACGCCAACCACGAATAGATGACGTGAGATTCCGATAACGTAACTCCGGTTGAGCGTCTCTTTTTTTCTTAATGGGATAATAACGGATCGTTCGAACGGATTAGAGTGTTAAAAGGGTTTAATATTTTATAGAGCATTATTAAATCAGTGCAATTTATTGTTTTCAATTCAATCGAGTATTTTTGGCATAGGAGAGTAAATGTCTCTATATTCATCGAATAAAGTATATACTCGTACATTGGAAATTGGAGTGTTAAGCTCCTATTAGTTATCATTTCTATATGTTATTGCAGTTTTAGCAAAGTGCTATCGTGTACTTGAGATTTCATCTCTCTCATTTCTAATAATCCTATTATTTTCTGATAATGATAATCGTTGAGGTATATCAGTTATGGCATAGTGCCCTACGTAAATCAATTAGTTCTCATGTATTCTCCCATGAGATCTAAGAAGGGGACCTCTGAAGCCTATAAGAAGTCGTGCGAGCTATATAAGCCTGGCCAACCCATAAGGATCCGGTCTGTTAAAGAAGCAATTCAATAGTAGGCATGAGTGTTAACCCAATGATATGCTTATATCATTAAGCCGCAGAGAAACCACTGAAGAAAGTGTCCATCGTCAACCTTTTAGGAGGAAGGTTGAGAAGACCTCCACGAGACAACCTTTACTGCTTGGAAAGGCACCTTAAGAATAAAACTTAACATGTTCAAATACCGCATCAATATAATTTTGAGCCCTTTTAACGTTTTTTTACACGAATATATTGTTAGTGTACGTTTATGGCAGACGCAGTTTATAAATCACCATTTTTATTTCATATAATAAACATAACTAAAACCTGTAATTAAATAAATGGGTCGACTCCGTGTTCAAGGTGTGGTTGCATTTATTTACAACAAGCTTGACTCATAAAAATATGTTTTTTTTTTTAATTTGAATGTTTATTACAAGAAATGATAAATTATAACGTTGCTATTTAGTTATAGTATAAGTAGTAAATAGTGAAAACAGAATGTGTTTTTGTATATTTCAAATATGCTTCAGTTCAACTTTAAAGAGAAAGTTGATATACGAATAAACACCTGGTAAAACGAGAAACTCAACGATACTAGGTTTTTCATCACGATTTTTACTTGCACAGAAGATCCTGTTGTATTGTTGTAAGATTTAAACCTATATCAGTCAATGCTTGTCCAAAAAGAATCAAGCCATAATCGGTTAAAATAATTGATTACTATTCCGTTACTTTGTGAGTACTAATACCATGCAAGCTTTGAAAGCAATTTTTATCAGTCTACTATTGGTTTGATGTAGTCGTAAAAGCCCTAAATAAATTTAAAAAAAATGCAATCAGTATTAGTTACTGCTCGCGGCTTGGCCTGCGTTATCTTAAATTTCGAAAATAGTACACCGAACAGTATTTTTGTTCTAGAAAAGTATCTTATTACCGTGTTATACAAGTAAGCGTTTGTGAATTATGCAATTTCAATTGTATGACCCACAAACAAATATAAATAGCTTACAATAGTTTAGATAGGTCAGACTCGCGTTCTTTCGGTAACAGCCCAAGTCGAGATGTGCTGTGCACCCTTGTGCTAGTTACTCAAACAAAATCGGTTTAGTGCCCTAAGCGCTCGCCTAAGTAGTCCCGTGACGCTGTAAAGGCCTTGCAAGGCCAATAGCGTTGGTAATCCATTCAGTAGGTAAGGTGTCAAAGCATAATAAATAAACTTACATTCGCTTTTATAATATCAGTGAAGATTAAAATATGTTTTTAAATGATATCGATGAATAAATTTTACACATCTATAATATCTGCAAATACTGCCGTATTTTATTCGACTCTATTAAAATTTTCACTAGATTTCATTTCGTGTTACCTCAGTCTGCTTTTAAAGAATGAAGACTGACGCGAACTTCAGCTCACATGTCGTACCCACTGAACCGAATTTTATTTGTGTTTTAATTTTACGGTCTGACGATGGAACGACGGGAAATGTCTATGAGATTGACATGAAGTATTACAGTGTTGTGTTGTAAATTCCACAAAAGTTTTCACAAAAGAGTGTTGTTAAAAAAGCTTTATCATTCAACAAGTTTTATAACATATCGCACGATTGCGCAGAGCAAGAGTGATATTTTTTATACCAGAGAATACTTAGCATTATAATGGGCATTATAGTAGCAAACAAAAATTATAATTCGTTCAATCGTAATACAAAACAAAACCATTTCAATCACGTAGTAATTAAACTGTTTGACTTTTCACGTAAAAAAATATATTTTCATAAAGCATTTATTTCATCATCAAATTCCTTTAATTAATAACAAACACACGACGGGATATATTTATTCATTCAGTGTTACATAAAATAGCTTGAAAACAACAATTATCGACACTCTCTTCCTGAAAGTTCCGAGTAATTAACTATAAATCGATTTTAACTGTTTTATCCGAATTTTGCTACTTACAAGGTATAAATACCTCGCTGTTAGCTAATAATATGTGTCACGTCGAACCGTAAGTATTAATATAGTTCAAACTTTGTTAACTATTGTAACTAATACTGTAAATGCCCATACGAATTTTTTTTACGTTTTTTTTACATACACCTTCCCAGCGGTGCAGCAAAGGATATACAGTACTTTTTATCCAGAAAAAAATTATAATTCCCGAGGGTTATATAAAATCAAAATTAATGCGAGCAAAAGCTAATATTTTATTGTTCTACTTCAAAGACACTTGATACTTCACTTGCTTTCTATCTTTTTCTACAGTTGCTTCGTCACCTTAAATTTATCATTATTCAGGTACCTCCTCTTACTACGTCTACTTCATCCGTTACCCGTAACAACTTTTCAATACAATGATTTATGTCCATTGAGAATACTGTAATTTTCGCTCCCACACACCAGATTAGGCCCCCCTCGGCAGCGGCTCAAGCCTAGGTTCGTTCCCTCGGCGTGGAACCCTTGAGTGCGCTGCTCGCGCGATACTTTGACACAAAATCTTACATCACTGCAACAACATTACACATATCACCCCCACGCACGTGCACGCATACACGCTTACACATGAAAGTGGAAGGGTTTTGTTTCTTTCCCTTATCGAACTGAAATAGTTTGGAAAATTATCCGATACGAAATATATATAAGAGTTGTTGAGGTATGTATGCTTGGTACACATATATGCTCCAACAACTCATACATGTATGAATACTTAGCTTAGATCAGTTCAGATAGGTCGCGAATTGCATGTATCAGGCAACAGCCCAAGCCAAGGTGTGCCGTGTACCCTTGAGCCAGTTACCCAAATAAAATTCGGCCGAGTGCCGCAGGCGCTCGCCTTAGTAGTCTGGTGAAGCTGTTAAGACCTTGCTGGGTCAGTAGCGTAGTCAGTTCGAAAAAAAAATCCTGTAATTTTTGTATTAATATACTTGTATTACAAGTATTTTGTTTTCGAAAACAGAATGAACACTTTCATCAGTAATACTACCATGGGGTCATCAACCGTAATGCTCAAGTTCGTAATAATGCCATATTTAGGGTCATTTTCGAGACGGCCGCTACAATCGAGGGTCAAACCACTTACTCAGATGAGGCTAATCAGCGTCCTTCACAAATGGGGAATGTTAAATTACGTGGTACACGTAAACAGTTGTTTCCCTTTTTTGTGTGGACAGATGGTCTGGCTTAAAGCCAAAATGTATCGATCATTTGGCTCATAGCCAATCCTGAAAGTTAAGAAATGGAAACAAACCTATTCCGCGGCCATTAAGAGTCCAAACGTACGGGTTATGCGTGCAATGCAACCATTTTATGTTTGCTCATAACTCAAGAAAGTTTTGCAATTCTATTCACTTAATACATTATTATATTATAATGACTTACACGAATTCAAATTAAATCGGTTTTGTAGATTACGCAGCGGATACAAATTTTGGGAAGTTGTCGAAATGGTTAACGCACTATAATAACTTTATTGAAATTAGTAAAGTTTTGAGACATTTTTACCTTAATTACAAAAAAATTAGAATGTCAATTAAATAAATGAAAAGATAATATAGCCCATAAAAATATTGTTGTTATAGATTTTTGTGTAGTTGAATTTGTACGGCTAAAAATAAACAATAATGTATAACATTTTATATAAACTGAACGGTGGACTTGTATAAAGGACGTTGTAATAAGAAGGGCATTCGGATGTATGATTCTTTCGGTATGATTACGATATTTTAAAATTGTATATTGCAATCCCGATATGTCAAGTTATCAAAAAGTAGAATTTCCTCTAATATTTATATTGCAAAATAATTACCCATTAGTGCAACTTTGTGATGGTAGTTCATATACATTGACGAAATCAAGGAATTTTACAGAATATACATAAATAATTGTAATAAATGAACTTAGTAATTAAAAGCCAGTGCCCGGTTAAATGTCAATAGGACAAACAAAATCGAAATTTGTCTTAATAAAAGAAAACGGCTGAGCCGTTTGGCGTCGTGCCACACGGCCGATATCGGCCGATGGCCAGACAACATTAATATTCGTTTATTAGATGCACTACGCACGTTCATACGAAACTGACTCTGTTTTGTGTCCGGATGTAAAATTACAGCGGTAGAAATGATAAATGTAAATTAAACTGAAGTATATACAAGTTGAGGACCAATAACTGTTGTATGCAATTGTATGACATATTTTTGGAGAGAACCGATAAAGAAATCTCCTTAAATTTCTGCCTTCAAATTCAATCAGAATATGAACTAAATAACAATATATAAATTATTTACCAAAATACAATCATATATAGTTTACAAATCTTGCAGCAAAACTTGGTAAACAAATTTGTAAAACTTTTATCATATGAAAATAGATTCACATTTGAATCACGACGCACTGGTTTGAATTGAAATAGGGCTCGAGGATCGCTCAATCTTCGTTGCCTCTCGTATCAGCTCAACAAGTGTGAAAGCGACAAAAAATCTGGTTCAACGCGGGGTGGCAGATGGGGGCTTAACAATGAACCGATGCAAATACGGACGTAGCAAAAACGTGAAACGGTTGTCGATAGTCGAGAGAGTGAACAAATGCCACGTCTGAAACAATGCCGTGGTAGGGAGGTCATGAATTATCATCTATATAACATTGGAAAGTAGAAATAAGTCTGGAATAAAAAGCTGTGACACGAATACAGTATTGTGATAGTATTTGGATTTCAATCGTTGTTGGATTCTTTTATTATTCTAAAGTACTGTTCATTTTTGTACTTTTTTAGCAGTAATCTCAGAAAAGATACGTCATCCTCTTAAAATGGTGATCAACTTACATCCTAAATGAAAACCAAAATATTGTTACATAGGTAGTTGAATTAATTATAATAGTATTAACTACTATTAATTATGAATTACGCTAAAAACATAATTTTTATGTTATCTATACTTAATATTATAAAGAGGTAAAGTTTGTGACGTTGTGGCGTTGTAGGGGGTAATTTCAGGAACTACTAGTCCAATTTGAAAAATTCTTTCATTGGGTATATAGCTCATTTATCGAGGATGGCTATATATTATCATGCTACGACCAACAGGAGCAGAGCACCAATGAAGAATGTTTCAAAATTGGGTCTTTTTTCCCCTTGAGAGCTTCCGCTGCAAAGTAGCCCAAAGTAACTATTCCACGCGAACGAAATCCCGGACAGTAGCTAGTATGTTATATGTCGACACCGCAGTAATACTGAAGTATATAGCAACATAAATTACATTGATTATTAAAATGCTATAAGCTCTTGTGCCTGATTATAATTTACTAGCATTGATCAAAATAAAAAGGTAAAGTTATTGGCTTTTTCATTACTTGTAATGAGCAATTTTCCACAGTTACATAAACATGAATTCATTACTAGCTTTCGCCGTGTTGGCTCGACAACTGACGTAAACGATAAGTGCGACTAAGACGTTTGTGCAGAATTTAAAATATCGATGAGTAGTCTGCAGAACATTTGGATGAAGAACGGTAGTAAGTTTGGTATTATTTATTTCGCATTCGAAAACTAGTGTATCATCAGTAGTTAGATTTGATTATTCAGCTATTGGTGAGTACTTGTATTAATATAGTTTTGATTTACACCTTGGGAACGGTATATATTTTCTGGATGAGTACTTAAAAGGAAACGTGATCTGTAAAGAATTTGATGAATAAGTACTTACAGGATTCTATTGCTGTTGCACTTTGTCTAAACTATCAAACAGTGCATCAGAGACATAACTAAAACTTGGACTAATTACACTTACAATATAGTAGATGATGACTTATAATAAAATCATCATTTCGATTCCCTTGTTTCCAGCTGTGAGAGTGAACCTATTCTAATTCTTTTGTAGAGGTTACGATATCTGCAACTAATTCCGCATTTAAATTGTATGAAACTTTTAATTTGGTACGCTGTTATAAGCACCACATAAGACAAAAAAATTGTAAGCAAAATATATTTTAACCTTTTGTGTTTTCTTCTTCTGTATATACTAGCCTCTGCCCACGACTTCGTTCGCGTTCTCAAAAGGAAAAACATCCCGATTTTGAAACACTTTTCATCTGTGCTCCGCTCTTATTGGCCTTAGCATGATGATATATAGCCTATACCATTCTCGATGAATGAACTATATAACACTGAAAGAATTATTCAAATCGGACTTGTAGTTCCTGAGATTACCCCCTACAACGTCACAACATCACAACGTCACAAACTTTACCTTTTTATAATATTAGTATAGATATTGCTAAGATAATAAACAAAGCAGACAACGTTGCGGGTATCTGCTAGTTTTATCTAAAAACATAAGAAAATAAGAATTACGTTAATTATATCTCTTCTTCCTGACCAAACAAAAAAAGAAATCTTCGTAGTTTTCAATATGCCACCGTAATTAGTCTAATGGAGCGTGATCTTAATCTATTCTTATCTATTAAATAACAATATGCTTTTAACAAAATTGTACGCGGCTGTCAGGACTGATCGAAACTTGGGACTTACAGGAGTAATTTCGCCCGAGATTGTTGGAACTTGATGTTTATATTATGTTCATGTCTCGCGTTTATATTAGGGTTGTTATGTGTTGTAAATAACAAGAGGTTGGGAAAACGCCGTACGTAAACTTTTAAAAACCTGCATTATTTCATATATTAATGTTTCAATTATTTAAATTGTATTAATATTTCAGTAGTCATATAATTTTTGATGTTAGTTCTAGGTCACTTGATATATACATTTGCTCAATTTATTTTTTACGAGTCTTTAATAGACAAATAGCGGGAATACTCTAAATCAGTGGTACTCAACCTTTTTCTTATACAGGCCACAAACACGTTTCACTAATGGTATCGCGAGCCGCAAACTACAAATATTAAGGTATTATATGAAATATTGTAATTTCGAATTAAGAATATATAATTCTACTTAGTGACTATGAAAATAACAATTCATCAGGGCATAAGATCTTTTTAACAATAAAAATAATCGTAGTTTTATTACTTGTTTTTTCAAATATTTGCTCGTACATTTTGCACTAGAGAATCTCCGTATTCCGTGAACCACTTGAGAAAACCTCCAATTGTAATTCAAATTCAAACAGACGAATTTGAACTTTATTATACAATATTTAAAACTTAATTTACTTTAATATCATTAGTTGTACCTTCACATTTATGTCCTAGTACGGTTCGGGTACTGTAAAATACAGCGGTAATCTAATATTTCTATTACTTTGAATTAATCAAAGCAGACTTTTCAATAATTGATTCATTTTATGTTTCATCTGAGTAAATTAGAAGAATAAATTTAAACAAATTAGGAACCCCCGTACCTGCTATGAATTCTGAAACATTCAACAGTACTGTCAAGGTAAGTAATATAAAAATGGGGTTTTTAATTACATATATTATATCATTACATCATTATTTAAGAGACTCACTGCGGGGTCATAGACTTCTTTCCGAAGGAAAGTATGGGCATAATCGCATCGCCAACCTACGATCTATTGGCGATTTCAAACTCCAAATAATTATTAACACTTCCATATTTTTCCTGCTACTAGAACATTTCTCAGGTTCAGGTTTAAACACTATATTTTTCTTCACTGTCAGGCGGTTGTGCTAAAAATTTTAATTAGTTACGCGTATTAAAAAAAATCGTTGGTACATGCTTTAGTTGGTACCTGTGGACATCTAATGTTCCTGCCACCGGCAAACAAATCGACTACGATGCTACGATTGATTACTTAGATAATATCCTTATTTATTTTGAATATACTTACATAATGTTACAATAAATTTTAGAAAAATCCTCTGGCTAAGTTTAAATATTGAAATGAGATAGTACCGTTATAGATCAAATTAATTAGGTGCTACAAATTCTTGTTACCAAACAATAATCATATAATAACGTCGGGTAATAATGATGGCCAAAACCAAAGACCTATTTAAAAGCCAACCAGTGTCACCACATCAGCTTACGACGTATCGACGTATCGACGTTCAAGAAATCCACAGACTCCTGTTTTGGACGCACTAGCGAACGCACGTGTCCGATATCTCCTTTGCTCGAGATCTTTTGTTCTCGATTTCGTTGTGCTTTGTTTAGTGCTAAGTTGAGTGCAGCTGTGGCACACCTGTACAAAATCTACCTGAGTGAGTGAGACATTCCCTTATTTATATATTTACCCGTTTATTTATATACTCATTTTTCTATTCCTTATTCTTAAATATATAACCAACTATTATTTATTTGTTTAATTATCTATGTAAGTACCTATTTATTATTATTTATCTATTTATTTAACCATTATTTATTTATGTTATAGTATTTTACTCATATACATGGTCCCCTGTCTCGCCCACTCATTTATTTATTTTGTGCTTTCGCTTTGTTTGGTTTTAAACAGTTCTCTTGGTCCGGACTCGATATAGTCCCGTAGCTTACCGTTTGGCGTGCCCCCCTGCCCTTAAGGCAGGGAGGTTGTTTCGCGGCCCCTCCCTCTCTTCGATCCACCGCGATGGATCCGTTAGCTGTGGCAGAATATTATCGTAAAAATCTCCTCGAGAGCGGTTTAGATCAGGAGATTGTAAATTCAATTTACCGCAACGTAGCGTCGCAGGCCGCCGAGGGCCTTTTTAACATTCCGACCGCGAATTCCTTTGCGTCCCTCGCGCCGCAGTCTCCTCTAGACGCGCGCGACAAAGGTCTACTTGAGGCCTCGATTCCTAGCTCCAACTCGGAGGGTGGCTCCGAGATGGAGCTAGACGTGACGGCGTCCGCCGAGCCGATCGCGACCGCGACCGAGTCCGCGATTCCCGCGCCTTCAGCGCAGACAGACAAGGATGGATATACGACCGTCTCGTACAACAGGCGTCGTCCGGCCAGCCCGACGGAATCGGGTTCCGTAGGCCCCGTAAAAGTCGCCAACATAGGTGGCGCTCGTGTACCGTCGACCGCGGCCATACCGTCGCGTAAGCTGAACGCGAATAGCTCCGTCCCGCTCACGCAAGGTTCCACAGGTAGGAAGCCGCGTCCGCCGCCTCCTGTTACGATACAGGACAAGTCCCAATGGACTTTAATTTCTAACAAATTAAAGGCGCGTAATATTAACTACACGAATGCCCTTAGCACGCCGGCGGGCATTCGTGTCAAATGTCCGACGTCGGATGACCACCGCGCGTTAATTCGCTTCTTAACAGAGTCCAAACTCCCGTATTTTACGTACGCTCTAGAGGACGAGCGCCTTCTGCGTGTCGTGCTTCGCCGTGTCCCGGCCGAAATCTCGGTCGACGAAGTCACCCTCTCCCTTAAGGAGAAAAACTACCCGGTGCGTGAGGTACATCGCATGTACCACCCACGCACTCGCGCCCCTTATAATATGGTTCTCGTTCTCCTCGACCGGTCGCAGGAGGGCAAGGCCATCTTCTCACTCACTTCGGTGTGTGATCTCAACGGGGTCACCGTTGAGCCCCCACGTAAGACCCACATTCCTTCGCAGTGCCATAACTGCCAGAGTTATGGCCACTCCGCGAAGAATTGTCATCTTCGCCCCAGGTGCGTCAAGTGCCTGGGAGACCACGCCACCAAGGAGTGCGAGCGCACTCCTGGCACTCCCGATCCTCCCAGCTGTGTGCTCTGCGGCAACGCGGGTCACCCCGCGAACTATCGCGGTTGTCCCCGCGCGCCGCGCACACAACGCCCCCGCCAGGCGAGGCAGGTGCCCAGGGCGCCTGTAGCCGCCGCCCGCCCTCCGCCTCCACCTCTCATGTCCGTGGAGGCCTTCCCGGGCCTGCCGAGCGCCTCCCGCACCCCGGTAGCGCCCGCAGCCACGACCTCACCGCGCTCGCCACCTTCTGTGCCGCGCGCGGCTCAACCCGGGCGGGCCCCTATGGCCCCTTGGGCCCCCAGACCTCAGCCCCAGGCCTCTTCAAGACCTCTGGCGCCGCCACCTAAGGCGACTCGGGCTCTATCATCTCTCTCAGATAAGTTCGAATGGATGGAGCACCTACTCGTAGAGCACAATATGCAGGAGGTTCTCGCCTTCTACGCCGTAGTAGAGGAGAAGCACGGGATACACCTTATCGCCGCCCTAGCGCGCTTTCCGGCTATCGGAGCCACCATACAGCGCCTCGCCCGATCACAGTCTCTTAAATATTAATTTTAAAATTCCCGGGAATTAATAAAATCAAACCACGCGGTCTTTGTCTCTCGTTTTTCAACGCGAGATCCCTTCGGACACAGCGCGATCTAGTAGCTGACTTTTTGCGCGCTAGACAGATTGACGTTTTCCTCATCCAGGAAACGATGTTAAAACCGAGCATGCGTAATCCGAGAATCGCGAATTACTGCATCGTTAGAAACGACCGTGTCGCCCGCGGGGGTGGCACTTTAATTTATTTTAGGCGTTCATTGTATTGCATGCCTTTAGATCCGCCCGCGCTTACTCATGTGGAAGTGTCAGTATGACGCGTTGGTATGACGGGCCACTCTGATATTATTCTTGTCTCCGCGTACCTACCACCAAATAAAGTATTGCTCAAATCCGATCTGCAGGCGATATTCAATTTAGGTAATTCTGTCATTATAGCGGGGGACCTCAACTGCGGGAACGTCATCTGGAACAGTCCGAGTACCTCTCGTAATGGGAGGATATTCGACGAACTAGGTGGGGCTCTCGCATTTGACGTCATAGCCCCTCCGGAACCCACGCACTATCAAGATCACTGCCGACCGTCAGTTTTAGATGTAGCTTTGCTAAAAAATGTCGCGCTTCCTGTACGACTCATATCAGTCATACACGAACTCGACTCGGATCATCGCCCGGTTCTATTACAGTTAGGACATAACTCTGACTTCAGCCCAACGCCGATCAGAGTGGCCGATTACGCGAAACTTAGCGAATATTTTAAAAATAGCCCGTCGCCTAATAGTTTAGACAGGATCCCGGACGTGTTGGTGTCCAAAGCCGACGCGGATTCGGCCATCGATTCCCTGGTTGATTATCTCCAGACCGCCGTCAGGGAGACCTCGAAAGAGGTACAAGCGGCGAACGAACGCCGTTTTATACTCCCTGATGACGTGAGAGCATTGATCACGGAAAAGAACGCCGCGACTCGTGCTCACGACGCTTACCCGACCGCTGAGAACCGCGAACGCTTACGTGTCTTACGGAAAGCAGTCAAGTCTCGTATTTCTGAGATCCGGGGTGACAGGTGGGACAGGTTTCTGGAGGATCTCCAGCCGACTCACCTGGCATTCTGGGCCCTCACGCGGAAGTTTAAGTCCGATACGGTCATTCCAATGCCCCCTCTCGACAGAGGCCCCGGGATGCCTCCCGCGTTCGATAACACTGACAAAGCAGAATGTCTCGCCGCGAGTTTAGAGAAACAGTGTTCGCCAAACACTGATAATACTGACCCTTCCATCATAGAGCCTATCGAAACAGCCGTAGAGCATGCACTCGCGTCTCCTCCGGCGGATACCCTAACCCCGATAACGTTTGACGAAGTCTCGGCCGCCATCAAGTATCTCAAGCCTAGGAAGTCCCCAGGTCCCGATGGGATCAGGAACGAGGTTCTGAAGCTCCTTCCTGACCGCATCATAGCTCTATTGGTCTGCATCTTCAATGCGGCCATGTCCCAGGGTCATTTTCCAGCCGTCTGGAAGAGGGCCGTAGTGATAGAAATTCACAAGCCCGGCAAGAAAGCTACGCTTCCCGATAGCTATCGCCCGATCAGTTTATTAGATACCTTAGGTAAACTTTACGAGCGGCTCCTTCTGAACCGTCTCCAGGTTACGATAAACGACCATAGTTTAATACCACCCGAACAGTTTGGATTTCGCGCCAAACACTCTTGTCCGGATCAAGTACTCCGCCTCACGGAGTACATCCTTTCTAATTTCAATAAAGATCCGCATCCAGAGCCGGATCCGCCCGTGAAAAACACTAATCCGAAACGTACGATAGCAGTATTTTTCGACGTCGCCAAGGCCTTCGATAAGGTCTGGCACGAAGGGCTCATATACAAGTTAAATCAAGCCGGCATACCCGATAGGTTAGTTCACATCCTTCGCGATTATCTAGCCGATAGAACCTTCCGTTTTAGAGTAGACGGCGAACTCTCATCGCCTCGTCCGATACGCTCAGGTGTGCCACAAGGCTCAATTCTCGCGCCCACCCTCTTCAACCTGTTCATCAGCGACCTACCTAAGCTCCCGGGAGTCGAGGTAGGTTGTTATGCTGATGATACAGTTATCTACGCCTCTGGCTGGCGGCCGAAAGTCCTTAGGAATCGCATCGAAAAAGCCGTTAGCACGCTCGGTGACTGGTTTCTTCGATGGCGTATAGGTATTAACCCCGACAAGAGTGCCGCGATACTCTTCGATCCCAGATATCGCGTGAACAAGTTAAAGCCCATAAGGCTATACGATTCCGAGATACCTTGGACCACCGAGGTCAAGTATCTCGGCGTCACTTTAGACCGTCACTTAACGTTCGATCCCCATATTAAGAGAGTGCGAGACAAAGCCGCTATGGTCTTGGGTCGCCTCCATTATCTACTCTGTCAGAAGAGCAAACTGTCCCTCAGACATAAGCTCACAATATATAAAGTTTGTATTCGTCCCGTTATGACGTATAGTTGTCCGGTTTTCGCCCACGCGAAGAATCTAGATACGCTTCAGGTTATGCAGACTCGGGTTCTGCGTAAAATCACCGGTGCTCCTTGGTTCGTCCGGAAAGCGGATCTCCATAGGGACCTGGAGATGCCGTCTATCTGGGCGTATATAAAATCACTTATAGATAGCTATTTCGAGCGAGCCGCGATTCATCCCAGTCCGTTAGTGGTATCCGCCGCGAATTACGAACCCGTGCCCAACGCTGGGCGTTATAAAAGACGTCCGCGACACATTTTCACCGACCCTCCCGACGATATCACGTCAGCGAACGATCAGTACCAGCCTGTCCCTCGTAACAGAGCGTGCTCACGCCCACGCCCGCGTAACCACAGATCGCGCCGCCGCGGTCTGGGGGTTAACTTCGCTCCCGCACACCCGATTAGGCCTCCCACGGCAGCGGCTCAAGCCTAGGTTCGATCCCTCGGTAGGGAGCCCTTGAGTGCGTTGCTTGCGCGATATGGTGACACACCCATACATCACTGCTACAACACTACACGATCACCTCCACACACGTGCACGCCTACACGCTACACATCTTGGTGGAAGGGTTATTTTTGTTAAATTTTTTTTCCCTTATCGAACTGAAAAACTCTCCAAAGTTTCCGATAAAAATGTATGGAGGAGTTGTTGAGGCGGATATGCTGGTACTCATATACGTTTCAACAACTCAAACATATACGAATAGTTAGCTAGGTTAGCTAAGTTAGGTCGCGATTTTTGCATGCAACGGGCAACAGCCAAGCCGAGGTGTGCCGTGCACCCTTGAGCTGGTTGCCATTATAAAATCGGCTGAGTGCCTTAAGCGCTCGCCTTAGTAGTCCGGTGAAGCTGTTAAGACCTTGCTAGGTCAATAGCGTAGTCAGATCGAGAAAAAAAAAAAAAAAAGAAATCCACAAATTTATTGTTTCCTACACATATTAATATTACGAGAAGAGCATTTTTCATATTTAGGTATCCACACGATGTTTTCCATATTTCAATGCTTTTCGTCCCATTTTTTTTTTTTTTCATGGTAATTGTATGGTTGTTCCAACAATAAACTATTTCTCGCTTTCTTCTTTCTTTCTTTCTAGAAACGGTATATTCCAACAATAAAACCATTCGACCATTACGATAAACTATAACCCATCTCAGTAAGTACTAGCGTACTAAATTTTCTTTGATATAGATGAATGTTATATAACATATTTTTTTAATATATGTTATGCTTTACTTATGAATAGAACCTGCCTATACACTACCCAGAACGATTCAAAATCGGGTATAAAACTCGTCTGAGAATATATTTTCTGAGCGGTTTGCGTCGGTATGGTCGTACAACTTCAGAGGGCAATTCAACGTATGTCACATAATGTTGTCGAATATCTTCTTATATATCTAATAAGATACATAAAATTACAAGTAGGAATATTACTAAATAATACTCTGTCTTTTTATCATAGAAAGTTATATTGTAATATAAGTTATTTGTTCACAATGTAAAATAAAAAATATTTTAGAAATGTATAAAATATATTCTATTATATTATAGAAAACTGTTTATAATTTCATTGATATAATTGGATTAATACGAGGGATGTTTTATATAATAATTTATATAATATTTGATAAGCAGAGTAAAAATAACACTAATTTTAGGTATAAAAGCATCATAAAAATTAGCTACGTTTTTTTATTCTCTTGTTATCTTTTATGTCGTTGTAATATTTTTATGAGAAATCTTTTTTGATCATCTTGTAAAACTTTGTAGTAATATAATAATATACATGATATATATATATATATATATATATAT
>JACEII010000008.1:3152338-3211711 GCA_014332785.1 Antheraea mylitta
CATACAAACACCATTATTATATTGTATACGGAGAGCGTTGTAGGATTTTTGTGTATATCTGACCCACAGGTTGCATGTATAAAGAGAGTGACAGTAAGCTTTAAATAAAGTTATTTTAACTTGTTCAGTGCAACGTTTGAACCTGCGTACCAGCATATTACACCTTACAGCCAACGCTCTTCGCTCCCTCTCTATATCCATGTCATCTTTGAGATCTTCTGTTACCCAATGCCCTAAGTATTTAAATTCAGAAACCCTTTTTAAGGGAATCCCACAAAGAACTACTGGTGGAAACTCAGAATAGGTTTTGTTTCCCGATTTAAAAACCAATAGCTCACTTTTTTTAATTGTATCGTAGTCTATGTGTTGACGCGTATACTTCACAAATTTTAGTAAGCTTTCTCAAAGCGTTTATCGAGGAGCTCAGCGGCACCATATCATCCGTATAACTAACGTTGTTAACAATTTTACCGTCCACGGAACAACCTACACCGGTACTGTTGAGCTCGACAAGCAACTGATTCATATATATATATTAAAAAATTTTCGTGAGGTAACACCACCCTGTCTTACCCCACAAGTCAGCCTGTAGACATCGGAGTACGTATTTGCCCACCTCACAATGTTCTCCTGATTCCGGTACCAATAATCGAAAATGGCTACCAACTCTTCTGGAAAACCGGTATTTCTCAATTTTTCCAATGTTATAGGAAACCAAATCGAAGGCCTTGGATAGGTCCAAAAAACTATAAATATAAATAATATAAAAAAATATAACTATAAATATAGGATGTTGCGAAATTTTTAGTTCGTGCCCAGATGTTTTTTTTTATGCCATAAAGGCAGCAAACAGGCTGACGGCCCACCTGATGGTAAGTGGTTACCGTCGTCTATGAACAACTGCAACACCGAGGGCATCGCTGTTGTGTTGCTGACCTTGAAGAGCGCGTTTCAGTCCCTTCTTGAAGAGCCCCATATCATAGTCCTGAGGAAAAACCGTGCCGGGCAACCCATTCCACAACGTCAGCGTACGCATGAGGAAGATTCGAGAGAACCTCACGGTAGTCGCGATTTTGCTGGCTTTTAAGGTGTGTGGATGAGCAGCCAACCAGTGGCGGGAGGTGCGAGTTTGAAAAGGTGAAGACGGCACCATATTAAATAGTTCCTCAGAGCACTCTCCATTATACATGCGGTAGAGCATACATAGATAGCCAATGTCTCTACGAAGTTCTAATGTCTCTAGTCCGCGTGTTAAATCGGGATCTTCAACAATACGAATAGCTCGCCTTTGGACGGAATCAAAAGGAGAAAGCTGGTAGGCAGGAGCACCAGCCCAGATGTGTGAGCAGTACTCCATATGAGGACGTACCTGCGCTTTGTAGAGCACAAGTCGTTGTCTTGATGTGAAGTACTGCTTGGTCCGGTTGAGAATACCAAGTTTCTTAGATGCTAACTTGGCCTTCCTTTCCAAATGACTCCGGAATTGTACATCGCTAGATATGTTGACGCCAAGGATCCCGATAGTACTACAAATATTTAGGGAAGTGCTCTGGAACTTAGGTGCTATGACGAATGGGGTTTTTTTCGTGGAAAATGCACATACTTGCGTCTTAGAGTGATTGAATTGGACAAGATTCGCCTCTCCCCAATCAGAGGCCCTGTCCAGCGACCTTTCAACCTCGGACACAAGGTTGGTCCGATTTCGCTCCACAAGCATCTGAAAAATATTTGCACGACCCGAGTATACGGCATCTCCTGTGCTGTCGTCCGCATAGCAATGAATATTAGGAATATCCAATAGATCATTGATATGCAGAACGAAAAGTGTAGGAGATAGCACAGAGCCTTGTGGGACACCAGCATTAATTGCCAAAGCATCAGAGGTGTGGCCATCAACTACAACTCTTATGCTACGCCCGGACAAGAAGCTCAATACCCACGTGCAGAGATTCTCAGATATACCATAAGCCTTTAGTTTGGAGATGATAGCCTTATGCCAGACTCTGTCAAAGGCCTTTGCGATATCTAGGCTAACTGCCAAAGCCTCCCCCTTACTTTCTATAGCTTCGGCCCATCTTTGTATTAGGTAAACCAGAAGGTCACCAGCCGACCGGCCATGACGAAAGCCATATTGGCGGTCGCTGATCAGTTGATGTCCCTCAAGATACCGTAACAACTCTGTATTAATGACTCGCTCCATCACTTTAGAAAGAAGGGAGGTAATCGCTATAGGCCTGTAATTAGTAGGGTCCGTTCGATCTCCTATTTTGGGTATAGGATGAATATTGGCTATCTTCCAAGAGCTCGGAACCTGACTGGATGTGTAGCAAATTCTGAACAAACGTACAAGAATAGGAGCCAACTCAAGAGCACACGTTTTTAGGACGATTGCTGGAATTCCATCTGGTCCACTCGACTTATTGACGTCAAGAGAAAGGAGAATGCGCCGTATAGCTGTTTGAGTGAATGTGATCTCGGACATTGAGTAATCACACCGTGTGATCTTAGGAGGCGATGCGTTCTCATCGTCTAAAGTCGAGTTTGACGCAAAAAGGTTGCAAAAAAGATCTGCTTTTTCCTCTGCTGTGTAGGCCAGGGAATTATCAGGTTTTCGTAAAGGTGGAAAAGACGAATGACAAAAATTTCCATTGATAGCTTTGGCGAGAGACCAAAAAGCCCGACTGCCAGAGGGATATCTAGCAAGGCGTTCACCTATTCTACCAATGAATTTAAATTTTGCTGCAGCAATTGTCTTCTTCGCTTTCCGGGATACTGCGTTGTATATTTTCTTCAGATATGGAGATTTAGGATCCTTGCGGGATCTTGCCGTGGTCCAATTTCTGAAAGCAGCTTCCTTTCGATTAATTGCTTCGGAACAAGGTTTGTTGAACCATGGCTGACTTTTGCCATCAACAGGGACCACAGAAGACGGGATGTAACAATCCATTCCTTGCAGTACCACCTCGGTGACAGAGTCAGCACAAGCATTTGCATCAGCTGAAGGGAAACAGAGCTGTGACCAAGGATAGGATGCAAAAAACTCTCGCAGTCCGTCCCAATCTGCTGAATTATAGTGCCATATTTTCCGGGTCCCTATAGCATAACGTCTATTAGGGTGTGGCAAAGGCATTATGGAACGCACTAGGCAATGGTCAGATGAACCTAAAGGCGCATCGACAGAGACCTGATAGCCTTCCGGATGAGAGGTTAGCAAAAGGTCTAGCAAAGAAGACTCGTGGCTCTCGATATCAGGTAATCTAGTGGGTTCTTGTACCAGTTGCGAGAGATCATATGCTAGAGCAAATTCCCGAACAGTATTTCCAGCATGAACGGTCTTATTAGATCCCAGCCATTCTTTATGATGTGCGTTGAAATCGCCGAGAATCACCAATTTAGCATTCGGGTACTGCTCGAGAATGCTGTCTGTAGCCATTTGAATGTGCTGGAAGAGTTGAGTTGTCTCCTCGTTTCCACGATGAGATCTGTACAAGCAGGCGTAGACCAGAGTGTGACCACCATAGTCAACACGTGCAAACAGTATGGACAGATCCCGGTCTTCAAAATTATTAAGGCGACGTACACAAATATCGTCCCGTGCATACATGCATACCCCTGCTCGGCGTAAGAAGGAATGCTCGAGCTTGTAGCCAGGGTAATGCAAATACGATGTCTCATCCGGGCAGGATATTTGCGTCTCGGTAAGGAAAAGCAATGCCGGTTTAGCTGTTTCAAGGTGATGGTGCACAGCGTTGATGTTGGAATGAAGACCCCTGATGTTGCAGAAGTCCACAGAAAATGTGGAAGAGGAATCCGCTGGGTATACGTTACTTCTTTTAGTTGTAGCCTTCATAATTTTTAAAATAGGGTTTGTGGGAAACGCTTATATGGAAAGCGCTGCGATGCGATCCGTGCTACCGTTCATGTCAAAAGGCTTAATAGGTAGCCGCTGGATAGCTGATCAAGTGAAAAATCGCCATGAGGCACGGAAGGGCCCCCGGTCCCCCCCCGAGAGCAGCTGCCGGGTTCCACTCCGGTCTCCTAATCCGGCACGACAGCTACTCGCGGGATTTTTCGCGCAGTTGGTGGGACAGCCTCCCGAGCCGGAGTTTAAAAGTGATACTCGGGTTCGGGTCCCCTACTGACTGGCGGGCGGTCAGCGGATAACCGTTTCACCGGGTCTCCCTGATTCCCGCAGCGAATCCCCCACCGCTTCAACAGTACCAGCAACTTTCAATTGTAGCGGACCTAAAGTAGTTTCACGGATAGCAGCTCCTTCGGAAAGGGCTGGTTCTCGTTCACTATGCCGGAACACAAAGGGCCATATAGAACCTTTATTTTGCGACATTCTAAACCCGAGGGTGGTCGCTAACCAGTCGGGCAATAGCCCTACCACCATGCTGAAATGGAGCAAGGATTACATGGTATACCATCATGACCAAAACCATATTTGGAACCAAAAATCGCCAGAGCCTCGTCGGTTATCGGCAGGGTGCACCACGTGCAGGTGAGGTTGGCTTGGGCATCTGAGATGGTGATTGATACCCCTTACACCCCAGTACCGTAAAACTGTGGTTCCGTAGAACAGCGCGCGTGGTTCGGTTGTGAAATGGAGAGGAAGGGATTAAATTGAACAACTCTGCAGAACAGTCGCTATGATTTTTTTTTCTAAATGACTACGCTATTGACCCAGCAAGGTCTTAACAGCTTCACCGGACTACTAAGGCGAGCGCTTAAGGCACTCAGCCGGTTTCATTTTGGCAACCAGCTCAAGGGTGCGCGGCTCACCTCGGCTTGGCTGTTGCCTGTGTCGCCGTGATACAGACGGTAGAACACGTTCAGTGAGGCAATATCGAATAGATAATTTATATGGTGACAGAAATATTTTCCAATTGTTTAATTGACATCTCGTTTAAAATATGAACTCTTTTGAACCAATCTCCGTAAAATATAACATACAAGTGTTATTGAGTTACACAACTATTCTATAAAACTATAGCTTCATTAATAATAAGACCGACTCCCAATAGATGTCTTGCTATAATATGTTTAGTAAAATCAAAGTGGAATTAATGTAGGCAGTCATAATATTAATATAGAGTGTAGCATTGTTATGTATACTGTTCCCACTGCTCCCACGTCTGTTCCCACATCTGGGCTGGAGCATCTCAATGCCACTTACTTCCTCTTGACCGTATCCAACGTTGAGCGACTCGAATCATCCGTGACTAAGTGCTCTCCTTAAGGCTCGACACTTTGGCGCTTCATAGGGACGTTGCGTCGCTTTGCGTCCTGTACAAGATTTACCGTGGAGAGTGCTCTGAAGAGCTGTTCGGACTGATATTTGCTACTGAGTTCCGTTATAGAACGAACATCAGTGTCAACTTGATGGTTGGAAGTCGTCCACTGTGCGGTTCTCACGTTCATGTTTTCCACATACGTCTGTTCTCTGGAACGAACTTCCAGCGGCAGCGTTTCCGGACCATTATAATTTACCATCATTCAAGAAACGAGCTTACTCCTTTCTAAAGGGCCGGCAACGCATCTGTGATCTCCCTCGTGTCACAGGTGTCCATGGGCGGCGATAATCACTTACCATCAGGTGACCCGCATATTCGTTTGCCGCCACTGGTATAAAAAAAGCATGATAAGCTATAGCTAGTGAGTGATTGTATAGTGACCCAAGCAACTCGGTAACTAATGGTAATGTTAATGATAATGGTAATGGTAACGGATACCTTTCACAAACACTCCCTACCGCTGTTACAATATTACTCGTTTATTTCTACATCTTGGCAATAGATACCTTAATTGGTATAAACACGAAACAGGCACAAATATGAAACAATAATATAGGAATCTGGATGACATATTTAAATGAGCCAATTCTAAAAGAATCTTTATAACATTTTAAACATGCTATGGTAAATATAAGTTTTAGAAGTATTTAGCATACTGTACACTTATCATAATGGTGATAGGTTTATTATATTCCAAGATAAGTAGGTCAAATCATTACCTGATATGTCTGATTCAAGAGTTTAAGGGGCCTCTACCGATGTTCACGTCTACTAGCCATAATCCTCTTCATAACTAGCCAAATTAGGTAGAATCCTACAATGGTCACTTTGGAGGCTCTCTCCAATAATGGGCTGATGTTGGCTCTTTTAGTATTATATCTTTAAGTAGGTCGTATACAAATTTTGGTGGAATAAACCTCGCTCCTATTTCTACTGTTTAGACTTTTTTGTAATTCTTTCACAATTCGTAAAAAAAGACAATTGAAAGCAATAAAATTGATAACCCCAGCGAAATAAATAGGAATGAGTTTGTCTTATTTGTAAACGAAAGCGAACAGAATTGTTTTTTATTACGCTACCGTACCTGAAAGCTATATTTATTGAGATATATATGTATTTTGATGTAACCCGGTTTCCTGGGTTATGCAAATAAATTCAATAGTAGGTTTTATAGATACCTTTGTTTACTATAATAACTTCATATAACAGAGTTAGGACGCCGGCTCGGTATGTTTTCTTTCCACCTGTTTTTGAAATAAACTTCGTAATAAAATTTTTCGTGTTATGAAAATTTTGTTGTTACTTGTACGGTGCATTGTAATATTAAAAATTAATGCAGTAATATAAATGTCTGGGAAATATTTTCACAGACAAAGGCGATCTTAAAATATTTGTGGACATAAATTTATCAGCTGGTACAACAAATGATTATATTTGTGCAGGATTCTTGCTGCTCATGTAAGTGGTTTCCATCTTTTAACATTGATGAAATTTGTTTTGTTAATTATTGTTTTAATGATAGAAGTAATATAATATAACCAATTGATGTTTTTCATGTGAGTGATAAGTCTAATTGCATGTTACATGTCCCTATTTATCAGTTACGATAACAATAAAGTTCTCATGGAAATAATCTTTTACAGTATTTAGAGATCCAAATTAGTCATTGTTATCAGCGCA
The DNA here is from genome assembly GCA_014332785.1 of Antheraea mylitta. Taxonomy (NCBI): domain Eukaryota; kingdom Metazoa; phylum Arthropoda; class Insecta; order Lepidoptera; family Saturniidae; genus Antheraea; species Antheraea mylitta. Next base: position 3,159,316 of record JACEII010000008.1, read on the forward strand.
TAGGTGTCGGCGAGTATTTATCGTCGCGATGTTTGACAGTTTACTTTAATATCGCCTAAAGTTTTAAACAAAGTTCTTTTCAGTAGCTTATACATACAATTAAGTTGATTAGCCTTTGATGCATTGCCTTTGCCTTTGGTAGTCTATAATAGTTGTTTCCTAGAATCCGAAACAGAAAATTAATCTTTAAGAATAACAAAAAAGTGTAAAGGATAAATTTAAAGTCTCTTTGTTCCTCGTTAATAAATAATTTAAACTTTATTTTATTTAAAATTTATATTAAACTGTATAAATATATAATTCATCAAATTTTTCAAACCGATATAATTCATTTTGAATCGGAAAACAGTTAAATTTAACTTGAAAACAAATAATACTATTATAATTAATCACAACATATATTTATAATTATTTCTAAGCGGCATTGTTCATATTAAATTGTCTTTCATTATCTCCACAAAACTTACCACTAATGTGTCCGCAGCACTTTCACGAAGTTTATTTACTGTTCTGATCTCGATTCAAGTTGTCTTCAGACTTCATATCGTCTGAAATCAAGAAAGTACTCGCTAAAATCGTTTTGATTCAACCAAAAGCGCACTCAACAACTTTGATTCATTAAAACGCCCCATCCTTTGTACACGATGCTTTATATGAGGGTCCTTTTTATAGTGGTCTAAGTCATAAAATTCATGTCAATTCTTTATATCTATGGGCTAATTCAAATCGGTTCCTGGAAAAGTAACTTAATAAAATGGGTTTATTCGGACAGCAAAGGAAACTTATACGATTGTCGAAACATGTCGCAGTTATTAGTGTGTGCTTCAGTGCTGTAGTAGCACGGAAATTGCACGTATGAGGACACCAGATACGCCTATGTCATTGGTCTTTATTAGTCTCCCGCATTATATAATATTTAACCTCGTCTCAAATAGCTAATTTCTAAATGACAAAGAAGTGGTAGGCTGGTGGCAGAATTTTATTTCTTCTATTTGTATTAATTGTACTGATACATTCGGTTTTGTATAATAAGGAGACTAGTTCCAGAGTTTTAAACTACTAATAAATATTATATAATTATTAGTATACGCCACCGACGTCCTGCCTTGATAATAAGAAAAAATCGTATAAGTCAATCGCAGCGCCACCTACCGGGTCCAATTGTGAATCTAAATCATTGTTGAATCCACCTGCGCACACAAAAACTTTTATCAAAATCTGTCCAGCTGTTTAGAAGGAGTTCACTTATATACACACGGATAGACGAATTATGATATATAAAGCTATTCTTCGAGAGAGAGTTCGATAGACGGCCCCGTCGTCTACGCGTGCGAGGTTGTCCTAGAGCCCGTGCTCCGACCTACGCGACGATGCGCAAGTTCAGCGCTTCTTCGTCCGCTCCGCCTCTTGCGTCGAGCCGACGATCCGAAAAAGGTCCTTTTCAGGACCAAACAAACCGCCACCCGACGACCACAGCTTCGCCCACCGGACCTGCCTCCGCTCCACCTGCACCGACCCACGCTACGCCTTCCGGACTCCGCATCGCTGCTGTTCCTGCACCTCGCCCGTCGACCTCGCGCGCGGGGCAGTCGCCGGCTGCTGGGACGTCCTCTTCGACAGTGGCGTACGAGAGTGATATTCTCACTCTCGCCCAGCTAATTGTAGCTGGGACCCTGTCGGAGGGGATGGCTCGGTGGCTAGCGCTGTTCCTGCGCGTCCGGGAAGCCGCCGCCGAGGGCCGTCCGCCCACCTCGGAAGACGTACTGGCGCTCTCACAAGCGTCCCGTGGTACGCTCGCGTTACCCGCGATTCCGGACGTTTCGACTAGCCCGCTCGGTCGAGCGCTGCGCCTCGTGCGCAGTGAACCCGATGCTGGGCCCGCCGCGAATCGCGAGACTACACCAGCCTCACCAGAAGTCCTGCAGAAGAAGAAATCATCTGACGTCCAGCAGAAAAAGAATGCCAACACCACGGCTTCCGCGTCGTCCTCAACACCGCGCGGCGCCGTAACCGATTGCCCAGCGAAGCAGGTGCGCGCACCCGTACCCGCCCCCGCTCCGCCGCATAAAGTTGCCCGCCTGCAACAAACATATGCGTCGATCGCAGCGCCATCTGCGCGCGATCCGCAACAGGGTCGCCTACGGAACCCTAAAGCGCCGCTACCGAGCGACAGCGCTATTGCCGCGTCCTCGGACAATACCTCGTCCCCCGCCTCACCTACCGCGTCGGGACCGCGTTACCCTCCGATTGTGGTCGAGCGCCTCCCCGACTGGGCTGTGCAGCTCCCACAGTTGGAGGCGAAGTTGGGGCGCGGCCCCAACGTATTCGTGTACGGCGAAGGGGTCCGTTTTATGCCACTTGATGCAGAAGAATACCGTATCACAATCGACCACCTAGAGAAGCAAGAGGGGTTAGAGTGGTTCACTTACTCCCCCCACGCGCAACAAGGACACAAGATCGCCATCCGCGGGCTCCCTTGCGGCACAGAGCCGCAAGTAATACTAGACGCCCTGAGAGAACGCGGATTTGATCCAAAGCACGCCCGTCAAATTAACGGACGACGAGGAAGACAGGGGTGCGTCTACTACGTCGTCCTCAAGCGCACCCCCAGATTAATACCCGGGATATATGAAGTATCCAAGATTCAGAGCTTGCCCATCCAAGTAGAAGCCTGGAGGGGGGAACGCCGGCTCGCGCAGTGCTTCCGCTGCCAGCAGTTCCGGCATTCCTCCCTACAATGCCACAGGAAGATTGCCTGCGTCCGGTGCGGTGGCCCACACACCGCCCGGCAATGTGACCGCCCAAAAGATGCACAGGCGACCTGCGCCAACTGCGGGGGCGCCCACACGGCAAATAATAGAAGATGCTGCCCCGTATTTCAACGGGAGCTTAGAAACCGCCGAGCCGGAACTGTAGCCCGAACGGGACCAAGACGACCCAGGACGGCGGTCGAGACAACGCTAGAAAATGCGGGGGCGTCATTGATGGCACCCGCCAACAACCCTCCTCTCAGAGGACAGAAAAAGAGAAAGCCTAGAAGAAGGAGACGCCCACGCAAAACAGACGTGGAAACGGAGGCGGAAACTCAAGCCGACGTCGCCCCGGTACAACAGGCTGAGCCGACCCCAAAGGAGCAGAAGCACCTGAGATCCCGCAAACCCCTTTCGGAGTGCAGCATGGATGAGCTGCAACTGCGCGATCAAAAACTAGAAGAGAGATTCCACCAACTAATGAAGAATGTCACGGACGAAGTCGAGGCCAGCCGAATATCTGCTGAATTCGAAAAGCGACAGCTAAAGATCATCGAAGCGATGAGAACACTAGAGGAAAGGAACGAGACAACCGATGAAGAGAGCGAGTCAACTAGTGACCGGGAGTAAACGAAAACGAGCGAGACAACCATAGGGGGCAATCCGTTTCAAGACGGATTCACCCCCGCAAACTAGACCCTCCCGCATCGCGGGAGGCGAGAGACGCTTCAGTCAGAGGGGCTTCCCTGACACTGATTCCCCGCCACGCCCTGTACACTAGAGGACGGGCGAGAAGAACCCGCGACCGAGAGTTCGATGTTAAAATTTAAAAATGTGTACTAACTTACCACAAAATATTTTCTTATTTGATTCGCTCAGCTAATCCTTTGTACCAAACCTCTCACCTAGCCTTAAGAGTCCATTCAGCAAGCTTCATATTACGCTTCAGAGCTTACAGTTAACGAGTCTGATTTTCTTTTATAAAGTTTCCCATATATTTACTGCGGGGAAGTATTAACATTCTATTTTTAAATTTTTTGAAATATATATTTCATGAGAGTAAAAATATTTTTTTATATTTACTAGAGGTAGTAGTAGTATTGAGTAAATGAAATAAAATTCTGATGGTAGGAACAATCCAGCATTAGTCGCTGAAAGGATAAGAGAAATTAGATGTAAAAAAAAACATGTTATTGAGATAGTAAGCTAAGGAAAGAGAAAGTGTTTTTAAAACAAATTTGAAATAACAATATGAGGCTTAGGTAAGGGCTTTGATTTTCCAAGGATATTTCTCTTACTAAGTAATAATAAAATGTTACAAGATGAAATAACATGTATTAAGTTTATGTGGAAGATTATATTATTCAACTAACATTATACAAGATTTATAAAAGTTTAAAAGAAGTTATTATAATGATCTCTTTTATCTTTAAAATTATGAATATATTTTGCATAAAATGAATTTAATTTTTGCAAAAAAAAAAAACCAAATAAATAAACATTATAGAAGTAATATACCTGCAATAAAGTAAATGTACTATTATTTTACTATTCAACACTATCAAAACAATTTATCAATTTTTTTTTTATAAATTTGAGGTAATTATGTGGTAAATAAGTTGTGGATTGCAATTCTTATCATAATAATCTTCACATGGTCACACTGCGCTCTTTGTTATTTTTGACTAATGGCATTTCAATTTAATCGAGGACATGTAATAAGGTGTATTTGAGGATCAATTACGCCATTTGTCATGTTACTCACAAAACTACAATCAATCGCGAAGATATCTATAGCCGTAAAAGTTAATGTTCATTTTAATGTTATGACATAGTTGTTGTATATTAGTGTTGCCCAAAATCGGTCTTAGTATAGAATCGGCTGAATTCCTTAAGCACTCGCCTTAGTAGACCGGTGAAGCTGTTAAGACCTTGCTAGATTAATAACGTAGTCAGTTCGAGAAAAAAAAACGGTCCTGGTAGTTCTTGGGTTTTTGTAAGGCCAAGACCAAGACCACCGAATTTTACCAAGACTGATTCCTCGAAGACTTGCGCAAGACAACATTGGGCCTGCAAGACTTTTATTCAAAGAGCCAAAGATTTCAAGGTAAAACGTTTTCTAACTCCGATCTGGATAAACTACCTCAAGTTAAAGACCACACAATTAATATAAAGTGAAATTGTGGCCTAACACTTTAATGTTAATTCTATCTAGTATAAACTTTAAACTCTAAAGTCACGTATAATATAAACTGTAATGTATGAATTTGTAGCAATATATTAAATCAGTCATTTCACGTTTATAACCTCCTTTAAACAATTGTAATACTTTGTTTAGATAAAACAACATATTACAATGCAAGTAGGTTAGTTAGTGTAGTATTTTTGCTTTAGCGTCCTCATCCCCTCCCATTGAAGAGTCTCGACTTGCCCTCCTACGAGCTCGGGGTTAATGAGCTCGGTTGCGCCATTTCAGTTGGCAGAGTTGTGTTTTTTTTTGCGACGAACAAACATTTGAACATTAACGTTTGAAATGAAATGCCAGAACTGCAGGTGTAACGTAAATTGTGACCTTTATACAATAGGAATGTTTGTTGTCAAGTTACAATTTTCAGAGATAAATATTTTTTTTAAACAGATATGCACAGAAACAGTTACTACATTCTATCTAAAATTATAAATTGAGTTTGTTTGTTTGTTTGTTTGTTTGCTTATTTCACGTCGTAACTACTCATCTGATTATCATGAACTTTTGTATAGACATGGTCAAGGATACGGAAACACACATCGACATAATTACTTTTATATTCTCAGAAAAATTCTTTAATAAATATTTTAGTGATTTTCTCTGTAAACACCCGATATATTAAAAATGTTGCAACAAATATTATAGAAGGGGTTTAATGCGTAACGCAAAATTTTTCCTACCCTGTCATAAGTAGTTCCACTTCCAAAAACATTAGTTAGGAACCACATTCATTTTAAATTAAAATGCTCATTACAAATTCACCTTAGTTCTTAATCTATATCAAATTTCGTTTCCTAATATAGACACAATAGCTAACATTGTACTGAACAGATTTCGCTTAAAACTGACGACATTCTGTTTCATATAAGATGATCGAGTTAACTTGTTGCTAAGCTTTAACTTCACGTAGTTAGGAGTCTAATTAGGTAACAAAGTTTAACTGTTTCCACGTTCGAGAACTGTTTTTACTTCACGTCGTTTAATCGAATGGAATTTACACTTTGAGCGTTTCTACATGTATACAAAATAATTAACAGTGCTGGCCTCATACGGGTGTAATGAAATTAATGTGACGTCATAATCCATTTTTGAAGTTATACTTCTTATGGCACGGTAGGAAAAAATTTGCGTTACGCGTTAAACGTAGGATAGGTATGTATTTCCAGTCCTGCCAGAATGGTATAACAGGGTGTGGGGTCCCTGTCGTTTCGACTAATGCAAGTAATCACTGGACACGGTTGTTTCGGGTGGTACGTGCACCGGATCGCTCTCAGGGAGTCGACCGCCGCATGCCATGAATGCGACGCTGCGGAGGACACTGTGCAGCACACTCTGACAGAGTGTGATGCATAGGAGGGACAGTGCTGCATTCTGGCTGCGGTGGTAGGGTCAGATTTATGTGTCTGCCAAGTGTGGTTTTAGCCATGCTTGATTGCGAGCAGGCGTGGCAAGCGATGGCCTCCATCTGTGAAGAGTCATCTCGCAGAAGGAGGCGACGGAGAGGGCTCGCGAAAATGATCCTCTGAGCGACTCTTTTGGCTGATGGAGGATCGGCAGCGGCCCATCTCCTCATTGCACAAGTCCTGCTGATGAGGGGAGGCAGCTGAAGTGTATTCAGTCTGTTTCCCTATTAGGTAGGAGCCCGGCGGCCACCTTCCACTAGGCGGACCGTTAGGGTGGCTATACAAGGTTGACTAGCCCCTTGCCGCCCAAACAAATACGGTCTGTCGGTACACCGTGGGGTTTTAGTCCGTGCAAGTCGGACATAACTCACTCTCTCCCCCGGGAGGGTGGAAACCCATAAAGAATTTCCTCACGTTAATAAAAAAAGGTTGGTATGTATTTGTCCGTATACCAAAATGAGTAAATGTATAGTTAAGTATTTATATTACAGGACGTTGTATAGTATATAATTTATAAGTATTCTCATATATACGAGTTTATAATTTAATACACATAAATCAAAGAAGCTTCACTTCCTCCCCATGTACATACTGATACACGCAAGGTTATTTTGATAGTTTTTTTCGTACTTTTCATCATAAAAGTCAACTTTTCCTGTTTTTCGAACATAAAAAAAATAAAAAAAATCTTATTCTGTGCTATCGTCTAATGTGATACTGTAAATGCCAAATTGAAACTACATTAGATACTGGATATACTTAACACATTCATTTGGATAAGTATTAATAATATTATACTATAATGATCCAAATAACTTCGCAAATAACACATTATTTTTAAATAAAATAAAATAAATAAACAATTATCACTGTCGATTTTCTATCGGCATATCAAGGTATACAATTCCGTAGCAAATTATTTCGATGTACCTCATAATGTTTAGCCAGCTTTAGCAATGTAAGGGAGCGCCCATAAAATATTATTATAACTTGATTACAATACTTCGACTGAGCTCTACTCTCTATTAATATGTATACAATCCTTGTGTTATACATATAAACGTTATGGAGAATTTTTCTAAATAATCTTTATTAAAATTAGTTGCATTGTTCACAAGAACTCATACGCCCATTAACTATGTTGTATTATATTATTAGTGCCCAACCGACTGAGTTACGAGCGGTTAAGACAATAATTGCATAACTGCTATTAGGTGTAAGCTCTACACATCGGTATTCGGAAAATGTATTGTAAAACACAATCTTAAAAAATTCTGAGGTATATTATCCTATGACAAAACGCAAGTACCACAAAAAAAAAAACGAGATGTCGCTATGACATTGGATAATTCGTTTTTTGTAAAATCCCGTTTCTTTTTCATGGAAGCCATCTACATACATAAATTTGAATTGCAAAACTCTTTCTAAATACTAAAATTGGTACAAATAGCTAGAATCGTTTTTGAGATACAAAAAATAAATTTATATACAAGTATTTATACATGAATTGCTCGTTGGAAGTTATAAGATTATTATTCATGTAAACTCACATTTAATTATAATTCTTTTTAGTCTAAAAAATATAATTTATTTTCCAGATTCGTAATTACAGGTAGATATTAATGCTTATAAAAATAATATTCAAAATTCTAAGTGTAATAGTTAAACAATACCACAGAACGATATTTTTGTAATACAGAACAAAGCCGTACGAGTAGTTTTAAATTATCTTCATTGCTTACACGACACGTGCGATTCCTTATAGTACCGGATTTTGTAGAATACACGCTTAGTGAGACTCATCATAATGGTCGTGTAGAGAATGAAATTCCCTACATAAAGCCGCTTTATTTTTACTGCTAGAAATTATACTCGGAAAGAATGATTGGAGCATGTTTCTGGTGTAAATGATACCTGATATGGCTGGTTGCATGTTGAAATTTAATATAGCTTTTTCTTGTATGTATGTCATATTATAAAGTAACCCGTACCATTTTAAAGATAAAAAAATTTTGTTTGTAATGGATAAACTGGAAAGATACTAAATCGACTTTAAAGATTGTTTCATTTACAGAAAACTCCATTATCAGTGTGTAACATGAACTGTATTTTATTTCTAAAATTGACATTAACGCTAGCGAAACCATTCGTAACTAGTAATAGTTTATAATACTAGTAATGATACCAGTTATAGCTTCAATGTGGCTCTACCACCTACCGGAACGAACACCACATGATTAAATTTAATTTATATACTTGTGATTTTTTTTTATGCCAAAAGGCAGCAAACAGACAGACGGCCTATCTGATGTTAAATGGTTACCCGTCGCCTATGGATAACTGCAACACCAGGGGTATTGCTGTTATGTTGCCGACCTTGGAGAGCGTGTTTTAATCCCTTTTTGAAGAGCCCCATGTTATAACCCCGGGAGGAACACAGTACCAGGTAACTCATTCCACAACGCCAAAGTGCGCATAACAAAGCTTCTAGAATACCTTACGGTTGTTGCCATTTTGCTGGGCTTTAGCGTATGTGGATGAGCAGCCAGCCAGCGGTAATTGTGATATTAAACTTCAAAAAGTTTATTACTAATAAATAGATTTTGCACACGGTGGTGATTTTAAGTCGTGGTGGTCTAGTGGACCTATGGAATATCAATCCGATGTCCGCGGGTTCGAATCCTGGCATGTAGCAACGATTTTTTCGGAATTCACGTACATTTACCAATCTAAATTGGTAACACTATCGGCTGACAATGAAAGAAAATCATCGTGAGAACCAGAAAATGTTCTTGTAGTACTACTGCATATATGTGGGACAATATAGAATTGTGGATTTCTCATAGTTTGAAATTGCCAATACATCTTGGGCTGGCGTGGTGATCATATCCATACCTTTTTTCGGGAAGTTGCAGTGGGTCTCTTAGAGGCTGAAGATGAGATTTTGTACGCGGTTTCGATCGTGTTAATATTTGACTTATCTATCTCGGAAACACTATTTTTGGGATGAAAAGTACCCTATGGCATTTTTTTGCATCTCTAACGAACGTGTATATTAGATGTCATTATGATCAGTTGAGTGGTTAAAGTCTAACAAATAAAATCACTTGTAATATTAGTTTATACTCAATATGTTAATGCCCTATAATATAATCTTACTATTTATTGGCCTGGAAACGTTTGTAGGCGGGGTGCTTTTAAATGTCAACTCGCATTATACTGTTCTGTATTTCCACGAAGCTATAAAACTGTACATTGTAGTTTGATGTGTTCTGAACTAGCGTTGATTGCCGCCATGAAATATGTTACGGATCGCACGTTATGCTCCCGTTTAAATATAATAAATCAACTAATACAATGAACTATTCGTTATAAAGATGTCGGTCGTATTTTATATACATATATTGATGATTATGATGTTCGCATAAATCATAGATTATTTTTGATGAGTTAACACACTTAGTTGCTTTTACGTAATAGTCGTAACGAACTGGCTCTAAGTGTAACTCTCGAAATACCTCTACAAGTGCGTGGACATAGATTCTTAATTTCAGAGAAGTCCATAGTGTAGCCAAAATTACCAAAAATCGGGTCTATATATAACTTTTCCTTTACGATGTTTCCTTCACCTAAAGGTACTTGCTAATTGTAGTTTCTTGAACACTCTACAACTGAGTCATTATTTCTTTATCACTGGCCACTATTATTATGTGTACTGTTAATAATTTTATATTCGTGTTAATATTCTCATCTTCAAAAAAAAGGAACAGGAATACAGAACATAGACAGTCCTTTCTGGTAAAATTTTCTCGTTTTTTAAATGATTAATAAGGGATATAAAAGAATAACCCCAAATATAAATATTTCTGACTTGCTTGTGCTCGTTACTTTGCTTGTGCAATGTACATTTTATCTACTCCTCGGGAACAGTAATTTTCTTACTAAGTAATCAGTATAGTACATATACATATGTATTATATATATATATGTGACATTGAAGAATCGTAAAATATGTAAAAGGTTCGAATTATTGAGTGTCTTTGCCACAGCAATTTCAAACGCAAAACAGCAATGATAATGCTACAGTCCGGGCTCGAAGATTGTAATTGGCAACTTTAATAATACGACGTTCCAACACAACTCTATTGTGATTGATTTCAGTATTATCGTCCTTTCGAATGGGAGGCCCGAGCGTGTAATCGGTGTTTGCATTTTACACTGAATTACTACAGAATTAGACACATAAGATGACCACGAATTAATTATTACTACCGCGAAAATTTGAATTTATAATTAAGATATATTTGTAAACTAAACATCTTCCTAAAATCATCATACGGAAGATAATACACTATACGAATTACGAGTGAAACGTAAAATAAAATTGTTAGGCAGCTGGGAATAGATCGACGCCATTTCGTTATTATTGTTGGGCGTATATTCTTTTTACAACTTGTATACCCTTTATGGCTAAATGTCGCACATCGTTCATTTAGCCGGCTCGCCCTTGTTTGTTTATTTTTAGTACCTCACGAAATGAAATACACTAATAACAATATATTTCATTCGCACAATCTTTTCGTCCGATCCAGGATTTATTTTTAATCAACCCGTTTTTTTCTCAGAGATATGTTTTTCGTTTATATTTAAATCTATTTACAAGTTTTATGCTATGTTTTTTTATCTGTTTAATGTAGTACAAAACATTCGTTCCATTGTTGGTGTTATGTTATTTGTGAATAGTAGATCAATCATAACAATATTGTGTTGGAACGTGTTATGCGTGTGTTTATCACATGTTGCCAATCAGATTTTCCCAGCCTGAACTGTAGCGTAATCATTGCTGCTTTCCGGTAGAAATTGCTGTAGCAAAGACACTCACTAATTCGAATCTTTGACAGATTTTACGACTCCTAAAATTCATGATTTAAATTAGCCACAAGCTATCTTCTTTTTTTTGTATATAATGTCATATTATTATTACATATTATAAAATAAAGTCCTCTGCCATGTCTCTCTGTATGTCTGTCTGTTCACGATAAACTCAAAAACCACTGAACGGATTTTCATATAGTTTTCACTAATAGATAAATTGACTCATGAACAAGGATTAAGTATATAATTTGTCAAGATTTTTTTTTTATTATCAGGGCGGGATAATGTCCGTCGGGCCCGCAAGTATATAAATAAAATAATAAAGAACTGCTGTTTATTAAGCGTGCATCACGCAAAAAATACTAGATCGATTTCGATCAATTTTTCTACTTTTATTTCTTAGACACTCGGTTCTTATCTAGAAAAAAAAAATCACATTATGTGTGTTTAGTCACTGTGGAGAAATAGGGCAAGAGTGTGTTGCTTATGTTTTCCTCTGTACATAAAACATACATATTGCTAAAATAATAAACGACGCATACAACGACACGGGTATCAGCTGAATAAAATATTTCAATTGTATTTGCAATTGCAGTACCTAGGTATTACTTTTTACAAATTGTTCCATGTATCTTTGATAAGGTATTCGGAGATATTGGTAAAATAAATATCTTTTCATTTCTCAAACCATACCCATAATTTGTGAACGCAATAAAGAATCTAAAGAAATCTCGTATTGCGCGCAAGCAGTTATATGTTTTAGAATAAAATCGATGTCATAACGCTGGCAAATAAGGAACATACCGCACACGCGATTTGTTGTAAGCTTTTTAAACGACGCTGTAAACGTTTGTGGAGCAATATGACTTTATTGTGGAGTTAAGGGATGAAGTGATGTTGTAAAATGATTCAATAGCCGCATATACATACATACATTGTTCATTTTAATAGGGTTAGTATATCCGTGCACTTTATTATCAATTTTCTTATAAAAAAATTATGACACCTAGCATTATCTTTTTCTGAAATAAAAACTTTTTTAGGCGCGTTGATCGGTATTTTTGGCAAGGGATAAATTTATAACTTAGTGTCATGACATGGTACATAAGCATTACCGGCCATATTACGCATGATTGGCTTGCGTCAGACTATCGACATGTAGTATAGAGCTTTTGTACCTATATGTAATACTGATATTTTGCAGCTCATCATACGTTTCATTGATAAATATATCGTATAAAAATATATATAACATGCCTCCGCCCGCGTCTTCGTCCGCGTGAAATAATTACTTTGGGCTAACGCTAACATGTAGCGGAAACTCTCAAAAGGTAAAACCCCAATTTTGAATCATTCTTCATTGCTACTTCGCTCCTAGCGTGGTGAAATATAACCTTTGTCAATAAATGAGTTATATAACACTGACATAATTTTTCAAATCGGACCAGTTGTTTCTGAGATTACCCCCTAGAAACTCACAAACTTACCTCTTTATAATACTAGTATAGTTTATTGCTCCGAGTATCCGTATGCTCCGGAGTATGCTCCGATGATGCTGTAATGGCCTTGCAAGGTCAATAGCATAGTCAGTTGGAAAAAAAATTGTTCCGAGTACCAATAAATATATAAACCATACTAATGCTAATAATTAAAAAAAAAACCATTTCAGAAATTTAAATGTTGTCATTCGCGTTAATAATTAATATGAAAACTCAAAAGAGAACACATTTAATTCCTTATTTATGCGTTTTCTCTGATGTCGGTAGTACTTATTGGGTCGACTTTTTTTATATCTTCATAGTTGTAAACAATCTAAAATTGCACTAGAAGTTTTTAAACTATCAACTAACAAAATCTGTTGAGGATAGTAATTTTTTAATCTTTTGTCCAATGACCAGTGAAACACCAAATGTGTATAATTTGAGAATAATAAAATTTATTCTAATGGCATGTAACCTACGGACGTCAATATAAATCCTTCTAACTACTCATTTCATTGCGTACTCGCCTTTTCTACATAACATAAACATCCGAGATTTACACTCGTATATTGTGAGATAACGACGTATAAATATTTCATAACTTTGTATGAGTTACGCTATATTTATTCATTCGTAGTAAAGACACGCGTCCACACAAAGACACCATACAGCGACAAGCTATAAATCATTATTATAAGCGAGCCGACGATCGTATGTTCAAATAGCACCCGAGATTTGTACGGTTCGAGTAAATATTTACTCTGCAGTCGCTAACAATGTTACTTGTACATCCACGTGTTACAAGCTGTTACATGCTTTAATGTATGTGAAATAGTGTTTATATTCGAATAATAGAGAGTAGTTGTTAAAACGCGTCCGTATATCGAAATATTTGTTTTGGAAAGTGACGGGCGACATGTTTATAATGTTAATTTTGACGCGTGCTTATGATTTTATGATTGTTCAATCGATCGGTTTTCATGTGGTATAATGATGTTTATTGATAAACAGTACGGATAATAATTACGTAGTTACCATCGAGTGGCGGTTAACTTAATCTGTTTGGACAATATCAATGTAATTGTGGCTAGGAAAAATTGTAAGAATTGAGTAGCTATATTTCCAAAATAACTGACTCCATTTATCATTGATATTTTTTAGATTTTTATTTATTATACGTGGTGAAGGAAGTCAAAATTTTGCCGTTCATAAGATTTATTTTTAATATATTTTTTTACTACGTTGAACAATTTAAAAGACTACTAGCCTCGCATAGTATAGCGGCATGTGTACGTGTAACATTGATATTTCTGTATTGAGCTTGTGTAGCCCATAATATTTTTGATTAATTAATAAGTTGTATACAAATGTATATAACTATTGCTCCGAGTGCTAATAAGTGTGAAAACCATACTAATATTAATTTAAACTTATAAATTATGGAATTAAAATAATTCCGAGGATGATTGATTTAAAAAATTAACACAGTTATCCTATTGTTTTGAGTTTTCACATCTGTCGGCAATCCTTATGATTACCAGGGGTTTTTTATGATGTTTATATATTACATCTAAGTATGTATAAAAACTGAGGATTACAAAAAAACTTATGAGCAGTTACGATTGGACTTGGTTTATTTTGAAATGTAAACACAATTGCAAGATCATTATATCCTATTAATAATAAATATTATAAACATGAAAGTCGGTGTGGATAGTTGAATGTGTCACTCGTTCACGTAAAAACTACTCGCCGAACTTTGGTGTAACTTTAGTTTTAAGGTAATATAGCTTATACAATACAGTAATAAAATAGGTTATCATTTATAAGGATATTGTTTAAATAGATCTAAATGTATTTATAAAAGTCAAGTAAGCTTAAAAACTACTACCTTCCTAGAGTTTTTTTTGGAACAAACAACGCTATTTGCCTAGGAAAGCCATAACACCTTCACCGGAGTACTTATTTCGATGTGCGATCTACAAACTGTTCGCTTTACATGAAGATTATATATGGAGGTATTTATATCAAGATACAAACTCAGATATAGTTACGGGTGTCTGCTAGTAAAATATATATTAACATATCTTTAAAGCAAAGTATGCCTATTAAATCCTTGGACTGGCCAAACCCATAAGGGTTTAAGTTCCATTGAAAGACATGTTGACCTCATGATGCTCTGGTCGACAGACTGTTGGCAGCGTAAGAATAAAAAAATACCGTATTTATTACAAAATTTGAAAAATAAATTACGTAATGCATAATTACAATATAAAAAATAACTTGATATTAAAAAGTATGGACCGCTATTTTGAGATCTGGATCTTAAATATCCAGCCGTAATCATAAAGTAATTACAAATCTTCACTCGAGGCCAATAAAACTAGAATAACTAGATCAAGGTATGATAAAAATAAAGTTGAATCTTAATTGAAACTTGAATATGAAACAGGCGGTGTCCATTGATAATTTATTTAATACAACGTAATTCCGGAAATTAAATTTCGATTTTTTAGAAGACTCTTTAAAATATTGATAGTTGCCAGTTGGCATTAAATAACGTGTTTGATGATTTATAGATAATATGAATAGAGTGTAGGTTATATAAGGCTATTTTATATTTAATTTTGTATTTCATTTGCAATTTTAGAGATAATTTATGGTGGTAAATTAAGAAATATGTTAAAAGATATTAAATGTAGACAAAATACTGCTGATACTTGTATGATGTTTAGTTTTGAATTCGTTTTTATTACAATAATACCGAGCCAATTTTATAAGTACGTTTTGTTTTTATCATTTAAAAATATTAAAAATATTATTATGCATATTTATATTTCATATCCAATAAAAGCAATTTCAAGATTAAATTTGAAATTACGTTTTTTTCTCTAATTTTGTTAGCTTTTTGTTATATTATCATACTAAATTTTTAAGTTTTAGCTGTCGTGTCTTAGGCATGTATCTCTTGTTTTCGACATGAATTTTGAAACATTCTTTATTGGTGCTCCGTTCCTATTGGACTTAGCGTGATGATATATAGCCTATAGCTTTCCTTGATAAATGAGCTATCTAACACTGAAATATTTCTTTAATCGGACCGATAGTTCCTGAGATTAACGCGTTTAAGCAAACTCTTCTGTGTAGAAATATAGTTTTTATTATAAAAAAAAAAACATAAATTTACTGTAGACAGTTACACAACTAGATCTATACACGGAGTATTGGAGATGCCATTCAGGCCCGAAATACCAGTGATATAAAGCATTTCTATAAAAATCTAACAATGTAGAACACAATTTCAACTGAAATCCGATTACTATTGCTCCTACAAATACTTTAAGCTGTTACTTTATCTCAGTCGTGCGCAAGAAACTACTTCAATTTATCTTGTGTTTTCATTTCTTTTTTTTATATTAAAAATAGTTATATTTCTTATTGAATTAAAATATCTTTATTTACTAAACCTATGAAGAGTTATAATTAGAAGCTTATTTTATGTGGACGATAGTTATATCTGAAAATGTCATCTTTCTCTGTCCATCCTCTAAAACGCATAGAACATAAATACATTGATATAAAAGTATGTAGGTTAAAATATTAAAACGATCGAGATTTTTGCCGAATCTTCTGAATAACTGGATCGTTATTCGAATAGGTTTTACTTTTGCCGTTCATAAACACCTTCTGAGGGCCAAATTTAAATAAATTACTTTGGATTTAATTCGATTGCTATATGAAAGTTATACATTTCCAACGACTGTTGACCGATCATTGTGAAAATTCGCCCGCTAAACTATTAAATGCATATTGTTGCCAATTGTCTACATTCCACTTCCACTTAATTTTACTTCGAAACCCTAGTATGTGCATTTCCGTGCGTACAAAATACGTATATGAGAAAAAAATTGGCATTACTTTTGGCGGGTAAGTTATAGTTTTTGTTGTTGTTTCCAATTTGTTTCAAGATTCAAAACAAAAAATCATACTTTTAAGGGTTAACTACTCAACCGATCTTCAAAACATTTTGCATACACGTTGCCCTGGTTACAAAAAAGGACATCTTGTAACTTTTATCCACAAAAAATAAACTGTTCCCGAAAGATAAGTCAAATATACATTGAAGCGCGCGAAGTCGCGAGCATAGGGTAATTAGATATAAAATAACGAAAAGCTAAATTTAAAAAAAAATCAAAATGAATCGTTATCATTTCTATTTACGTTACAAATCCGTAAACTCCCAGTTGTTTCAAACCACTAAGCCCCGAGCAAAAATGTTGGTTAGAAATAAAATAACGAAAAGTTGAAAAAATAATGTTACAGGTGAATCGCTATCGTTTCTATTTATCTTACAACTTCGTAAGCTCTGATTTGTTTCAAATCACTTTTGTTTTACTCACGTGTACGTTTCCTGTAATGTCCATTTTTAAGCGAGCAGTTATCGTAAAGAGTTAAGCCCTGCGCGGTATAACGGACGGGCGTGTCGTCGTAAAATAAGGTCGGAATATCCGCGTGCGTACGGTCCCTTAGCATTTAAGATAGGCTTGGTTAAATAAGCTTGTTTAGTTAATTAGTTATTGTTTAGGACAATATCTGATTCGCGTGACAGTCTGTGAAGAGTTTTTATTAATTTATGAATGGGATTAAAGGAAGAAATTAATTGGCACCGCTTCCTAGGAATTCACGAAGATGCTTTATTTGTTAATGTATGATAAATGTAAATTGCTGTGTATGCGCAGAACAACGCAGACTAATTTGCGAGTATCACCTAGTAATATAACACTTTTTAAATCTGGAATATGAATACTTTTTTTAAGTTAAGAATATATAAACCATTTTCTTCAGGGTATAAAGGATTTCCTTTGTCCGTTCTTGTAATTTTAAGTCATAGTTAGTGGACACTGAAAAAAGATCCGATAGATAAATACGATTTTAGTCTTATCATTTTAAATGAAAAATAAAACATAAAGTTTGTTTCTGCGCAATTTCAATTTCTGTAAGAGTATATATTTTATTTACAACTTCATAACTCTAAAATAAAGTTTACACAAATTATAAGCTAAGATTGGATGGATGGTTTTGACAATTTTAATGATTCCATATGGAGTGAGCCTTACGTAAGAAAGTACACTAAATATAAGAAAGAGAAGGCTTACATTTTTTATCAAGAGCAATAAAATGTTGTACAGTGTTAAGAAACATTCACGAAATGAATTTCCACCCCATTTCTCAGTGAAGAATACTCCGTTAACAGAGGAACAAAAGGTTGTATCTCTAAAGTGGCTCGTCTTGACACTTTGTTGCGCGTCGGGGGCTTTGTAGCTGCTTGTTGCGGCGATGCGGTTAACTATTGTCTTCGCGTCAGTAGTTGATTCGCTTGCATGTGAGTGTAGCAGCTTGTACTTACAAATTTCAATTTGAATAACAATTGTACTCCTCTCACCTAATGTTCAAGGAAAATCACTTACTCGTTCTTGGAGATCATAAAACTAATGGGTGTACGGTGTTCGCTCCTTTAGCACGTATTTCATGTGTTGTTTTGTTAACAAAAAGAGCCTCCGCGAATGACGATACCTAAGTGCGTTCAGTACACTCTGTTGCACAGTCAATTGCAAATTTACTTAAACGTCTAATATTTCACTACGTATCAGATTCAAAAATTATACAAGTTATCAATTATAAATTTAAATCTCGATCTGCGTAATAAAGCACGGAATACATAATAAATACAATCATTCAGATGATAGACGCATGTTAAAAACTGAGCACGATGTTTATTTAAATCATTGAATCATTTTGAATCGATCTATGGGTGTCACCATATTGGCCTTAGCTGTTCTGCCGAGCGCCTTTCACTTTACTCCTACGCCGCGGTCGGCTGTAATGCGACATTGCGATAGATGAATGAAAAAATTTGAGGCGTTGGTAAAAAGTTTCACTTTATTTATATGAACTACTGTGTACGAGTACATCGTACGAGAAAAAGAAGAAGAATTGTCAATAATTTAACTTATTAAGATATAACGAAAAATCCTAAAAAAAAAAACAATAAATACATACATATATGTTTAATAACATGCATTCCAAATTTCAGCAGAACAAGATAATACGGCAGCTGTAGGTTGCATTTGTTTAAAATTTTATTTTGAAATTTACTAACGTTACAGCGAGAACTCCATTAATTCCTTCTTAACTATCTACTTCATTTTGTATTTAAATGTCAAAAGGAACCTTACCCTGGCAGTCAAAGCTTCAGTTCACAGTTTTAGTTTGAAAACTTTTGATTTAACCGCTGTCTCGCCGGTAAATTTTAACATAACTAAAAACTTTCAGACAAGACTTTGTCAGTCTGTAACGTCTTATGCAAATAGAATTGAGAAATATTTATTATCGTTTTGTTTATACATATTAGGAATATATTTTAAGCACTGTAGAAATTTTCATGTAAATTATATTTCATAATATTTTAATTGAATATGCTATGGCTAAGTTAACTAAGGTTCTTGGAAGTCATATAGTATGTATAATACTAGTTTTCTTGTTGTTCGTTATCCTAAACTGATTATAACTGTGTGAATTATTTACAACAATGTTAGTTACATGTGCAAAAGTATTCACCAAAATACTGTTTATCAGTTATTTAGAAAGCTTCTTTCATTGACAGGTGTGAACGAAATAACTTTAAAAGCACTACATATTGTTAAAGAAAGTCCCCTTCCACACCTGTCTGTCTGTTCCCGATAAAGTCGAAAACTGCCGAACGCATTTTTATGCGGTTTTCACTTAACAATTGAGGCACCGGTTTCAACAAAGAAGGAAAAGGCAATGAAATGTTTGAAAAATCTCATTCATAATCAAAAAAACGGCTAGGAATTCTATTCGTTAACAATGAAGTATATAAATGTATATACAAACTAAGATACCTACAAATAGTTTCGGCAAAACCTACTTTTCTTGTATACGTTCCGGGCAAATAACAATTTATCTATATCCAAACCAATTTGTAACTCAATCAACCGGAACGATCGCAGATAATCTACGAACTATCTAGAAATAACCCGAGTATTGTTTATTTCTTTGTATAAATAAATACAGCGCGTATTTAAACAGTAAGGATCGGCAAATGAGAACTGGAATGTTGAAATTTTTAGTTTAACAGTGGTTATATAATCATTTATAACTAAGCGTTGTATATAGTAATTTTGTCATTACTACTTTTCACCCATAAAAAAAAAATATAGTTAATGCGGTTTCAGAGGACATCCCGAATAAATAACAGACACATACTAGTTTCTAACTCTTACAGGTATGTAAGTAAATGAATTTCAAATAAGGTATTGGAAAAAGCACATAAATATCAGTAGTAGTTGTAGTCCGGTGAAGCTGTTAAGGTCTTGCTAGGTCAATAGAGTAGTCAGTTCAAGAAACAATAAGTCAGTAGTAATTTTAAAAATCATAAAATATCAGTACCCATATTTTAATCAAATTTAGTAAAATAAAGGAAACAAAATAATTATAGTTGCTAGAATCATGTATTATCTCATATAATAATGTGTTAATGTTTTGTTTCGTTCATTGCAGGTAAGGACACATGCAATTACATTAGTATTTGGAAAATCTGCAAGATAATTAGTGCGTGCTGTTAGTAAGTAACCAATTATATTTCACACGAAATCCTTGCAAAGCAACGTGTTTTGCATATTAAACATAGATGAATAATAAACTCATGAAATAGAATAATGATATTTATATTCAGTTAGCCTCGTTACCACTCTATAGGTGCAGACGATGATACGACACTTACATTATACGTATGTTATTTCCGCGCTTCGATGGGTCGACACTTGTCTAATATAAGCTTTATTATACGCCATAGGGAGAGTAGACTTGCGATTTTCGATTCCGATTTTTAATATAATTCGTTTATGTTTAATTTATCTAGATACATTAATCGTTAGTGTGTTCGTACACCTTGTCTATCGTCGTAGGGTAAAATCGTTCAGTACTAGACGGAGTTTTCGGTGACGGAAAATATAATAATAGTATCATAGCATGGTTGTAGACCTTTCTCTCTTCTTATTTAATGTATGGCGCCCTGTGTAAGCAATATACAACTACGGCAATGTTGTGTAGACACAGAGTATGTGATGTCTATATCAGAGAGGATCATAAACGAACAGCGCCGCACTCTGGCGGCGGCGGTAGAGGTGAATTTGTTGCTGCTGGTGATGGTCTCCGTCATGCTCGGCAGTGAACAGGCGTGGCGAGCAACGGCCTCCTTTTGTGAGGAGGTCATCTCACAGAAGGACGCGGCGGAGAGGGCCCGCGAGGTAGACCCTTTAAGTGGCCCTCTCCGCCAAAGGAGGACAGGCGGGAGGAGGCGGTGCTTCGCCCAACTACTTCCGCCACCGTAGCCGGAGCTGAGGGGATGCAGCCGGGGGGCTCATCTCCTCATTGCATAGGTCCGGTGGACGAGAGGAGGCAGCTGATGTGTACTCAGTCCGCCTTTCTATAAGAAGGAGCCCGGCGGCCAGCTTCCGCCGTAGTAGAGGTAGGTAGTAGAGCTTAGAGACCCGTAAGGTTAGTGAGACGGAGAATAGGTCTTTTTCTAAGCTCGCCTGACTAATGAGACAAAATTTAGTACAAGCACGACATATCTCTAGAATCACATACATACATTACTTTTCAACTGACTGCGGAAAAACATGGATAAGCATAAAAGTCCGTTTGTTCCTTACAACTAAATATTACATTTATGCAACATTCAAACTAGGGGCATGTTATCTTTGAGAGCGTATCTCTTCTTGTTTGTTTTAACGAATTTAACGGCTGTTTTATCAACCCATGTTTGGGCCCAAACTCCATATTATTCTAAGGTCCTTCTAAAAGCACGACTTTAGTGTAATAGTTAAACGCTTTATGTTTACAGTATAAAGAATAACATTTGTACTAAACATATAAAAGGTTACAAATATATTTCATAATATACGATATTTGTGTTTTGGTAAATGTTGGAAAATTAGATCGGTTGTTTACGTCTATCGGTTTCGCTTCGCGTGTTTTCTAGAATGTCTAGAATATTATATTCAATTGACATGATGTTATAAAATATTGATTTTGACATTTATTTTTCATATAATTGCTTTTACAACCATAAAACTAAAAAAGTGCTCAGTATGATGATTGATGGATAAACGAGTAGTGCAAGACCGAAAAAGGTATGGACTGTGTGAAATATGATATGTGCGTAAAAGGTGTGAATACTGAGATGACATTTGATAGGAGAGAGTGGAAAAAGAAAACATGTTGTGCCGACCCTACTTAGATAAGGGTAATGATGATGATTGCTTTTACAAAAGTATAGTTCTATAGGAATATGATAAATTGCGGGGTGGTAGGGTTTTACAGCTTGACTGGGTTGCAACCACAATGTCTATGGCGAAAATGTCCGTAATAGTGATACGCTTCTGCTGGTCGCGTTTCGGGATCAGCCTGTGCATATCCAGCTTTTTGACTGCCGGCATGATAGTGGCTACCGGCGATGGATAGTGTGTTAATCGGTGGTCGCTATTATTTTTGAATTGCACTGTGCTTACCATCAGGCATAGAGCAGTCATCTTGCCGTGCTACAATAAAAAATAAATAAATGTAGGAATGAATGATTAAAAAAATAGTGGCACTCAAGGGGAAGGCGTATAAATCTCTTATAAGACCTGTCATGCTGTATGCATCTGAGTGCTGGACTACGAAAAAGACGAATGAGAGAAGATTACATGCGGCAGAGATGCGAATGTTAAGATGGATGTGTCATCTAACTAGAATAGATAGGATTAAGAATAAGCATATTAGAGGAAGTTTGACAATGATATTGTTGAATTTACATATAAATTGAGAAGCATGATATAGACATGTCGTTAGGAGAAATGAAAGTATTGGTACGTATTATTTTATCGCTACTCTCTTTTGTTTCCTTGACACACTTCAATTATGTAAAACCTATGCTATTCACAAAATTAAAATGAATCCAACGACATTTAATAGTTTTTGGCGGGATTTCAGTCTGTCATATATTTTATATTTTATTCATAATCTTGTGTTACTTGACTCTATATTGTGTAAAGTTGGTGGTGTTTTATGTAATATGGTTAGTTTAACGTGCATAAGTGAAGTGAATGGGAAATAATACCACGGAGCATGAAATTCTGAGGTGCCACAAAAACTCCCTGGAGGGTTCTAACAAGAGATCCACCATCTTGTTAGAATATTGATTGACACGACGCTTGATATTGTAATGATCGTGCGACGCTTGTAATATTATTGATTACTCGACAATGGCAGTAATAATCTGAAAGATTGATTGCCAAAAATAGAGTTAAAAAAAAAAAAAACGACATTTAATATGTTAAAATCCATCAGTATTTTTCGAGTTTTAGACTACACAGTAATATATATAATAAATATATACATAAATTCGAAAAATATTACCGTCCTTCTGTACAGTCGAGTAATTAGAAATGAAGCTTTATTAAAGTAATTATTGTTAAAATCATAATTATTAAATTATGTAACCAAAAATGTTGTTTGCGTTTAAAAATCGCATATCTGCGAAGCTTCAGCGCAGCACCCTTATGTCCTAAATATTCATATTCCCGTAGAGCAATATCACTGAAACGTGTAACCATTTTAGAGGGAAAATAATAACATCGCCGCTGAAAGCGCTGAACTCACATTGTGCTAACGAGTAAATGCGGTTTGGCATTTCACAATAATACTCAACGATGCATAACAAATATGTATCGGGATATTATTGTACTAACAAACATGGAAAATATTTACTTTTGTTTCACACCACTATAAGCCTATTTGTATGGATACGACTTATGAATCAGCAAATATAGGAAAGTATAACAACATTTGGAGTTCAGGAAATTAATAAAAATATTAAGTTTTGGTAACACGTCATCATTAACTTCTTACTTTGACTTACAATAAGTGACTGATTAGTAAATCTGTAATTGTTTATGTCCATTTTTTTTCGAATCTGCATAATATCTTTATTACCATAAGGTCACCATTGATCATAAATATTATCGAAAAAACAATATTTGTATGTCAGTAGTGTAAAATAATAACAAATTAAATAATATATCATTTATAAAATATGTAGGTAATAGCGGGCCGGGCGAACGTTGCCCTGCCTTGATAATAAAAAAAACTAACATTCAACCGCAGCGACACCTACATGGTCCAATTGTGAAATTAAACCATTCGCGGATCCACTGGAACACGTAAAATTAAACATTAAAATAAAACACATAAAATTTAATTAAAATCGGTCCAGTCGTTTAGGTGTTCAATGACATACATACGTATAAAAGAAATTTATATATAGAGATGAAATAGAATGTCATTTTGAATAATCGATAAATATTAGATTTAAAAACTATTTTATGGTTTAATACTCTTCGCCAATGTTTTTTAATTGTTAATAAAATATTGCGTTTGACGAAAACTTCACCCGATGTTAAGTGATGATGGTACCAAGATGGTAATATGGTAAGCCACGAGATATCTAGACTCTCTAATGCAGCTTCCGGAATACACCTACCTGTACTTAGCAATAGATTCTCAGCCTATGGGTAGTAGTACTAGTTGCACGATATTTTCCTACAAAAAGAGCTCAAACACATCATATCGATTGAATCTACGTCGATAGAACCCATGACTGAATATACCATAAGTAAGACATTATTGTTTCCCTGGTAAAAAAGATTTATCTATTCCTTTATTTAAGAATAGGGTGCCTTTATTTAAGAATAAGGTGATAATTTTTTTATGATCCCACAACTTTTAAGAATCCATTTCATTGTAAGCTGAGGGTCTAAAATATTTACATAAATACTTCACGGTACTTGTTATGTAGGCGTAGTGTGTACAAACTGTAGACTCCTTGCCAAGATCGTGTTTAAGCCTCAAACATTCGTGTGTATTGTGACCGTCCTTGTAGATTATTACGACAGAGGATTTTTGTCAAGACAATATAACTCTACACATTTTTTATTCTACTTTATATTTATATCTTAATTATAATCCTACACATACCAATATATGAAAAGAAGAACAGTTTTTGCTGTTGGAACACATCACACTTACTGTATTGTCACACTTAATGTAATGGCACAAAAATCACATATAGTTAATTTAAAATGTCCGACAATAATACTCCAAATTTCAGATACATGCTGCAGTACATCTGACTACAGTACTCATTTTAATAGGGGGCCTTAGCCAATTTAAGTTTTTTTTTTCTGTGAATGATTCCCGGCTATCTTTAAGTATCCTTAGATATAGTTCAATAAAAACCTTTTCACAATCACACATCTTTAGTTAAAAAGAACCCGGGTTGTATTATTGAAAGTTTAACAAGTAATGAATTAATAGTTGAATTTTGTTATTAAATTTTCTTCAGTGTCCCTACTTTTGATATAAAACAACTGGATATTTGAAAATGATACTATTAGAATTGCTAATGAATTAAGATCAGAATAATTATAATAAATAAATAAAAAATAAAACGCCTTTAATTCATTTCATGATTTACAAGTTTCAACGAAATAGAAACTTATAACAATAAAACTTAAAAATATGTGCAAATTACACAGAAAAAAAAATTTGATAAAAGGAAGTACTATTTGTTAATTAGCATTTTCATAAAACCCTCTGCAGGGTAAAGGCATCCTCCAAAAAAATCCATTTCTCTCTGGATTGGGCTGTCTCGAACCAATTTAAGAAAACTTATTATAAATATATTAATTCGAAATAAAAAAATTGCTAAGAGAAGTCTCGGTCATAACATAAATCATGGATCACATGAAAACACTAAGCGGCAGTAATTCGTGTCCGTCTGTGAGAGGCCGTACTAAAATCCACTTTAGCGTCCGTCCGTGAGAGCCACTGCAGCGTAGTGCACTCCCGGACGAGTCGCTTTGAATTCAACCTTTCGCCATCCTGAAGATACGCTATCGAGATCCTATTGAAATTGTTGTAAAAAACATTTATCGTATATTTTCAGCATGAGATCTGCGATTACTCTCTACAATACATATTTGAATTATAGATTTGTCGTAGTGATATCTTCTGGCAGCTGGTTTTGTCCGCAAATTGAAATAGTATTTTGTATTGAAACGTGGTAACGTTAGAAACACTAAGAATAACATAAATATACGGATAAATATGTATTAGGAATTATCTAATACTAATTGATAATTGATATGCAAATATTTTTCGTGTTAAAATGTGTACAAATATTAATTTTCATAAAGTTCGGTTAAGCGGGGGTGTAAGGGGTGTCGAGTAATATCTTAAGACTTGAGACACCCAAGCCAACCTCACCTGCACGTGGTGCACCCTGCTGATCAACGAACGAGGTAATGGCGATAGCGGGGTGGTAGGGTTATACAGCCCGACTGGGTCGCAACCACCATGTACATGGTGAAAAGGCCCGTCATAGTGACTCGCTTTTGCGCGTCACGTTTCGGGATTAGCCTGTGCATATCCAGTACCGGGTGACTTTCGTCATTATAGCCGGCATGACAGTAGCGACCAACGATGGATGATCTGTCTCGCGGTGGTCGCCACTGTTCTTGGATTGTACTATGCTTACCATCAGGCATAGTGCAGTCACTTTGTCGTGCTTCAATAATAAAAAAAAGCGTCACAAAATTGTGTTTCAACGCCATCTAGTGACTAATTATAGTAAAATGAATAGAATAAAAACTTTTTCTATGAAAACGTTGTTTATATAAGACCTTGCAATGTACAAATTATTTTTTTATTAATGTATTATTACTTTGTTTAAAAAAAACGAACTGTACGCCGTAATTTACAAATATTTAATCATCCAGTTCTTAATATATATACATAAAAGAAAATCGCGTAGTGACTCATGGTGTCTCATTGCGACCCCGTTTGTCAGTTAAACGTCCATAGGCGAGACATTGTTTGTGTTATATCGTATTTCTATTAGAACATAACTCCAACATATGTTTCCGGAGTATATTTCTATCCTACATCCTCGTTTTACTGCCCTCGCATTTGTAGAGTATGTATTACATCATTTATACCAATCGAATCATTACAATGCATGATTAAAAAATAGCACATCTGCTTAAAAATGCTACTTATCTTGTTTTTATTATCTTCTATCTCACTCACCAACTCTTTATATAAACGTTATTAAGCAAAAATTTTCAATTTCCGTTTGTCATTAGCCAAAAAGGTACAGCTGTTCTGTAGTGATGCACTTGCATATATTTGGCAATTCATTTTTGTTTATATAGAATCCCAATTTGCATGTATATTATTTTTGGTTGTACGTGAATACAATTTATGGCATGTGATTTAATTAGAAACTATTGTGGTAACTAAAGAAATATAGATATTTGTACAATTTAACACGGTAAATGTGTGACATCACACAGTTGTTAGTCACATTCAGAGGTCGACCCTGCGATACTCCCGCTCAATAGGACAGCTTATTAGATTAATATGGCCTATCAGATTATCTTGTACTCAGTAGGAAAATTTAAATAAAGGCCGGCAACGCACTTGTGGCTCCCCCGTTGTTGCTAGTGTCTATGGACGGCGGTGATCACTTACCATCGGGTGACCCGTCTGTTCGTTTGCCTCCTATAGTATAAAAAATGTTTATGAAATATCAATAGTACATATAACTTAATTTTTATTTTTTTTACTTTCGTGTACTGTAATCTTCCTTAATCTGCGATTGAATATTATTTAATCTGTGAAAGTTGAATGAAAATTGAGAAATCGTTGAATAGTTCAGAATTGTTAACTCAAAACAAGGCGCATTAGTTACGTAAATGTATTAAATTTGAATTCCTTCGATAAGCCCCTCATTTATATCCAAGTCGGCACACCAAACGGTCCCATATCATATTTATGCCAAGCAAAAACCTTTGCCGTAGGAACCTTGAAAGGTAAGCTCCCAACCAGTAATATTTCAAATTCAAATCCGCCTAGGAATATTCCATTAGGTGTGTATTGTGGTTTACTTTTTTTTTCGACCGCTTACCGAGTTTTGGCAGCACTCCATCAGTTCAATCATGCTGACACGTCGGGTGTATTGGATATCGCGAACTGAATTTGTTGTATACATGTCTTGTATACATAGGACAGTGATGTTTAAATAATCTGCCAAAAATATTCAATTATTAATTGTGCTTGTGCTATATAAATAAATTAATTTATGTTTCTACTAAAAATAAATTCCAATGAATATTCGAATAATAAGACACAGTAAATATCCATTGAAAGAAATGGAAGACATATTTTTAATTTATTATTATAGTAATTCGCGACTTAATTTCAATACTGTTGCATTGTAAATACGTTTTTTAATTGAATACTTTTTTAAGTCTCGTTAATACTTCGTTTTACTGATGTTAAATGACTTCTTTTAAGTTTTATCATCGTTATTTGGCACCTACAGAAAAGCGTAGATATACGTTATACTCCGGAAATCCTGGATTGATTCGCTAGTTCGGAGATTAGCTTACACAACAAGAAATACTTGAATTTTATTTATATTTTTGGAATAGATTATTTTATATACAATCTTTTTGCGTTTCTTACAACTAAATATTATATATTTTTAGGATATTACTACATTGTTTTTTGAAATATACAAAGAAAAGTGACAAGATTGAAACTATCCGTTATTAATTTTTTTATAAAATGAAAACCTTAATATTTTAACATGACAAACTTTTGCGTTTTGTAGCTTAGGGGACATTCAGTATTACGTAAGCACTGATAGGGGGAGGGGGGCTCTTGATTTGCTTATTTTTGATGACATAGGGTTCGGGTGGTGTCTGGATGGTGATTACGTTGGTGATATTTATTTACTGAATTAGTACAGATTTGAATATACTTATATAAATTTTACGTAATTATGGGGGAGGGTTAAGAACATTACTTACTTTTGCTGACCACGGGCAGGGAGCGGTCAGAAATTAAAAATTCTGCTTACGTACCTAATACTTGAATGGCCCCTTATATTTAAAATTAACTAGCGTCAAAACTTCATTTTCTTATCTCTAGAACTGCGATGTTACTATCTATTAATAGAGATGTATACATCTATATTTGCATACAACATGCTATCTCCGGTTAATATTCCATGCAAGGAATGACAAGTGTTTTTGTTTGTGCTAAAGTACGGTGTCGTCAGGCCTCACAACGTAGTGTCAGTTTGAAAAATAAATTTGTTACAGCCTTCTAATTATTGAGTCTTTTGTAATCCTCTAAAAATATTACCTGAAACCAAAGTTCACTTCGTATGCAATAAATGTATAACAATTAACGGAATCAAATAAAATCTGAAGACAGACGTTGAATAAAATCAAATAAGTATTTCTAATGCCTTTATAATAAAATATGAGTAAATTACTCTTTAAAATTTCATATTACTCGAAGACAGCTTTATATGTTACACATAAAGAATGTTTATGTTAGCGATTTATCAAATTTATTTTATTTAATAGTGTTTGTATAATTTGTTTACATTATATTCATTGATTTCACGAGTGTTATTAAAAGTTTAAATAAATATAAATGTGAATAAATGTTTTATAAAATTATGTTCAGTATTAAGGTGTCATCGAAAACTTTTACAATTGTAGAAGGTAACTATATATCAGTAATAAACTACGCTGTTGTGTTATTTTAGGTGGTAGAGCTACACTGAAGCTATTACTGCTTTCAGCACGAATAAGTCGGCTCGCTCAGGTTAGCACCACCCTCTCACAGAAAACGGACATGAAGTAACAGTGCTTGCATAGTTGTGTTTCGTTCGATCAGTGAGAACGCTGGGGGCCCACCTTCCCTCCTATATGTGATTGTGATATCGGCGATACGGTTATAAACCTAGCGCAGATACATGCATACATTGTTGTAAATAACGTAGACAACGACATAAAACTATACATATTATTATCATAATTTAGTAACAGTTTCCTTCTAAATACAGATCTTGTCTGAAGATATCAATAAACTATGTTGGCATTTATTTGGCAAGTGATTTAAATAGCGCGGATGCTGGTATTTGATAGAGATAAAATACTATAGATACATCATTCACAATATTATCATATACTAATGGGCGCCCAGTGATCGACATTCGACCATAGTTCATTGATTTTTTAATGTTTGAACTTTATTAACAATTTTGTCAAATCTATAATCAAAGGTTTTCATCATGGCTACTCAGTTATTTGCCATTTGCCATGATCTTTAATTACATTTTATGCAAAAGATAGCTTTCTGCACTTCTCCTCCATATAAACTTTAACTATGCCAAATGTTGCGTTCATTCGTTCGCGCAGTTCGTTTAAAAAGGGGTACAAATATTTTTACTCCTTATGGTTGAAACATTTTTTATTAATCTGAAGAACACCGTCCCCAAGTATCAGTAGTTCAAATAAAATTATTGAAATCGATTCCAAGTAGACGAAAATACGTAGACACGAAGTGGGTGAAAGTCATATAAACGATATTTCACCCCCTTAGGGGCTGAATATTTCCTTCGAATGTAGATGGAATCACCTTTGTGTATAACCAATTCAAATACTTAAAGAATCATTGAAATCGATTTGCAATTGACGGAGATATCGATTAACATACATTAAAAAAAACATACAACCGAATATAGCAACCTCCTCCTTCTTCGAAGTCGGTTAATTAAGAATACATACAGTCGAGTATAGCAACCTCCTTCGCAATATTTTTTTTGGAGTCTATTATTGACGGCTGTTAAAAGGTTGTCAAAATGTCTTTTTTATTTCTTTTTGTTCCTTTTTTATTTATTCTGTATATGTTGTGTAAAATTCAAGCAGTAGTGTGAGTAATGCATATTTTAATTAATTTAATGTACTTTCATGCATTTTACATGAAATAAATAGCTTTCTACACTTCTCTTCCATATAAACTTTAACTGTGCCAAATTTCACGCTCAACCGTTGACGTAATACGCTTAAAAAGGGGTACAAATTTTTGGCTTCACTTATTAATATATAGATATTATGATATATTATGTACGTAAAAAGTTACGTGATGTTAATTTATGTTAGGTTCGTAAAAAACTATTAGTGTGATGTTAGTATAAAACCTGTAAATAGTAATTGTAAACGTCAAATCTATCACCGATTGAAACATAGTAGCTAAGCACAATAGGAAATTATTAGAAGAAGGGTATATTGAAATCTTTTGAATTAATACGAATCGAACAAATTTTAAAACCACTAACGAATACCTCAGTATAAACGGTTTGAAATAGAAAACAGACAGACTTGTATAATTTGAAAAAAGGTAGGTAAAAATAAACCGGACCCAAGGAATCTTGATATTTATTAAATCATACCCGCAAATTAGAAATATATGAAACATATTTTCAACAGCGAGGGAGACTTCTAATCCAATTTTGTTAATTAAAAAGTTACGATTTTTTTCACAATCTTATTAAGAAGCTGTCTCATTAAAACAAACTTAAGATTTTCCGTACAGAACGAATATTTTCCATTTTAAATCTTCGATGCTAGTGAATAAAACAAACAATATCTATACATGATTATCTTTGCACGTTAAGAATATCAAGACTTTGTTAATGGTGTTGTTCGCAAATATATTCTAATAAAGTGAAACGATGTCGACGATCTCATTTTGACCAGTTGCCTCGGTAATTATCAAATCTCATTTGTAGGTTCTACACGCCAGACTCGTCTCCGTTCATTAAGCTTCAGATCTGTCCCGAATTTATCTAAGTGGTCACCGCTGTAGACATTTTCTACCTGGTATTGTAATACAGCGACGTAATTATTTAAATTTTTCCTTATCCCTTTCCCAACCCCAATTTTTGGCAGAGGTAAAAGTGGGTTAATAAAACGTTCATTGAATACGAATGGGATGCGCTGTGGATTGTAGCTACACGAGCGACGAGTGTGGGTATCGCTTGAAGAGTGTTTGTTACTTGATGGACCGTTCGATAAGACTAAATGATAAATATTTTGTTTCTGTATTTTTAATTGTTTTCCTAACATTATAAATACGAACGTGAGATTATTTGTTTGTTTGCTTGTTACCCTTTCACACATTAAGTAACTGACATGAAATTGTTTTTTTTATATCATTGGAGGGAAACGAACAAATGGGTTTCCTAATGTTAACTGATCACCACCGTCTATAGACAACAGCAACACCAGAGGAGTTGCAAGTGCGGTGCCAGCCCGTGTTGTTAGGAAAGGGAGAGGGGTAAATGGGCCTCCGGCACTCTCACTGACCGAAAACGCAACAATACAAGCACTGTTACTTCACGTCGGGTTTCTGTGTCGGTTGTGCATGCACCTTACCAAGAATACTGAAAAGGACAGCGTAATATTGTTTCCGAGGGATAGTTTATTTCAATTTTATCGTTAGCAAAGTCGCGGGCGGAAGTTAGTTATCAATAAACTAATAGTCATTAATAAGAGAGGTATATTTTTTCCGTTAGAATAAAATGATTTTTAATGTTTTGTGTTTATAAAAGATTGTATTCATTAATAGATACATATAATATGAATTAAAAATATAGAATTAAATGACTATTGCACAATATAATTAATTACGTATCCACCCTTAACACAAGGGAATAAAGTATGCCAATCGAAATATTACTTTTCAGTAAACCATATTTCTCTATACTTATGTACTGATACTAAAAAGTTGTAGGAGGTAATACCTGGATCTACTAAACCGATTTTGAAAACTCTTTTACCAATAGAAAGCCACGTTATCTGTGAGTATCATATGCATATTAACTCGAAAAATGTAAAGACATTTTTGTGGTAGTCGGATTTGCAAAATAAGTCGGAGAAAAAACGGTCGTTTCTTACGAACGCTGCCCTAACGATGATTATATGATTGAGTTCGAGAGAAAAGTTGTAGAGCTTCATAATGCCTACAAAAAAGTCAGCATATGTTTTAAATTTTATATTTAAGTCACAGAAAGTATGTTTTTATAGTATTTTAAATTAATTGTAATGTGTAAATCATAAATAACTTCCTTTTAACTGGTATGTGTCTATCATTGACTAATAAATATTTAAGCAGTTTTAAATTTATTTATCTGTCACGTCTTAGTACATTTTTTATTACTGCATTAAAATGTTTACCCGTATTTATTCCTTAACTAAAGATTAAAAATTATTTATTCATCTTTTCGACTTAATTGTTAAGAAGCATGATATTTTGAAATTAAATTTACATACAAATTTAACGCAACGAATAATACTAAGTGTTTTAGATTAAATTTAGATACAGAAGTTATATCAAAAGGTATTTGTGTACGATATTTACCACATGCAAATAATTTATGGACATTTTAATGAAGGTAATTATTAATCGTTCTTTTTATAAACCCTTTTTATTTATGTTAGATTGTAGTCGTTTTGTACGAATAAGGATAGAGACTAAGATAGGAGAGAATAAGGACTATGTTAGTGTGTTGTTACATACTTTGAAACGGATGTCATGCTCGTCACAGTTAGTTGGAAAATGAGTATTATAATTATTAGAAATTAGGCTAGATCAAGGGTGAGAGAATGCGTGGAAGGACCACTGATTGCAAGTACTATTACATCTATTTCTACAATTCAACAGCTGTACTTGGACTGCTATGGTCCAGGTGAGAATTGACATCATATACCACCAAAAAAAGCATGCCAGTTAAGTCATCTAAGGCTATCAAAAATTACAAATAGAAACTAGCCTCTGGCTAAATAAGGTAAATCTAAAAGTCGCGGTAGAAGGTGATATTATGAACAAGGTAGTCATAAATTACATAAATAAGTTGTGCACCAGTGAATAGTCAATATTTAGATTATACATACCCGTATTTGCAATATAACTTTGGTGCATCAATCTCAAGATGTACCAAGAATCTCTAATTTAACGAGCCAAAAACACTACAATTGTTACTGAATTGAACCCAAACAATGTATCTGACTTATATCAGAGGACTTATCTCCATGTAGAAAAATACAGACTCTATGAGTAGCAATCTATTTTGATTGACCTCAAGGCTACTGTTCTTTTTGATGTTAGGCTGTTCATAGTATTGTTAACTGTTGTTGATCAGTGAACATCAGGTAGACTGTAAGACGTTTATTAATTCTTGCAATAATATTTTTCTTTACATATTTGTCCTTGTTACGATTATTACATCATAGAAGCAGTTACAATATTGATAATCAACGATGTGATATTCGGTAAATACTTTATTAAAAAGAATCCAAATATGGATTTGCTTTGTTCATATACTTTTTTTTTAAGTGAGCTGAAGAGCAAACAAATATTTTTAAACTTTTGTTTACCCGTCCGTCTGGCTCGAGTAATTTCATCGCAGATGAATTTATTTTTAACTTGCCTACTTTTTGGTTAGCCTTGTATTACTTTATAAAAAGGATCTTTATTAATCCTCCTAAAGGTCAGGATAAATTATTATTTATTCCCTAACAGAGTTATCTGTATAAATAATCCAAGGTAACTGTATATACAATAGGTTTCCTTTATCTATATTCGGAGTCTTAAAACACAGTGATTGTACATTGAATTCTCGATAGGATGATTAAATTCTGAAGTTGATATGGTCTGATTATTTCTTACAAATTTAATCTCCTGAATCTTAAAAAAATACAATAGACTACGTGTTGACATACATTGTTGAGATCGTCTTACAATATTTTAAGATCAGCAATCAAGCATGTATATGTAACTTAAACGGTGCTTAGACCCAGCATTTAGTTATTAAAATCATATTGTGTCTCTTCAATGACTACTTTTTATTCACATTACTTCTTTTATTGTGTTTTCACACTGTCATACTTACGGTGTATTGTTGTTTTTTTTTATCATATAGAAGGCAAACGAACTTGCGGGTCACCTGTTATTAAGCGATCACCGCCGTCCACAGACATTAGCAAACCCAGAATAGTCGCAAGTGCGTTGCCAGCCTGTGTTTGGGGGAATGTAGAGAAAGGAAAGGGGAGGGGAGGGGATATGGGTCTCCGGCGCTCTCACTGACCGAACGAAACGCAACAATGCAAGCACGGTTACTTCACATCGGTTTTCTGTGAGAGAGTGGCGCTACCCCGCACGAGCCGACGCATTCGTGCTGAAACCAATAATAGCTTTAGCTTGACTCTACCACCTACTACATAATTGTTATGTTACATTTTCTATACACTATTATATCTTTAACTCACTCAAGAGCTAGATTGTTTTGTTTCTTTTTATTCTAGCTCATTTAAACTATAAAGTTAATTATTTTACAGTAAACTTCAGATGCATTTACTACAGTTGAGAACACGCGGATATTAACTATAAAGTACATTACAAACTCAAACGAGTAAATAGTTGAAGCAGTGTCTGCAAACGACAGATTTGTAAAGTCTGTAAGTCGTGATTTCATACGGGCACGAATTCAGCGGAAATTGTATAACCTTTGTGTGCAACGAGCAAATAGGGTTTCCATCTGTAGACTTATATTACTCGAGCTCACAGTTTTACAAAACTAATCAGTGAACGTAGAGTAAACAAGTGAAAAAGTCTCAAGAAATTTAAGAACTTGTTAACTTCGACAACATTTAATCATGGAAGGAAATCTTATCAGACTTGTTCTACAAAGAACTCGATATGAGAAGCCCTTAGTGCAACTTCGGTGCTATTAACAGAGTTAGTGCTTTTGAAAAATAAATCGTTTTTAGAATAATACTACCTGGTAAAACAGCCTGATACAAAAAACAAGGTGTGTCAAGACACTATAGAAGTGAATTTTTTGTATTACAAGGAAACATTTTAATTCAAAAGATAGAACAAAAAGTACGTGGTGTTTCCAAGCGGTTAGGCATCCAAATACTGACTGCGCCCGTCGTAGCTTACATTCAGTGACCGAACGAGAATCATTGTTTTCAACACTCTACCTAGTAGTCCGGTGTAGCTGTTAAGACCTTGCTAGGTCAATAGCGTAGTCAGTTCGAAAAAGTTCAACACTCTACCCGACACAGTGTTTACCCTCGCCACTTTTCGTCACACGAAAAGGTTGCCGATCAGAATATCAAAGCCCTCCCATTAGAAGTAACACTTCATAAATATAATGTTATTATAAAGAGCTGAGAGTAGGGGAGAGTTGGGTAATTGAGAACGGCGGGTAATTGGGAACAGTTAGATAAATAGTGCATCTCCCCGGGACTACACTGTCGGGATCCTATTCTACGGCTGAATGCAGACCCATTCATTGCGTATGCGAAAGTGGGATTGAAAAGACGCACTAGTTTTGTCACGGTAAGTCGATCAATTATTTTTGTATTTTTGATATAATTTTTGTCATCAGTTATTATAACACATGTAAGTATCATATTTTTGAGTTCAAAGGTATTGTGTTTGTGCTCATATTATACACATAGTATCTGATTTCAAATGCAACATAGATTGAAGTTAATAAAAAATGCTTTTGAAAGTGGCGGAAATTTTTATGTATATTGACTAATTCGGGTAATTGGGAACGGCATTAGGTGATTAATTTGGAACGTTTCAATTACCCCTTACCCTCCTAATTACCCATAGTAATGCTGGTTGATTGTGTAAAAATATTTAAACTTTACAAATTATTTCAGATGGCTCTCAATTACGTAAGAAAGATCGATCAAACGTCTTTCTTAATTACCTCTTACCATTTCCATTTCCCCCACGGGATGATCTCAATTATCCCATAGGGTATCGGGTAAACAGGAACAGGAATGGTTTTTGTTTTGGTTTATATTTTTATTAAAACGTAAATTTAAAATAACGTTTTATGACTACTAAGTACATAGATAACTAAAGTTCATGTAGCAATAAAATTTGATTTTTTATAACTTTTTTCTATTACTTTTTAGCGTTTGAAGTTAAGTGTTCCCAATTCCTACTCGACTATAAAATCGTATAGTTTAGTATGAATATTTCATATCACTATATACATATTATAAAACAAAGCCCTCCATAGCGTCTGTGTATGTCTGTCTGCCCGTCTGTTCGCGATAAACTCAAAAACTGCAGAGCGGATTTTCATGCGGCTTTCAATAACAGATAGAGTTACTCGCGAAGAAGGTATATGAGTATAATTTGTCAAGATTCTTGGTTGGTTCATTGGTTGAAATATAACAATAAATGTTGAAAGTGTCGGAAAAAGTCAAGCCGCCTGAGAGCTTCCGTCGAAAACGCTGCCTACTCCCTTTTAGATAAAACAAAATAATTGAGATAATAAAGGACACAGAGGAAGTCACAGGAATCAGCTAGCTGTAGAATAAATAAAAGTATTTCATATAAAGTTAAATTAACTCCGTCGATAAATTTAAGAGACAAGAGGCATGTTAACAACGTTCAAACATCTAGCAATATCTGAAAGGCGTCGCATCGTTCCGGTAAACAACTTGGACCGGTAAAGTTGCACTAGCTACTTGTAATGTTGGGCTACATACTGTGTTTTAGATTTATGATAATTGTATGGTCTAGCTTTTAAAGTTATTGGACGGTTGGATGATACTGAAGTAATACTTTGTACTCATTAGAAGAATACGTAGAAATACTAAATTTTTATATGTAATGCCAAATCTTATTAAATACATAAAAATATAACTTTTTAAAAAATATAACCTTTTTGAAAAACTAACTACTCGTGTCTCCATACGCATTTATTACACAATTTTTTTGTAGTCTCTTCATTTTATGTTTATCACATTTTCTAATTTCGAAAACTATTATTAAGCTTTTATTTTAATGACTATTGACTTGAAATATAATTCCTGTATTCGAAATATAAGTAAAATTATCGAAAATGAATATCTTTCTTTTTAAATTCCCTATATGATATTTCAAAAAAATAAGTCAAGACGATTTAGAGTTGATTTTAGACAAACAGATGAACGGACACATAATTATTTATGTTGTATTAGTGATCAGTGTTCTTTATAATAAATATTTATCACAAGACGTTAAAAAAATACATCTATAGACAAACCTACAGATTTAAAAACATAGGAAACCAGAGCTTCCTCCAACTTAGTTCAATTATTTTTTATCTAGTCACGTATAAATAAACTACCAGATACAAAAATATGATTTATTTATTTAAAAATGTATACAACAACTTTATCTACATGGTTTATTAAAATATAATTAATTTCAAATATCGGTTTACCGTCTCGCGTTTGGAAACGGTCCAATATGAAAATTGTTAGTGAATTGTAGGTTGGTGTGAAACGCGCATCCATCTTTGTTGGAAAAAATAGCGAGTCATGTATCGAGTTACATACCGAAAAATGCCTCGGACCTAACGAAGAGAAATCGTTTTCCATATCATAAATCAAGGCATATTGAATTACTCGGCCGGTGGACGGTACTACAGTCAACCAGATGGAAATGTTTCGAGTTTTCCATGCTGATGGCGGACGTCTTCCCATTTATCAATTCAAAGGTCAGGAGAAATATTTTTTTGTATCAATATTTACAAAGTGTAATGTCTTTTCGCGTATTTTTGTCGTACAAAAATATCTCGTATTCTTTCGAAACGTTTAGTAAGCGTTATATTCGTTAAAAAGTTTTTTTGGTTTTCAATATAGCAATCAGTTACCTAAAATTTTAACGCCTTTTTTAATATAAATATACAATCCGAGAACAACAATGATTATCGAAAGAGGTCGTCAGCACTGCTCCTTGTTATTATGCTGGCATATAAGCCTCTCGATTGCTGTGTATAAATTAGTTGACCCTAAAGATATTTACTTTGGATGATTTAGTGGTCATAGCCCTATTAGATACAAATCTTTATCATCATGCAAAATATGTTTTGTTGATATAAACGTATTATTGACATGTACTAAAATAATTATCCCATAGCAATTAATTGTTATTGCATATAAAGCTTTAATAATGATATCATCATATTATGGTCCTTAAACATAAACGTTCGTATTAGAACTATGTCTTTTTGCACTATGTAGGTTCTAGCGTTTGATAACATTGAAACTTGATATTAGATGACGCTAAATATAGAGAGTGACTGGTTCTGTAATATAGCTTTAGGAATACACCTTACTTGTAGTTATTTGACGACAGATTTCCAATTTGAGGGTGGTAGTTAATCAGGCCGGTTTAGAAAGCCATATCAGTATAATATCTTTAAGATATTTTACTTCACTGAAATCTCCGGCTTATTCCTAAGGATTGGAGCCCACGCTGACCATGTCTCTAGTTTTCTGAATTAATTAATTTTATGTAAAGATTTCTTGATCTTTACCTACTTTAAGTTACTAACTTTTGTGCTCAATTTCATGCAATATTCTACGGGGTTTAAACGTTGCGTTGGCTATGAGCCTATTTAATTTTTTAAGTGTATGTAATGTTTTATCTAGCCATCTAGCCAATGACTGGTTTAGTAAATATTTATCAATAAACATGTTGAAATCGAATCGACCTCGGCACTGTTCGAAAATATTATCTTTAATATTTTTATTCATACACCTCAAGTCATTACAGAGCGCCGGCCTCAAAGAGAATTTTATGGATCGTTTAGCGGTGGGCTATTCGCTTTGAATGATTTATTTTAAGACGAGCCGGTGGGTTTGACGCATTTCTAAGCTTTAAATTGATAATACACTACTCTGCTCGGATGGCAGTTAATCTACTTATAGGCAATGGCTAAGACAGCAGAAAAGCCGTAGAGAAAAATATTATCATAAACATTTCATGTGACATTCGCTTGACTTTCTAAGGTAATTCATAATGTCACTAAGTCACTCAACAGCATTTTATTTTATTTTATTTTACTTAATGCACGAATAAGCTTTACACATGCATATACAATAACATGCATTCTTAAAGAATAGACTTAATATAAGTGTAATCTTAATTATAGATGTTTACGGAGTATTATATGTTTTAGCAAATAACTTAATTCAATGCAATATCTAAAACAAAAAAAAAATTAATTATTTATTAAGTAAAATTTATGTCATCATCACCATCTTCTTCCACTTATTAAGTAACTCTACTTACTTAATATGTTCTTCTCTCCTACTCGCCTCCGTCAGCTTTCAAGCCAGTATTTAGAATTTGTAATAATCCATAATAAACCATCTGTACCTTGATCGGTTTTATTCTTCTCCTATATCAATCAACCTTCATATTTAACACTTTTCTTGTTATATGACTTTTATTATATCACAGTTGAATTCTATGTGGATAAAAAGAGTCATCGCTCATTACCCGGTCACCATTTTATTATAATTTGTTTAAAGTTGGTGTTTTCATACTCGAATATAATATATTTTACCATTTTAACAATAAATAACTCCAAAGAGATACTTAAGATTAATAAAGAACTCTGGCACAAGATGCTGAACTCCAATATCCGTTTCAAGTTATTGACTTGAATGCTGACTTAATCGCTTTTATAATGAACATGGAAGTGCCCGCAAGTTCGTCGGCAATGGATTACAATGTAAAATTTAATATCAACAGAATGTAGCGCTCTACCTAGTGACAATGTATAGTAAGATAGATAGTATAAAAGCGGTTCCTATGCAAAATTACTTTAACTAAAACACGAACGGTTTAATATTACGGAGTTCAACCAAATTAGTACCTATACAAAAGTCTGCAATGGTATATTTCTTGTAGTCCGGTGAAGCTGTTAAGACCTTGCTAGGTCAATAGCGTAGTTGGTTCGAGAAAAATAAAAGGTATATCTCTATCTGTTAATAGTAAGCCACAATAATCTTTTTTAACATTTACATATTATTAAAAAAATATCTGGTTGTTTACAACGTCATTTTGATCAGTATAGTATTAATACTCATCCTATCATCAATATAAAATTACTGGCAAAAATGAAAAATCATAATAATGGGAAGAGTCTTACATAGCTTTTATGATTTTGAACTATAAATCTCACAAAACAAGTATCTATGACTATATTTTAGCAACTTCACCTTAGAGCTAGTCTCCCTTAGATATAGACTTAACAGGTAGCTACCCAAACTTTGCCATACTGACACTTAACATCAGGTGATATTATGGCCAAATACTAAATTGGTAGTACGGCAGTAAAAATATACTAAAACCTCCATATTTTTTACAAAAACAAGCGCGTCGAAAAAGTTTCCTTTGAATATAAAAGTTTACAAAAAATCTTGTTCCGTCATAAAGCTTCAGACAGGGACTAACGGTTTCGACAACGAATTCTGACGACACGAGGGCTAACCGTGCCTTGCAGGAAATTGTGTGAACACAAAACCGTCTGTGGTTTTTAAATTTCAAATTTAGAACGCCCCGTATTAATTTTAAAATGTTACGAATTCAAATAAATCCCCTAAGCTCGCCCGACCGCAGTCGAAATTCGGGCTGTCAAAACGTGCTGCTGGAATTTTAGCTAACTGTTCCCGCTTTGACTGCGGGTTGAAAGTGTTTTCTCATATCTTTCAGAAGTAATCCTGTGCTTAATCCGTGTCACCCGTTTTAATATGTTACTAAATTAATTAATTTTCTTATCTCGTGAGTGGTTCGCAGTGTGGCTTAACACCTTCACATGTACGAATGGGCGAATTAATTTTTAATTTTTTTATTGCATTTTTTAATTTTCATCAATTGCCTCGTACTAAATTTATAATAAGGATTTTTTATGCTCTTTAAGTTGCGTGTAATGTACTAAATTAGATAAACAGATTTTTCAAATAAGATCCACTAGTGATACTGATGGGATGGGGAAGTTCCTATAAAATAGCTTTGCAAACGAAAACATTGGAGTACACCACTCAGTTCATCACAGCTTATGTAACCAAGTTGATACGTTAAATAATTAA
Organism: Antheraea mylitta; assembly: GCA_014332785.1. Taxonomy (NCBI): domain Eukaryota; kingdom Metazoa; phylum Arthropoda; class Insecta; order Lepidoptera; family Saturniidae; genus Antheraea; species Antheraea mylitta. The sequence continues at coordinate 3,201,022 of JACEII010000008.1, forward strand.
AGTCAAAACGCATTGTAAACCAAGGATTATTTTTTCGACTTACATGAGAAATGTTTTTCTTCAGATTAATCGTGGACGTAATAAATCAGTTACTGCTGTTCTTTTTTTCTATTTTAATCATTACAAATTGAATGCATGTACCACAGGTAAACATAGTGCCGTCCCAAAAACAATAGTGACTATCAAGCGATCTACAGATCCATTGCTGCCACACGGGCCTGCAAGCATTTCAAAAGTTATTATAATAGGTTAATACAGTATTCGCACGTTGTTAGCATTCTTCTTGGGAACAGATTACGTAATCACACAGATTAAATTTTGGGTATACATTGGTCGATACCGGAAAGTGGTACGCTTAGGCCTTTCAGAGTGCAGCCAGGTGGTGGATACTTACGCGGGTGCATATAATTCAAATATACGTTAACGATGCAACCATTCATGCAAGCATATATATGTACCCGAGCAAGCACCCACCACTACAGCAACAGGCCTTAAGTGCATCTGACCATAGAGAACGTCATAAATAACAAAGTTATAATATCGTCCCCAGTACTTGTTCAACTTAATGACATTCCTATTCTGTTGAACCTCATATGAAGTGCATTTGTTTTTAAAATAATAATTAATTTCATTTCATTTTTTTATTATTACCCACGTTAGGAGTGAATAGTGCAAATTTTCGAGTAACTCTAAGTTGTTAAATTTAGTAAATCAATTAGACATCAAATATTTCAGTATATAGTAAGTCTGGCATTACCTTTGTAAAAATTCAAACATGTTATACAATTCCCCGGGCAGACGGATACGGTTGTAAATAGGCCAAATAAATAAACATAACATGATAGTTTTGGACAACGGTAAACAGCATTACATGGTTCATCAAACCTCAAAGGGGTTCCCGACATTGCCTCAATTCAATTTCGAATTCCAACTTTGACTTCACATAATCTCGTCTGAAAAATAGTGAAAGACATTCATAGAAGCTTGTTATTTGAAAAGCGTAAAAGGAATCTCGTTTTAATATCTTAAAAGGGACGACCTTAGAGTAAGGCGTTTGAAGGTAAAGTTTAGAAGGGCACGCTTTCTCAACAGATGTGTTTGTGTCTGAATTTTAAATAAGAATAAAGAAAGAATACATAATTCGTAAAAGAAGTAATAGCCCAAATATTAAACAGTTTTGGGGGTTTATTTAAAAATATGACATTTAAGATCTCACCTTCTCTAGTCACCACATGGCTGTAAAGATGTAGATATATCTAGTTTTCCTAAAATATATATAATATATATTGGGGTGTAAGGGGTATCGAGTAACATCTTAAGACTTGAGACACCCAAGCCAACCTCACCTGCACGTGGTGCACCCTGCTGATCAACGAACGAGGCAATGGCGATAGCGGGGTGGTAGGGTTTTACAGCCCGACTGGGTCGCAACCACCATGTACATGGCGAAAAAGGCCCGTCATAGTGACTCGCTTTTGCGCGTCGCGTTTCGGGATCAGCCTGTACATATCCAGTGACTTTCGTCATTATGGCCGGCATGACAGCGGCGACTGACGATGGATAATCTGTTTCTCGGTGGTCGCCACTGTTTTTGGATTGTACTATGCTTACCATCATGTATAGAGCAGTCACTTTGTCGTGCTTCAATTTAAAAAAATATATATATTCCTATATCGACAAAATGGGCAACCAATTATTCACCGCCGTTTTACGTAAGCTTACTAGTTTAAATTGCTAACACTATCGGCTGACGGTGAAGGAAAACATCGTTAGGAAATCTGAACCTGAGAAATGTTATCCTACTCTATATGGGAACACTTAGAACTGTGGATTTCTCAGAGTTTGAAATCGTCAATACTTCGTGGGCTGGGGTGGTGATTATGCTCATATCTTCGTTAGGAAAGTGGCCTATGACTCAGCACTGGGTTTCTTACAGGCTGATGATGATATCCTATCATAGCACATATCTTAATGTGATAATTAATCCGCCACAGTTGGTGTCACCTTATAGATTTTTTAAGTTAATAATAAGGGCTTTAACTTCGTTCAGTTTTACTGTTCGAGTAAATCGAATATCGTCAAACCTATTCTCGAAGTATTAAAATATTATGAATTTTCGAACCTTTTTTTTATCCAATTATTACATTATTTTCAGAAAGCCTATAATATTTAACAGGGTTTAATATATCACTAATTATAAATCGGACGTTTCCTTTAAATTATCATTAGAAATTTTACATAGTTATTAAACTCTATCTATAGGCACTAAGAATATTTCTTACACTTTGATCACAAGATCATCATATGTTGACAGTGATAGCACTGACATCGACAGTACTAACAATAGCCTATTGGTAGGACTACTGTCAGACTTATTATATTCTGTACGTATCTCGTCATTTCTTTCACGATATTAATATTTGAAATAATTGGGACACGCGCATATTTATTTGATATCTGAAATTTTTTAGAGTCATATAGTAAAATTAATAATATTAGAGATTTGCTACTTAGCATACAATGGATTCACCGTGTGGGTGCCGGGTCCATCGCGTAGCAGCGAGAGAAACTCTGAGTAGTTCCCTAGACTTGTGACACGGGATGTAGTTTTAAGGGGCCCCTTTCGAATGTACATTAACACTCACCTTAACTAACTACTCTTGCTTCTCCCCGTGCCTGTCCAAATCTGGTATGAACTTGCTAGTGCAGGTTTAGAGACTCGTTCTAGTATAGAACTTAAAAAAGTAAATAGATTGACTATCCGAATATCCCTATTTACAATACGTAATTAGATGAGTTTTTAACAGGATCTTAGTCAGACATGTAGTGGTTTTTTATATTTTATTCATATTCTTATATTATTTCACTCTATATTTTTATTAGTTACTGTGCACAAGCGAAGTGGATGGGAAATAAATTATACCACGGAGTATGGATCCTGACTTGCCACCAAAAAATAATCTCACATAAGGGCCACATTATTGTTAGATTATTGAAATCATCGCAAGAAACATCTAATATCATTCAGCTTCTCGACAATGGCAGCAATAATCGACTAGAGAATTAGCTGCCAAAAATAAAACTAAAAAAATGAGTTATTATAAAATGTTGTAGGTAAAAAAATACTTTTCGTCAGTACTTAACTTTTAAAAACCTCTGGAGCAGTTTTCGTCTTAGAAACTTTCTAGACTGAAAGTTTTTAGGTTGAATTAATTTATTTTTACCTAAACATTCATCAATGTCACTCAAGGCTACAATAATGAACGGTGATGATGGAAGCCGTTTACTAATAATATACAATGAAGTGTGTGACTTACTATTATTATTTATTTATCAACTCCACTGAATTCTAGGATTTCAGTCACTTATTTAAAAGATTCATCATTCATTTGCTTTTGTATAGAGTACATACAGAGATAATAGGTAAAGTCAATATCGGATTTGATGAGTCAACATTAAATTAATCCTAATGCTTTAATATAGAACTATCAGTAATATATCCATTAAACAAAATAAAAAAGTAAGAAAACAAGTTACCTTTATTAAGCATTACAGATTATCTGATCAGGCTAAGTTTATCTATTTATAAAATTATCCTGTAATTATCCGATAAAGAAGAAGTGAATAGGTCGGCTCGCCCGGGGTAGTACCACCCTGTCACAGAACATCGACGTGAAGACGTGCTCGCATTGTTGCGTTTCGTTCGATCAGTGACAGCGCCGGACGCCCACCTCTCCTCCCTTCTCTTATTTCCATCTCTCCTTCCTCTCCTCCCTTCCCCCAAACATAGGCTGGCAACGCGTGGACGGCGGTGATCACTTAAAATCAAGTGATCCATTTGTTCATTTGCCTCCTACGATGTAAAATAATGTAGTCCTATATTAATAAACTCACTTCAAGCAAGATAACAGCAAATACCACTTAGCAGTGATCACAAGGAAAGTAAATTATTACTGTAAAATGGTTCATTATTAATTTCAATCAAAGACAAACAAGATTTAATAAAATCTTTGTTCTGCATTCATTAAGTCTGATAATGTATTTCGTATAAGATCATGATAAACAAAAGATAATAGACTGTACAAGTAAGCCGTTGTAACTACAAGTCGCGACTTACGAAACAAAGCTGTTCGACGAAGTATTCGCGCCGCGACACGGCGTATTGTGTTCTCTAGTTAAAGCTGGCGGGTTTCTGGAAAGGTTCTCTTCTATTGAAAAGCCGGAGGGATTAACGAAGTTTAGTATGGAAATGCAGGGATGTATCTAGACATTTACAAAATTAGTTTTAAAGAGTCACAGTAATTTTTTTTTATATCATAGGTGGCAAACGAATCTTAAGTGATCACCACCGTCCATAGACACTTGCAACACAAGGGGAGACGTAAATGTGTTGCTAGCATGTGTTAAGAGGGGGAGGATAGAGAAGAGTAGAAAATGGGGAAAAGTGGGCCTCCGGCGTTCTCACTGATCGAACGAAACGTAACAATGCAAGCACTGTTACTTCACGTTAGTATTCTATAAGAGGGTGGTATTACACCGAGCGAGCCGACCCATTCATGCTGATACCAGTAATAGCTTTACCGTGGTAGGTATTTGTAGGTTTTAGCGTTTCACCACAGTCTCATCTGATATTCATTAAATCATTCAAATGAAGACGTAATATAATATGATAAACACATTATACCTACAGGAGGACTGCCTTACAAGTGCGTTTGCCGGAATACACTAATAGTTGTTTGGTGACAGATTTTCAACTTCAGGGTTGTTGCTAGTAAAGAGAATTTCGAAAAACCGTACTAATATGATTTCACCACGATGTTTTGATGTTGACTCCCTTGCAAGGATTCCAACCTGCACCCATCAGCGCTTTGTACGACACGCTATCAACTAGGTCACCATCGCTTCACAATCACAATCGCTAAGTAATCAAATAAAGGGGCAAATTTAATTTATATAACGTCAAGAAAACAACTCACAGAGCTTCCTATTGATTCTGTTAGTGTTTCTTTTTCAACTACTCATTTTTCAGATGCGTTAGTGATTGTTCCAAATTTAATTGAAACAAACAGCATTTGCAAGATATAATAATTCGTATTGACAAGATGGTAAGGCATGGTCGCTTCGTTACCTACTTACCCTCAACTTAAAAATCCGTCATTAAAGCAATTAGTGTGTTGCTGCACTAAGAGACAGTCCTGAAAAAGTTCGTTGTTAATAAGAAGAAAACTCCTGATCGATGATGAGTTAAACTTGTAAAATTAATTTATAGGTAGTATTGTTAAAATTGTATGTGAATGAAAGCATTGAATTATTGTGTATTACATAGTAGATAAATATCTTATTTATATTACCTAATTCCATGTTAAATTTAATTTAGCAAGTTATTCGCTTTGTGGTTAGATTCCAAGCTATTCAAAAGATAAGGAGGTCTACTCAATACAGTGAAAATTGGTAAGGAGTGTATGAAGCAAAAATTTTGGAGACCATTCGATTACACTTTCTCTTCAATAAATTATTTTTGCAGATGATATAATAATGTCTATGCATATTTAATTTTAATATGTCGCTTATTATTATTAAGAAAGTAGTAAATAATGTATACGAAGAATAATTATTTTTTTCGAACGAAGTAAAACTTTTGAATCGAAAAGCACAGAAGGCAACATCGGAGATAAGTCACAATATAAACAATAACATTGTCACTAGTATCGACTACTATATCAACAAAGGGAATCTAACTCACTAATACGCGCATGGATTCGTATCTGTTGCAAGGATTTACGCTATTCCGACATACATATCGTGCTGTGAAGCGGTGAACAGGTCGGCGTGCGGTTTTTAGGCACCAAATGTCTAGGTAAACGTGCAGTAGTGTCTATTACGGGCATGCTATTCTGAAATGAAGGTAAGTAATAAAACCTCACAATCACCGTGATTTAAACTGTATTTCAGTCACGTACTGAATATTTAACCGTAATGTAGATTTAATTTCTTGCATTGCGGTAAAGCATTGCAGTTGGAGATCAAATAGATTTATTTCAAATTGCCGATTGTACAAAGTTACTGATAAAATGTATATATATTCTTCTGAAATGAAAATTAAAAACTTCGCTTCCATATTTAAACAGCAGTTAAGTCAGGGATTCCTAAATTCCATGAATCAATAGCAATATTGAACAATCATTTTCTTTATTTTTTAGGACTTTGACTTTAACGATTATAATCCTTGCTAGGATCGTCAAGTGAATCGTTGATGAAACACCATTACTAGGTGTTGGCATCATAAACTGCATTGTGCCGATGCGACTCCCACAGTTCGTCACGGGCGGTCTAAGACCCACTCCCCTTGAGGAGTCTACCATCTTGACCCCTCAGGCCACATTTGGGGAGGAGGAGGAGGGGACAACATCTGTCGGAGGAGCAGACTTAGTGTCGATTAGACAGTCCCTGTTTCCTGGCCAAAAGGTAAGTAGCATGAGGTGTTAGTCCGTGCGACTCGGGGACATATTCATCCTTTGCTGCCCGGCGGGATGGGTATCCTTTACGGATTTCTCCATGAAGAAAAAAAAAGGTCTAAGCATCATGCGAATAAGATTTTGCTAATTTACTGGGACAAAAATATATATACATATTTTAATTCATACTATTCACCAGTACTCTTTCATTTCTGTTTTTGGCACACTTTATTAGTAAGTGATGAACAACGTCAATCTTTCTATATAAATTACAGTTAGAAGACTCCGTTTTTCTAGTATCTTTATATATAGAGGAATTCTTCTGTACGTATGTAGTGACTGAACTCTTTCTAAAATTCTAATCGGCTAGACCGAGTTTCATGACATTTTTTGTGTATTCAGGTGAATTCAACTGTGGTTTAGATTCACAATTAGACCCGGTAAATGGCGTTGTGGTTGAATTTTAGTTTTTTTTTTTTTATTATCAAGGCAGGACAATGCGAAGTTCACTGTAGGAAACCTTAGTGCAATTTTGAGATAATGTCGGGAATTTCCTTTATATCGATACGAAAATGTAGGTGGTAGAGCCACTCTGAAGCCAGTAATAGTATTGGTTTCAGCATGAATGGGTTGGCTTGTTCGGGGTAGTACCACCCATCTCACAGAAAACCGACGTGAAATAACAGTGCTTGCATTGTTTTGTTTCGTTCGGTCAGTGAGAGCGCCGGAGACCCACCTCCCTTCCTCTTTCCTCCTTCCCCTTTCCCTCTCCCATATACAGGCTGGCATCGCACTTGCGACTTCCCTGATCTCGCTAGTGTCTATGGACGGTGGTGATCACTTAACATCACGTGACGCACCACTTCGTTTGCCTCCTTTGATATAAAAAAAAATCATTTATATTAATCGCAGACTATTTGACAAAGGATTATTTAAACTTACAACTGCTATTGAATCATTAGATTATTTTAGTTTATACATGTTTTCACCACTGCAAATATTTCCTATAACTCAATAAATACAATTTATACTTATTTCTCTTGTTATCATGAAATTAAGAGTAATATTAAATTTAAAAAAATATTGAGAGTTCTGTGACCTTAAAGACTTAGGAACCGCTGATGCTGTAACAATTAATTTTTAAGGGTAAAAAAAAAATATAAAGAACTACACTATACTAATATCTATGATATAACTTTTGCAGTATTCTCTACAATTAATACCATATTTATTAACTTTGTTTATAGAACTGTATTAAAATATACCGTAAACCGTGACGTTTATTGAAAGCCGTGTTTGCGTGTAATTTTATCAATAACATCGACGCGGTATGCCAAATAAAATGAAAAGATATCTCATAAAAATATTTTGTTTATGTTTACTATAAACGTGGATTTATTCAATTTTACGCTACTACGAGTTTTGCAAGATATCTCTATGTTGCCAATATAACCGTGCTCTAGTAAGTTTCTAAACTTACCCAATAAAATTAAAGATTAATAAACTCGTTGCTGCTTCTAACAGACCGAATGAAGTAATTAAAAAAATATATTTTAGAGGAATAAAGAGCTGTTTCGACTAGTAAATCCATAAATGGTAAATAACATAGGTGGTATAGCCACGTTGAAGCTATGATTGGTTTCAGCATGAATGGGTCGGCTCCTCCGGGATAGTAGTAATACTCTCTCACAGGCAACCGACTTCACGTAACAGTGCTTGCATTGTTGCGTTTCGTTCGGTCAATGAGAGCGCCGGAGACCCATCTCCCCTCCCCGCCCCTCTCTTCTCCTCTCCCTTCTCTCCTCTCCTTTCTCCTCTCCTATCCCTCCCCCTCTCCTCTAACCTCTCTCTCTTTCTCTCAATTCCCCCAAATACAGGCTGGCAACGCACTTGCGACTCCTCTGGGGTTGTTAGTGTCTATGGACGGCGGTGATCGCTTAGGAACAGGTGACCCGCAAGTTCGTTTGCCTCCTATATGATAAAAAAAAATCAAATAATTATGCGGCATTATCAACCGCGATCAATTAATCTCGAAATATTATCAATCGCTTCCTTCATGGAAGGAAGCGCTTGCTTCCTTCAGGAGGAAAAATATACGATTTCAAAAATCCCCGTTCCGGAAACTCAAAGTTGATTTACTGTTCGAAACAGTTTCGACATGTGTTCGAAAACTGATAGTACTGACAGACTAACTCAATGGAACTGTGACGTCAGCCACCCAGCGTTCATACGGTGATTTATGATGTTTTAAAAAGATTTTTTGCTTCCTCTGCGACGCCTATGGCGACCGGCCAAAAAATCGCACATTTTTTCCACGTAACGTACACGTACACATCACGTGAACAGATCGTGAACGTGAAAACGTGAAGACGCAAGCATCTGACGTAGATCAAAGAATTCGTACACGAGATTTGCGAAATAAACTTTTGTTTAGTTACAGAACTTGTTAAAATATTTTTTGTTCGGACAAACTATTTCAAGGAAGTTTAACTTTAGTCTTGTTCTAATAAAGGTATATTTATTTATGTTAATGTAGTTATTGGCATGATTTTTATATTAGTGACGGCTAATAATTGTGGTATAAAATTTATATTAGCTTATAATCAATGTCACTAAAAATGTGGTTCTTTGTTCCGCGGTACTTTTTGTATGAGTGCAATTTTCTTAGAAACTACACGAACGATTTCTATGATTTCTTTACTTAGATAATCTATATAGAACTTGTAGTATTTCAAGCATTAAAATCTCATACATTCATCATATCATTATGTCCTGATTCTTATATATAGTAATTGTATTTAATATTACAAACTTTAATCAAAACTAGCTTCGATTTTCAAAAAAAAACTTTAAAATGTTTTAATGTAAAACACGAATTTGTTTTAAATATTAAACAACCTAATACATATGTATTAGGAGTCGTGCATGGATTTTATCGTGTCACACGTGATTTCTTATATCGTGATATCTCAAGATATATTTTTAAAACATTTTTTTACTTTTTTTAATATGAAATAACAGACATGTATGCATTCCACATTGTGTGTATTTATATTAGTAACTAACTGTTAAAGACGATTCGAAGAATCACACACGACGGACGTCGCGAACAAATGCTCTCTACTATACTCTAAACATAGATACTAATGATTTATGTTCGAAGAACAAAGCTGCGAGTGGCGTCTCCGCTACATTACACTATTAGTCGCGTTTAATTAAAATCGGGGACTTTCCAACTAACTTATGTGCTTATAAACATTAAAATTTTCGGGGTTGTAGGTTTAGATGTTTGACCTCGATTGAGTTACTGCTCCTTCTAGTGGATGAAGGTCCTCCGGACTGGGGTTATTCAATTAAAATGCAATTGTTAACTTGCGTAGTTTAATTTTCATATTCCCCGTGTCTACGACCTTTCGTGCGGGCCAGCGCGCAGTAACTGGCTCGCTGTTCATACGTCGCGCTCTCATATAATTATTTGCTTACCATGCACTCTGCCTTACACGCTTAGGTACATTGTGTCCCTACAAAAAGAATTCCGGTTAGATTTTTCATAAGGTAGTCAAATAGAATATAGAGGTATACTTCATATCCTAACTCGTCTATACAAAATATTGCATAAAATGTAAACCTTTTAAATTGTGATCCACTAGCTTGAACACTACACGGAGCAGTTCGCATGTTTTATCAATAACAAGGAAAAAACAAATAAAATAAAAAAATCTGGTCTGTATTCCTTTTTACTTTTCTGCATGACAACCCTAACCACAATTCTAGGTGAGGGTAGGTATCCTGACAACTTATTTGGAATACCCTGTGTTGTCCAACTATACTCTTCAAAAAAGAACAGATTGCCGGAAGCCCTACTGTTTTGCAGTAAAAATTACTATCGTTTTGCTGCATCAACCGTCAAACTTTACACAGCTTCTACTAGTTTGACTATAACGTTTATTTATAGGGTTGTCGTGACTTATCAAAGCTCTTTCCTCCTACGTAATGTAATGTATAAACGATTACGTAAGGTATGTATAATTATCTAAACTAGGACCATAGTTAATTAATTTTTAAATGAATAAAGGAAGTTTTTTCGTCAAAATTATAGTTATGTTGTAGATTACTAGAAGAAAGACGTATGAGATGGAAATGGAGATTTTTGAAGAGAGATTTTGGCACCAATATGTTTGACACCTTTGTATTTTAATATATTGTAAGAACGCGTAGAATTAAACGTCACTTTG
>JACEII010000008.1:3223846-3322085 GCA_014332785.1 Antheraea mylitta
TTTAACATCGTTTCCTGGATGAGGAAGACGTCAATCTGTCTATCGCGCAAGAAGTCAGCTACTAGATCGCGCTGTGTCCGAAGGGATCTCGCGTTAAAAAACGAGAGGCAAAGACCGCGTGGCTTTATTTTATTATTTCCCGGGAATTTTAAAACTAGTATTTAGGCGATTGTGAACGGACGAGGCGCTGTATTGTGGCTCCGATAGCCGGAAAGCGCGCTAGAGCTTGAATGAGTTGTACCCCGCGGGGGTTCTCTTCTACCAGGGCGTAAAAGGCGAGCACCTCCTGCATATCGTGCTCAATGAGAAGTTGCTCCATCCAGTCGAACTTATCCGACAGAGATGATGATGGTGGAGCCCGAGTCGCCTTAGGTGGCGGCGCCAGAGGCCTTGAAGAGGCCTGAGGCTGAGGTCTGGGGGCCCAGGGGGCCATAGGGGCCCGCCCGGGTTGGGCCGCGCGCGGCACAGAGGGTGGCGAGCGCGGTGTGGGCGCGGGCGCTACCGGGGCGCGGGAGGCGCCCGGCAGACCCGGGAAGGCCTCCACGGACATGAGAGGTGGAGGTGGGCGGTGGCTGCAGACGCCCTGGGCGCCTGCCTCACCTGGCGGGGGCGTTGTGTGCGCGGCGCGCGGGGACAGCCGAGATAGTTCGCGGGGTGACCCGCGTTACCGCAGAGCACACAGCTGGGAGGGTCGAGAGTGCCAGGAGTGCGCTCGCACTCCTTCGTGGCGTGGTCACCCAGGCACTTGACGCACCTGGGGCGAAGATGACAATTCTTCGCAGAGTGGCCATAACTCTGGCAGTTATGGCACTGCGAAGGAATGTGGGTCTTGCGTGGGGGCTCAACGATGATCCCGTTGAGGCCACATACAGACGTCAGAGAGAAAACGGCCTTGCCCTCCTGCGACCGGTCGAGGATGGCAAGAACCATGTTATGAGGGGGCGCGAGTGCGTGGGTGGTACATACGATGTACCTCACGCACTGGGTAGTTATTCTCCTTAAGGGAGAGGGTGACTTCCTCGACCGAGATTTCGGCCGGGATACGGCGTAACACGACACGCAGGAGGCGCTCGTCTTCTAAAGCGTACGTAAAATACGCGAGTTTAGTTTCAGTTAGAAAGCGAATTAACGCGCGGTGGTCGTCCGACGTAGGACATTTGACACGAATGCCCGCCGGCGTACTAAGGGCATTCGTGTAGTTAATGTTTCGCGTTTTTAATAATGTTTCGCGTTTTTAAACTATTGGAAATAGCGGTCCATTTCGATTTGTCCTGTGTCGTAACAGGCGGCGGCGGACGCGGCTTCCTACCTGCGGACGGAGTGAGCGAAACAGAGCTAATGTTATTGTTGCCGTTCTGCTTTCGTGGCGGTATAGACGCGTTCGACGGCACGCGCGCGCCGTCTATATTGGCTACTTTTTGTGGGCCAACGGAACCCGAATCCGTCGGGCTGCCCGGGCGACGCTTCTTGTGTGAGACGGTCGTATACCCGTCCTTATCTATGCGCTGAAGGCGCGGGAATCGCGGTCTCGGTCGAACTCGCGGACGCGGACGAATCGGACGTCGTTTCATCTAACTCCATCTCGGAGTCGGACTCCGAGCTAGAGCTCGCTATCGGAGTCTCAAGTAGGCCTTTTTCGCACGCATCGAGAGGCAATTGCGGCGATAGAGTATCGAAAGAGTTCGCGGTCGGGAGGTTCGCAACGATTTGAGGGCCCACGGAGGGCTTTACCGATCTCGCGAGAAGGCTATCTACATCTTTCTCACTTTTCCCGCTCTCGATGAGAAGTTGACGGAGCACATGTATATCGTAAATAGAGTCCATCGCGGTGGACTGAGAGGGAGGGGCCGCGAAACAACCTCCCTGCCTTAAGGGCAGGGGGGGCACGCCAACGGTAACACAGGGGGGTCCTAACTTGCCTAGGGGGAGGCCCTAACAAGTCCGAGGCCGAGAACGCAGACCGGTAAACCGGGCTACGCCCAAACAGACACCCGGGGATGGAAAAGGGGAAAGGGAGGGTGGGAGGTCGACACCTGGACTAGACTAGGCGACCTCGCCAAGGCCTAGCTACGCAGGCCCGTCTACCAGTGCAGTAGGCCGCGGGGCCTACGGCGAGCGGGTAGGGCGCTCCAACCACCTTACGTAGGCACCGGGAGGTTTCCGGCGGTTGGCCAGACGACTGGACTTGCAGCCCGGGCTTGCACTGAAAAGTGCAATTTGATGCGCTCAAAATGGAGCGCCTACGATTGAGATCCCTCTTCCACAGAAGCCGGACAGAATCGCGAAGAGCTCGAAAATGACTACGCGAACTATGCACGAAGCACGCAGCACGCAGTCAAGATCGCAAAAACTCGCGGCAAAAACTTCGAAAAAAATAACGGTTAAAAAATAACGGTCACTTTTCGAGCAACGGACATACGTCTGACACGTGACATACGTCTGACACGTGCGGCGACACGGATCGGACTCCGCCTCGAGTCGTGGGTTTCTTCTCGCCCACCCCTTGTGGGGGCGTGTGGGGAATCATAGTCAGGGCGAACCCTCTGTCTGAGGCATCTCTCGCCTCCCGTGATGACGGGAGTGTCTATGGTGCGGGGTGGGGCCGTCTTAAAACGGCTCTCCCTTGTGGTTGTCTCGTCTCGTTTTCCCAGTCATTGGCTGTCTCTTTCTCTCGTGCGTATCTTGCTGTCTCTTTCTCTCGTGCGTATCTTCGTCGCGTGTACGATGCTTTGTTGTAGTAGGCTGTACTTCATGTTTATTCCTGAGGCTTCTTTTTCATTTTTGGCCTTCTCTATGTCGGCGTCGTAACGGTCCAACCCTGAGGCTTCTTTTTCATTTTTGGCCTTCTCTATGTCGGCGTCGTAACGGTCCAACAACTCATCGAAGCGGAGCTGCAGCTCATCCAGGCTACATTGCATGTTTGGCGTCGTAGGGCCCGGGCGTTCCGGATCGGTTGATGTCGGCTGGGGTGCTGGGAGAACCTCAGCTTCTTCCTCTTGAGCTTTCACTACCGATTTGCGTGGGCGTCTTCTTCTTCTGTACCTCTCTCTGAGGGGGGGTCATTTGCGGGGGCCATCAACGACGCCCCCGCACTCTCCGTGGTTATCTCGGCCGCGTGCCTAGCCCGTACGGGTCCTCTTGTCCGCGGTACGGTGCTGGCTCGGCGGTTTCTCAGTTCCCGCTTAAATACGGGACAGCGGGTTTTGTTGTTGGCCGAGTGCGCGCCCCCGCAGTTGGCGCAGGTCGCTGGCTCGTCCTTAGGGCGTTCGCATTGGCGGGCGGGGTATGGTCCTCCGCAACGCACACAGGCAATCTTGCGATGGCATTGTTGGGAGGAGTGTCGGAATTGCTGACAGCGAAAGCACTGTGCAAGACGACGCTCCCCCCTCCAGGCTTCCATTGATCTGACGGGCGTATTCTGGTTCGAAGCCCTTCTTCCTGAGGGCTTCGAGAATCGTCTGCGGGTCTGTGCCGCAGGGAAGGCCGCGTACAGCGACCTTAAGGCCTTGTTGCACGGGGGGCGAGTAGGCGAACCACTCAAATCCCGCTTGCTTCTCCAGGAATTCCATGGTTATGCGGAGTTCTTCTGGGTCTTGCGGGATGAATCTGACCCCCTCCCCGAAGACGCGAACGTTGAGACCGCGTCCCAACTGTTCCTCCAGCTGTGGGAGCAGCTCAACTCAGTTTGGGAGGCGCTCGACCACGATTGGCGGAAAACGCGGGCCCCGCGCGTCTGGTGGGGCGGGGGACGAGGTAGAGACCGAGAACGCGGCGGCAGCACTGTCGCTCGGTGGCAGCGCGTTAGGGTTCCGTAGACGAATACCCTGTCGCGGATCGCGCGCAGGCGGCGCTGCTATCGACGCGTACGATTTTCGCGGCGGAGCGTGGGTCGGTGCAGGTGGAGCGGAGGCAGGTCCGGTGGGCGAAGCTGTGGTCGTCGGGCGGCGGTCTGTTTGGCTCTGAAAAGAGCCTTTTGCTGGTCGTCGGCTCGACGCAAGAGGCGGAGCGGACGAGGAGGCGCTTGACTTGCGCATCGTCGCGTAGGTCGGACAACCTCGCACGCGTAGACGACGGGGCCGTCTGCCTCGAGTCGTCGGAAATTCGTCTCGCTCGCCCTCTCGGGGCGTGCGGGGGATCAGCATCAGGGCTATACCCTCTGGCTGAGACATCTCTCTCTTCCCGTAACAACGGGAGTGTCTCTCTGCGGGGGTGGAGCCGTCTTTAAACGGCTCGCCCCTTCTGGTTTTGTCGGACGTCTTGTCTCTTTCTATTGGTCATCTCTCTCTTGCTCTTGCTCCCGGTCGTCGGCTGTCTCGCTCTGTTCTTCAAGAAGTCTCATTGCGTTGGTTATCCTTCGCCGACGCCAGTAAAACTTGCCGTTTATTTCCCTGACATCGGCTCTGGCTTCCTCTAGGGAATTTTTCTAATAACTCATTCTCGCGTAGTTGCAGCTCTTCCCAACTGCACTGTGCAAGAGGCGCTGCGATCGACGCGTAAGTAGGTTGCGCGCGGGCTGTTGGGACTGCGCGAGTGGTGTGATGCAGGCTTTCTTCGTTGCAGGTGGTGCTTCTGGAGAATCAGGTGCTTCTGGCACACGATCGGGCGCGGGCCCAGCTTCGGGTTCGCTGCGCTTGTAGCGCAGCGCTCGACCGAGTGGGCTGGTCGGCGCGTCGGGGTACGCGGGCGGCGCGAGCTTTCCGCGGGCTGCGCTTGCGAGCGCGGCTGAATCGGCCGGGGAAGGAGGCTTTCCCTCTGCTGCGGCTTCCTGGACGCGCAGGAACAGCGCCATCCAGCGAAGCATCCCCTGCGACAGAGCCCCAGCTAAAATTAGCTGGGCGAGAGTGAGGATATCACTCTCGTACGCTTCCGTCGCAGCGGACGCCCCTCCGGCCGGCAGCTGACGCGCATCCGAGGTCGACGTTCGGGGAGCAGGCACGTTGGTGCGGAGTCCGGTGGGCGAAGCAGTGGTCTGTGTAGTGGAGGCGGCGGGATCCGTAGGCTTGCTAGGGGTCTTCGGGTGGCGGTCTGGTTGGCCCTGAAAAGGGCCTTTTGTGGATCGTCGGCTCGACGCAGGAGGCGGAGCGGACGAAGGAGCGCTTGCCTTGCGCATCGTCGCGTAGGTCGGAGCACGGGCTTTAAGACAACCTCGCACGCGTAGACGACGGGGCCGTCTGCCTCGAGTCGACGCACGCACGACCTTTTATGGCTGGGTGACCCTACCCCACCTAAGGCGTGGCTTAAACTTGGCTAGATGGCACTACTGGCGGGTGGGGTAGTTGCATGGCTTGGCTTGGCTATGGCGAACACTTCCGGCGGCAGCACTAGGCATTTGACTACTACTGTACTATTATTTCCGGCGGCAGTACCGTGGCGCGATAGATGTGCTTCCGGTTGTTACAATATATTACAATGGATAAGAAATTTTTTTTTTTTTTATTAAGCTCTTCAAGAACTACAAAAAAAAACATAAAATAAAGAAAGTTAGTTGACAATTAGAAGAAAAAAGCTGCTGAACTATTTTATTTTTTTATATAGAAAATGTATGGCATTTTGATGCGTACTATAGGAGGTAATTTACAATATGCTGACTAGATAAGATTGGTAAATACTATTTGATCGAATGAGCGAAAACTCCCATACCTAATCATACGTTTTTTGTTTATTTTACGCAACACATTCACCACTAGATGGCGTTATAGCGCATCGCATTATATACCGTTGAAGTCCACACCACGATAATTGGTAGCAGGGAGAACATTTACACAATACCCATTGTTCCATGACTGAACCACTCATTTAATAAAACAAATACAGTAGCAAAAAGTAATAGCAAACGTGTACAGACCAGTGGACCATGATAAAATTAAAAATTCTTACTCAGGCAATTTCCTTCATGTATAATTGTAACCGAAAAGCATAACAGATACGAAATTTACATCTGAAACTCATTTGGAAAATTCAAAACGCTTTTAACAATACAGTAATGAAGTAGAAATTTCTTCCGTCATACGTTTGACAGACAAGCGGACACATTTTACTCCGGATATGCTTTATTTTTTCTAGAATTAAATCTTGACATTTCTCAAAACGATTTGAATGACATGACACGCCTTCACTATCAACGATATGAGGAAACGGTTTAACAATATTTATGACGTTTCTGGGTCTTTACTCTTTTTCTTGGAGTTTATAACATTTATTCTGATTATGTCATGTTAGTTTAATTTATGATTCTGAATTAAAATTAATTAATTATATCCGTAATTATAAGATACTTCTGCATTTTTATCATTTTCGAATTAGTGAATTATTTACTAAAATATATAGAAAATACCTATAAAACTATCCATAGTATTCGATTCTATTATAGATTTTACATAACCATCGCAGTAATTTTCTCTTGTAATATATTTCTATATTTTCTGCATATACCTACAATTCTACTAGATAAGTCCTTGAGTACTATAAATATAATCCATAAGATATTATTCCAGAATAGTAATTAGATGCGCTTTGGGTTTAATTTAATAATATGAGGAGATGACATCAAAAACATTAAGTGCACTTTAACTTCGTTTATAATAGTTTTTGTATTATTTATTGAATACTAACTGATAGTGATCCTAAATACTATCCTTGCATAAACTTAAATATATGAACATTAGTTGAAGCCCACATAACCTCGTCCGCGTGCAATAGTTACCTTGAGCTAACACTAACATGCTGTGAAAGCTCAGAATAGGCAAAAAACCCCGATTTTGAAACATTGTTCATTAGACCTCATCTCCTGTTGGTCTTGGTGTAATAATATATAAGCCTATAGTCTTCCTCGATAAACGTGCTATCTAACACTGAAATAATTATTTAAATCGGATCAGTAGTTACTAAGATCAGGGTGTTCAAGCAACAAACTCTTCAGTTAACATTAGTATAGATTAATGTAGATATTATCTGTAGTGATCTTTGATTCTTTCTTTAGGTTAAACAGTACTAAAGAGACACAACGTATGCGTAGAACAGCATGACTGTATTTGTATGCATGAATTTTTTTCTAATTTTTCAACGTGTTTACTGCAATTGTGTGTAATACATAAATTTCCATGACGCCTAAATTTACCTAAATTACAATAATTTTCAAATGTATCAAAGTCATATCTTACATGGTAGTGCTACGTATGATGTTGTCTAAATCTGAACAAAATTAATGCTGAAAACTGCGGTAATATAAATGAACTGATTTGGAACATTCCAATACAAACAATCACATATATTAATCAATCTCTTAATGCAAATACTTACAGAGAAAATATTGTAGGGATAAATGTTTGCTTTCGATGAAAAGGTTCAATCAGTATACATAGAGTTGATGTTTCTTGGTGCATGTGTAGAAGAGCAGGTAAACGTTATTAGAAAAAATGTCCTTTTTGAAATCACTTCTAGTCTGAATTATCTAAATGACTTAATTTAAAAATTTAAAATTACTAACATTAGGTTCTCACATACATCACCGAGCAATGATCATGATTATACACATTTTTATAAAGTTTATTGATTGATAAAACTTATGAATACTCAATACAACATATCAATATTATATAAACAAAGGTCGCTACACTACGCGTCGCTAATTTAGCGCAAGCGCAATACGAGCATGACAAAGGCCGCTACACTAGGCGTCGCTAATTTGGCGCAAGCGCAATACGAGCATGTGAAGGTCGTCGGTGACGCGAACTTATAAGATTTTCACTAACCAAAATAATTACTTAATATGACTAAAGAAGTTTCCTCTTCAAAAAACCTAAAATAATTTCAGCTTTTCACCATCAGACTAGACAATTTTACTTTTTAAATGCGTTACAGATACTGTATATCGCAAATTTATTATATATGTACAATCTATACATATAAGAAGAATGTAAATCTAACGTGTCTGTACTTTTTCGATTTTCGTCTATAAAATGTTGCAGGTATTTAGTAATAAGTAATAGAATTCATTTCATTTTTAGAAGTACCTGTCTATCTGTCTCTATGTCTTTTTGTATGAACACAAATTACTACTAAAGTACTGGGTATACAATGAAACTTCACGAGGAAAATCATAATAAATATTTTGGAGAATAACTTAGTCTTTGTTCCATTAAAATCGGTCGACTCCATCAAAAGTTATTGTAATTTCAATGATGGCTCAAGTTAATTACGAGAGAAAAGTAGATAAGTAAATGTACTTAATCCATTCAGATGATTTTTATTAATCATTCTGTATTTTTTATATATGGTTCCATGCAGACGAAGCCGCGGGCACAGCTAGTAATAAATAAAAGCAGTTAACAAATGACATAAGAATAAACTTACTAATACTAGAAGAAGGG
This sequence comes from Antheraea mylitta, assembly GCA_014332785.1. Classification (NCBI taxonomy): domain Eukaryota; kingdom Metazoa; phylum Arthropoda; class Insecta; order Lepidoptera; family Saturniidae; genus Antheraea; species Antheraea mylitta. The sequence continues at coordinate 3,232,216 of JACEII010000008.1, forward strand.
GTAATAAGTTATCAGACATTACATCTCTTATGTATGTATAATCCAATGGTTATTTCCAACTCCTTTTTTTCTTCTTCCAAAACCTGGTTACTTCCAAAAATCAGGTTCAATCAACGTTACCTTCAGTATCGTGAACAGAAAATATGAAACTCTAACCGTTATTTATTGTTTCCATAAGATGAAGTAAACAATACAGCTTGTCAATTTCCAGAATTCCTCTGAGAAATTATGACGCTACTATTGAAAGCCGAATGAAAAGATAATATTTAATTGTGTAAGGAGATTTACCAGATGAAATGAAAACTAAAATAGCAAATGGATTATTAATACTTATATAGTTTCTTAATATTACTATAATAATTCTGTTATTCAAAGATATATAGAATCACAATGTAATAGTATAAACGAATTCTATAGTGATATATCCAGAATGTTTTAGAATTAATGTTTAAGAATTAATTTATCTGTGTTTGTATTTTTAACTTACACTTTTTGGCGAACTGTCCAATAGGAAGGTAATGTTTATCGAGTGAATGCATACACATTCTCTAGGTAAAGTATCGTAGAGTGCTCTAAGTTTGTCTTGTAAAATGCTCTCGGAAAGTCTTGTGAGGCTTCTAAGAGTAGTCTAACAAGCGGTTGTAGAGTGTGTACTCTCGTAGTGTGCTATAGGTAGTATTTTGTGAATGCTCTATGTAGAATCACATATTTATTTATTCCTATCTTCACTACAGTACAATATTCTACGACTCTACTATCTTTTTATCTTTCTTACTCTAAATTAAAACTTTTTTTTCCTGTAATTAAATTACATTTATCCCCATAGTGTCGGTAAAATTGCGTAAAAACCTTGTTTTTCTTTTTTTCTATTTGTTATGCCTACCAATATGTTTGACCTATTTTAAAAACGATATTGCAAAATATATTTTAACTACGAATGTGGAAATATAAATGGGTAGGTGAGTTTCCGTAGTAGTGACTGTGAGCTCATAAAGGGTCGAATAGTTGTCATTCTATGTTACCTTTTACGAGCTCTCCCTTTGATGGAGTATAGAATTCACCCATTCTGTTCACAAATGTGGATAAAATTTAGTGTTGGTGACATACGGATATATGAAATTTCGTAGAGATTTTATATATTAGTTATGTTTATGCACTCTTTCTTCATATGCGCGCAATGTGTTCTAAAAAGGGTACAAAGTTTGTTTGAAATGAATTGCAGGCGCGGTGAGCGATTAAAAAAAAAATTAGGGGCAAAACTTATAGATTCGCGTCACCTATGACCTCGAATTGCTCGTGACGTATTTTGCATTTCGTCAGACTAGCGACGAGTAGTGTAGCGGCCTGAGTGCATGTAACATACACATTTTGTATTGAACTTCTCCATTCATTATATAAATATGTATAGAATTATTGCTAGGAATATCAATAAATGTGACAACCTGAACAACATTATCGATAGCAATTTACAAATTATGAAATATAATTATTCATACTTTAATTGATGAAAATTTAAAAAAAAACAGCTATTCCCTTGTTTAGAGTGTTCACTTCTATCGGCAGTCTTTATTACTACCTCAACTTTTTTTCACGTGTAAACATATAGAGATATCATTATGACTACTAAAATAAAATCATTTTACTAACAATAAAAAACGAGTTTACCTACATATAAACCTATTTCAGTACAAATAACTGTATATTTCTTATAATTTACTAATGATTTTTATTAAATTATGCACTTAACAGATTTTGATCAGAAAAATATTGTATCATTTTATAAGGTGCATTTACGATATAATAAAAGTAAATTTGTAATTTTAGATACCAAAAGTGGATTTATATTAAAAAAAAGAAAAAAAACAACAACAATAAAAATACAAATCTTTACACGAAAACTCTCATCAACAATTAAATAACTCAAGTAACACAACCATAAAAACCCAGAGAAATACAAATAATGTAAATTGGAAAGAATTCACGCAATACAACAACAATCATGCATCACAACCTTCTAGAGAGACGACCGAGCAAGAATGTTCCCAAATAACTTTTTTTCTTTTTTCTCGAACTGACTACGCTATTGGCCTTAATTCTTTAGCCTTTACAGCTTCACCGGACTACTAAGGCGAGTGCTTAAGGCACTCAGCCGATTTTATTTTTGGTAACAAGCTCAAGGGTGCACGGTACACCTCGGCTTGGCCGTTACCTAGAAAAATCCCGATCTGTCCTAGCTAAACTATGCTAAGCTATACATGTATCCATTTTTGGATCATGCAATTTTAATTACAAAAACACAACATGTAATTCGGAAAGAGACAAACTAAAAGTACTCGATTCAGTTCGATAAGGGAAAAAAGTAAACCCTTTCACCAGGTGTGTAAGGTGCATGTCTGATTAACTATGTATGTGTGAAATCGATGTGCTGTGTACTGTATCGCGACAGCAAAATCTTTGCGTCCACCCGGGTGGCCTCGAACAAAAACATTACCAAGAAAACGCGAACAAATAGTGTGCGGGTACAGAAACGATAGCTCTCTGCCCGTGACGCACGGGACAGGGATTCACGATGTGGCCGGCCACAGAAAAATGAAAGAAAGAGATCGAATTTACAATGTAAAGGGGCGGCACCGGTGCCGGGATCTAAAAATAGATATTACGAAATTTTTTAACGGTTTAGGGGAAGATAGACGTAAACACGCGAGTTTGCTCTATCTTATATTGAAAAATTATTATTTTTTCGAGACGGCGGCGCGCGCGAGCCCTTGAATCGTAGCCGCGATGGCGGAAAATTTCGCGATTGCGTGAATGGGGCCGTTTGGGGTCGTTCGCGACCTCATCGTATGCTGAAATCTCGGAGATCGTGAAAAGCTAGAAGCTGGGCGGACCAGTCCAGGCCGGAGAGAGAGACTGCGGGGTCGGCCTGTGAAGGCTTCGCCGCCTGGAGTCTGGGATCGAATCACGCTGCGATCTGCGGTGTCCACGGGGCCGGAGGGGCCCGCGCGGGGAGGGGAGTTGCGTTAGGCGCAGGTGCGGACGCTGCCGGTGCGCGTGACGCGCGCGGCAAGCTCGGAAAGGCGTGTCGAGGTTGAGGGGTGGGGGCGGGGCGGGTAGACGCCGCAGACGCCCTGGAGGGCGAAACCTGCCTCGTGTATCGAGGTTGTCTTGAGCGCGGGGCGCGGGGACAACCGCGATAATTCGCGGTATGGCCCACGCCGCTGCACAAGACGCAACTCAGAGGATTGGGCGATTCTTTGGTGTGCGAACACTCCGAAGTGGAGTGTTCGCCTAGGCACTTAACGCATCTGGGTTTCAGGTGACAATTAAGTGCGGAGTGTCCGTACTCCTGGCAGTTATGACACTGCGAGGGTAAGGTCCTTTTTGTGCAGCGGCTCTACGGTGACGCCGGAGAGGCCGCAGAGGGTCGAGAGCGAGAAGATTTTCTTGCCCTCTATGGTGCGGTCGAGAATGACAAGCACCATGTCATAGGGCGCTTTGTTACGATAAGATGGCATGCGATGGACCTCTTTGACTGGGAACTTCTGTTCCCGGAGGTCTTCGTAGATATCGTCTACGAGAATCTGGGCGGGGACTCTGCGAATTACTACGCGTAACATGCGCTCTTCTTCGAGCGCATATGTGAAAAAGGGAATTTTCTTAGCGCGCAGAAGCCGTGTAAAATCGCGATGTGAGTCAGAGGTTATTATAGAGATTAACCTTTACCTGAATACCCGTTCGGGTACTCACGGCAGAGGTCAATGGGATCTCTGCCTCCTTCAGGAGGTCAGCGATGTCGAGCCAGGACGCCTTGTCCTGGATCGTGACGGGTGGAGGGGGGCGGGGCTTCTTACTCGAAGCTGCGGGACTCGCAGCTTTCGAGGGAGCCGGTACGGAGGGCGTGGGCGACGTCTTTGGCACTTTCGCGCCATCGACGTTGGATATTTTCGAAGACTTAGGGCCTTCGGTGTCGGAGCAAGAGTTTTGGCGCTTCTTGCGCGTATTGGACTTCCGGGAGACGACAGTGAAGCCGTCGTTCCCGGCGGGGGGGTCTTGCTCTATATCGGAGCATTCCTCGTCCGAAGAACGAGAAGAGGTCGGGGCAGGGGGTGTACTCCCGGAGGACTGAGGGTCCTTCAGGAGCCCCGCGAAAGAGTTTCTCTCGAGGCCCTCTTCCGCGGCGGAAACGAACGACGGCACTGAACCGCCCTGAAATTAGTCGTCCGCTTCCTTACAGAAGCGGTCGTACTCAATAATTATGTCCGGACATAATTTGGAAATGAATTTCCGAAAGCGCGCGGCCTCGCGCTGTTCGGAAGTCTGATTGGCCATAACGGGGCCTGAGGAGGGGTGCGGGGCGGGGGAAGACATGTGAAACCTCCCTGCCAGAGGGGCAGAGGTCGCGCCTTTTTGAATTTAACGGACTCCGGAGTCCGGGCCAAAAGGAAACTGTGGGCGAAGTGCAATGCCTCACAGGGAACTTACAGTGCCTAGGAGGACGCCCTAACACTTCTTTCTTCGGCTGCCCGACGACACGGAGCTCGAACCACGGAGCGAAGCACGAAGCGCCGAACTCCTGGAACGCGAACCGGCGACTCGCAGCACACGGAGAACACGCAGGACGCACTGAAAAGTGCGATTAGAATTGCACCGAAAAGTGCAGTTTGCTACGTTCTGAAAAGAACGCCTACAATCAAGTCCCCAGAAGGGAAGCAAGATCGCAAAAACGCGATAAAACGTACGAAATACCGAACTTCCGATGTGAATGCTCGAACGCGTAATCACGCCGCGAATACTTGATCGAATTATCGAACGAAAACACGAACAAAAAATTCACATCGAAAGAGCACTACACACCGTTCCCAAATAACACGACAGACTAGCCTTTTATAGCATTCAGTCAAGTGACGACCGGCCGATAACTTTTGACCAATGACTTATCAGGTCATTAGTAAAACCTTCGATATAGTCAATAGTAGCATGGAAAGTGCTAACAGTAATGTTGAAAATCTATTTCATAAATTTTATAGAAGACAACGTGGTGGACAACAAATTGTTGTCAGTATACATATATTTAGCGTTAGGAGTAAGAACGGAACTTACCGGGTCTTGGCTGGTTCTCGGATGCCACCACAATTACAACACCATGTATACACAGATTAACGCTGTCCCGTTAATGTTCATACACTGATGATATAACTATATATAAGTTATTGTATTTTTGAGTGAGAGTTTTGTGCGGTCTCGGAAGCGGTTTAGCGTAGAAGAGAAAAAAATGGCGCGAGCGGCGTATTTTGTGTTCCGTTCTTTTGGAGAGGAAGGGGTTGTATAGAACACATAGATAATAAATAGCGTGCGAAAGTATAGATAAAATATGTGGACCGGGAAGGGGAAATAATATATAATAAAAATAATAGGTGGCGTTACTACAACGATTAACGTTCAAGTAAGAATAAAAATTATAATCTATTATAATTTTTTATTACAACATAATTATTGGTTAGTGAAAGATATGCAACGTGGCTAGTAACGTTGTAGCCATGAAATAATAGATGTATTACTTATAACCCGGTATACGTCTAAACATTTTACTATTACGAACAAACAAACATACGTTATGCAGAATTTATCGTCTGCCAGCGTGTAATAAATAAGACGTATATGATTTATACCGCGGACAATACGGGCCGAAAATATTTCGACGGTCTGCAGTCTTGATAATGTTAGAGATACGGCGCCGGATTCTCTCTTTTGTTGTTTAATGTTATATTACTCAGTATGATATTTTTGTATACAATAGATATTAATTATTTAAGTTACATGTTATACCTTTAAACGAGCAATTCTTGTATTTTTTTTTATTTCTATACATTCAAGATCTCGGAAACGGCGTCATTTATCTCCATGAAACTTAGTATGTAGGTTGTTTCGGGAGCGATAAATCGATCTAGCTAAATTTTATTCATAGAAAACTTTTTTAAACTGATATTTCAGTATTTCTGTGAAACTTTGTATGTAGGTAGTTTAAGGAGCGATAAATAGATCTAGCTAGATTTTATTCATAGAAAACGTTTTTTAAATGAGATTTCAGGCAATGATAAAATATAGCTAGAATATGAAGGTAAATTTCGCCGCCGTTGTTAAAACAAAAACAGCTCAGGTGGAACTTACTTACTTCGAAAATTCATGTGACCCCAGTTCGAATCCGAGTGTATTATATATATATTTTTTTTTTGTAAAAAAATATGAATTTATAAGGCAAACTAACAATTTATTTTAATTAAATAAATGATTTTATTATCATAATTATAAAAGAGGTATCTTTATTTAATATTTTTTTGTGTGAAAAAATGATAATTTTGTGGGGCAAATCTAACAGTTTATATTAATTTCAAGATGTGTTTTAAAGAACCGAACTAGGCTCGGTCGCCCAGGTACTTCTCTATTAAAGGTGAACATTATTAATGCATTACTATCTGGACGACCTTGCTTCGCTCAGCGAGAGAATGAGATTCGAATTACATACTGATTACATATGAATATTATTATTCATCTATTTCATATAGCGACATCTGGCAAAATCCATTTTTTGCAATCTCCGTATGTGTTGATTATATAGAGGTATATACAACCTTAATTTGGAGTTGAAAAATGCGTGAAGAACTTCATTCCTGCCACTGGCCGAACGAAACGCAACAATGTAAATACTGTTACTTCACGTCGGTGTTTCTGTGAAAGGATGGTAGTACACCGGCTGAGCCGACCCATTCATGCTTAAACCAGTAACAGCTCCAGTGTGACTCTACCACCAACAACTTAACTATTAACTGTATACTGTTAACTAATAACGATCTCATAACCTCCTCACAATATTCTAAATCAAGTTTGTAATACATTTTCCTTTCGCCAAAATTGCGACAATATATTAAAATATACCAGTACTTATAGTAAACCCTCTTCAACGTTCTTCCATTAAGAAGCCCATCAATTCTTATTCTGCGGCAATCGTTGAAGTATAATGTTCCAAAGTAATATTACACGGTTCGGGATTTGTAATATTTCTAAAACATAAAATATACACGTAGTTAAATCTTATAAATCGATTTTATTATCATGATAATCCTTTGGAAACGGTATTGTAAAAGAAGGTCGATGGTCGTTTTATATGGCAGTTTTATAATCTGTGTCTTAGTTTATTATATCATTTTTTCAGTGTACCGTGAAATATGTTAAATAGATACAACTTTTCACTTTTAGACTAGTTTTATAATGTATTTAATTTACAACTTATTATAAAATATTTGTGGTATTATCAATCTTGTTAAATTCTATCGAATAATATTGCCTAGAATATGTTAAAAGATGCAAATTCTTTGTAAACTGCGGAAAAATAAATGAAAAGTAAAATTCTCCAAAGAACCTAATTTACAATAAGAAAACATTCGTGACTGTATTATTCAAAGACAATATTATAACCTCCATAAACATGATCACATTATCTGGTTATTTATCTATATCTTAACTAACCCCTGCTCGCGACTTCGTTCACGTAGTAATAGTTACTTTGGGCTAACGCTATCACGCAGCGGAAGCTCTCAAGAGGAAAAAGATCCCGATTTTGAAACATTTTTCATTAGCGTTCCGCCCTTATTGGTCTTAGCGTGATAATATATAGCCTATAATCTTTCTTGATAAATGAGCTATATAATACTGAAAGAATTTTTCAAATCGGAGCAGCAGTTCCTGAGATTACCCCCTACAACGTCACAAACTCACAAACTTTACCTCTTTATAATATTAGTATAGATAACTGTGAGTTAATTTATATTTCTTAGACAAAATAAAGGAAATTTATTGCAGTTTAGAAAATAGTAAGGTTTAAATACATGAAACAACTAGACACAAGCTTAGACACAACTTTATCAAGTTTTTGGATATTTTCAATTCACCTTCGTGATTTCTATTCATCCCGTTTCAAGGTACCCGAAATTTATTAAATATATCGCTCCAATAACTGATTCACTGCACTTGACACAGCATTATGAATAACTGTTGATGTCAATGTCCATTGTAACGACAAATGAAGCAGTCATAGCGCCTTGATTTAGCAAAGTAAATAGTGTTAAGCATACATTTATTACGTGATGTTCGTTCACATAGCAAGCTTAGTACATTATCCACTAAATAAGGCATATACTTTCGTGTTAATTTCCCTCGAAGTTTCCCTTCAGGTAAACGGATAATTAAGATGTACACATGGAGCCTCCAAGGTTAAAATACCTCGGTTATATTTTCCTGTCGGCGTGACAGTGGGAGTCTATAAGGTTTATAAATGGTTCGCAATTACGAAAGGTTTTTTTTTCTATTTTGCCGTATATTAATTAGGTGGTATTATCTTAGGTTGTAGAGTCACGCTGAACCTATAATTGGTTTCAGCATGAATGGTTCGGCTCGTCCGGGGTAATACCACCCTCACACAGAAAACCAAAGTATGCTTTCATTGTTACGTTTTGTTCGGTCAGTGAGAGCGCTGGAGACCCATCTCCCCACCCCTTCCTTCTCCTCCCCCTTTCCCCTTCCTTTCTCTCCATTCCCCCAAACACAGGTTGGCAACGCACTTGCGACTCTTCTGGTGTTGCTAATGTCTATGAACGGCGGTGATCACTTAACATCAGGTAACCTGCCTGTTCGTTTGCCTGTTTTGATTAAAAAAAAAACAAATATTCATATGTATATATATGTTAAAGATTATCTTGACGTTGGAACTTTATAAGGAGCTTGAATTATTGCTGAAAAACACCTGACGTAACCATAGTGTAGTGATTGCGAAATCCTTAGTCGACGCTCGGTTAGTTACCGCCCTCAAGTTGAGAATCAGTTTTAATTAAGCGTTACAAATACCGATGTGTTCCGGTAACTGCGTTTATTAAAGAGTTAGTTCTTCCAGCTTTAAGCATACGTTACAGATAGAAGACTCTTAAAGCAAAGAAATAAAATACAATTATTTGAAACACAGAAGTAAATACAGATGAAAACATACGTATAATATAAATGCAAAAAGATACAATTGTAGCAAATGGTCTCCAAGTCAGCATATATCCTTTAAAAGGCTAGTCCTCCGGCGCTGATTTTCACTCGGTACCCAGTGAGTTATGCCTGTGCTAAGCGAAGGTGTGCATATAATGTGTTGTGTGGTCTCTAACATGTAGGTAGTGATTAGTATCGCGGAGTTGTATTTCTAAGTTTGGAAAAAAAGTAAAAGGCAGTTGAATGTTTAGTACGAGTTAATAAGTAACCTCTACTCAAAATTTATCGTGTAAATTTAGCTCAAAGGTAATGTGATAATCAACAATCGCATTGCGTGCCTACCGCAACATGAATCGAAAGTTTATTAATAAAAAGTCGAAATCCAAAGAAAAAGTTTTTACTAGACGAGCTGACTCAACTTTTAATTGAATTCAGTTACCTTCCACGTCTATGGCGAACTTCTTTAATAATTACTGTTTGACGGTACCTTTTTGGTTTAAGTCATTGACGAACAGAGTTTTGCTACATTGCAGACAATGGTAATTAGTATATAGATGCGAGGCTTAGAAGTCAAACGTAAAAATATATAATACGTTTGTTGTCATTTGCTTTTGTTACAAATAAAATAGTAACTGGGCGACCGAGCCTAGCTCGGTTCTTTAAAAAATATTTTTAAATTATAATAAACGATTAGGTTTGCCTCACAAAATTGACATTTTTCTCACAAAAAAATATTAAAAAAGATATCTCTCTTATAATTATGATAATGGAATTATTTAATTAAAATAAATTGTTAGGTTTGCCATACAAATTTATGTTTTCCAAAAAATAAAATTATGTACACTCTGATTCGAATTGGGTTTACACGGATTTTCGAAACAATCTCCCTCTGAGCTATTTCTGTTTTACAGCGGTGGCGAAATTTACCTTCATATTCTAGCTATATTTTTTCATTGTCTGAAATCTCAGTTAAAAAAGTTTTCTATGAATAAAATCTAGTTAGATCGATTTATCGTCCCCGAAACTACCTACTAGTATAACTAGTATAACTACTAGTATAAACTAGTATGTTTCACGGAAATAGATGACGCCGTTTCCGAGATCCTGAATATATACAAATATAAAAATATACAAGAATTGCTCGTTTAAGAGATAAGTCTCAGGACGCTGATGTTCATTATCAAAATCTATAAAGCTAGCTTTTTATAATAGTTGAACTGAAACAATAATTTATGGTATGTTCAAGAAGTATTCACTCTGGTCGAATTAATATTCCTCGTGTTATCTTTTAATGTTCAATATTTTAATACTTATTATACATGGTGTATAAACTGAATTAACCACAAATTTTAAAGATAATCAATATTTGACATATTACCTGTTACAATTTGGACTTTTTAAGCAGTCAGTTGGAAGTAACAAGATTCGTTAAGTTAAACATAATTGAGAAACACTTCCTAGTTTATTTCTACAATTTATATTATCGATATATTGATTAATAATTTCACTTCAACTACCTACATAGGTATTCTTCTACGTCACAAGTTATTAGTTTGAGAGCTCGCAACGTTTCGAGTGTAAATATTTACAATTGGTATATACTATTATTCTTGGGCCTTTCAGATATTTTGTAAACAACTGTCCACGGTTTCTGTTTTGCTTATATTCCGTTTCTCTTGACTATGACTTTAATGTTCTGTATTTTATTTGCTTAATAGTTTTAGCTGGCTTTGTTTCCCTTTATTTGCGCAAATTGTAATATACATAATATTAATATAAAGTAACTACTTATCTTCTTTTTATATAACGGCCATATATATCCATAGTTCATACACAATTCTGCCAGTATCGAGTAAACAAAATATTTTTATAGTGTCATTTCAAAAAACATTCTAACAACATAGTGGCTTTCTTGTTAGAACTGACTAGGGAATTTATTTGGCAATTCAGAATCCATAAGTCCAGTTATAATATAGGTATTTGTCAAGGTGAAGTAGAGAGATTGTACGAAGAAAAAAGTGTAAATTATCTTAACCATTGAATCGATCATTGAATTAAAACAATCAAATGTCATTAATAAGTGACTGAATAACCTTAAACAGCAGATACAGAAATCAACTACTGAATATAGCTACGTATTTAACTTAGACATGTGAACGATCCAACGTACCACGCAAGAATGATCCCTGTTCCTTTTGCAGTGCCTATTTGCCTTACTTCGTATTAGGGCTTAATATTTCTGACGGTACACAAATACTTATTGACATTAAAGGTGACCTTGTTCATTGGCCCGACATACATGACGTCAACGTGACGAAACATATATGAGTAATTCCATATAAAATCCGGTCGAAAGTCGAATTGATCGATTTTGTTATAAATCTAGACATATCTGTATCTTATTTACTCTGTGACATAGTAAATCGCTTTCGCTATTAAATTGAGCCACGGTGTTATTGGCGTGGTTCAGATGATATGCCTTCGCGAGAAGCAATTAAATTCCATGCCGCCGATGCTTCATTACTACCTTTAATTAGAACCTATATTTATCTTCGGTACTCTCTGTTTTCATAATTGTAAGAAAATTTTAGAGATATCCGATTCATATTTTATGTAGCGCCATATTTATTAATTCAATAAATTTATTGAATTGGTTAATTATTTAAATTATGTTAACTAATTAAAATACTAAAAAGTTATACTATTTTATTAACTATTATTAAGTAAGGTATTTAGCAATTATATTTAATAAAATAAAAAATATATAATTGCTATTAACCTATCAATTTTTTTTTCGAACTGTCTGCAGTATTGACATAGCAAGGTCTTAATAGCTTCACCGGACTACATTAAGCTATCAACCAATAAGCATTAGTAATGAATAACACAAGAAAAAATAAATGATATCGTGCGTTTTTGGAAACAAAAAACATTTAGCAAAGTTGTGCAGTTATTCTATCTTAATTGTGATTTAAACGACTTTGTTTTGTTTCCATTACATTAGTTTAGAATCTTTTGATGATAATTAAATGAGATGTATTGAAAGACATTGAAGTTTTTTTATTAAATAGTAAAATATTTTAAATGAAATTGTACTACTAGAGTTACTTATAATATTATAGGTGTTTGTAATCAAATAATGTCATGCCGAGCATCGGAAGAAGCCAAATTCATCTATAATATGATGGACGTAGGTATAGGGGCAAAAAATGTTTGTAATATTCTGTTTTTTGGAACGAAGTTCTTTACGGCAGGCTTGGAGGAGATAGGGATATTGCTGAGCGACCGAACTGAAAAAAATGTGATAGTAAAACCGTAACGAAAAGTGCGTGGAATAAGACTGTTAAATGAGACGTGCGCAGGCGCGACAGTCATATACACAAGCGAGTAGTGTATAATAAATACCTTTCTCTTACTCCTTTTTTGTAATTATTTCTATTTTTATGTAATTTTATCTTGTCAAACAAAAATAAAGAGACATATTTTGTTATTTTAATTGATAATCTGAATTACGATTACATAAAATTGACCACGATTTTTTTTTTTTGCAAATAGTGTCGATTCTACATTAGCCGAAGGAACTTCGTTCCTACCTGGTGTCCCACGACACCACATTCTTTTTTTAATTTAGTATTTTGTAAGATGTTATTATATTTGTATGTTGTGATTGTTTGTAGTATGGGTGAGGGTGGCATGTTCTCTTTGAACTTTCGACAAAAATAAAGAAGAAAAAACAACAATAAGTAACTATAATAAATAGTGATATATTAAATAATTCCTGATAAATTATTGTAGTTAAATATGTATAGGTGAAATTGTATTATTTTCTATTTTTATATATTAAATCGTCAATTTTTCACGACCGGATATTTAAATCGATGATATACGTTACTCTTCATGCAAATGTATAGATTGTCAGATATTGCTCACTAAATTGCGGGAGAGGACTAATACTTACTCATATTACAATTGCGAAAAAAAGGATTTTTTTTTTTTTTTTATCGAAGCACGGCATAGTGACTGCACTATGCCTGATGTTAAGCATAGTACAATCCAAAAACATCGGCAACCACTGAGAGACAGATTATCTACCGTCGGTCGCCGCTGTCATGCCGGCCATAATGACGAAAGTCACCCGGTACTGGATATGCACAGGCTGATCCCGAAACGCGACGCGCAGAAGCGAGTCACTATGACGGGCTTTTTCGCCATATGCATGGTGGTTGCGACCCAGTCGGGCTGTAAAACCCTACCACCCCGCTTTCGCCATTGCCTCGTTCGTTAATCAGCAGTGTGCACCACGTGCAGGTGAGGTTGGCTTGGGTGTCTCAAGTCTTAAGATGTTACTCGACACCCCTTACACCCCCAAAATGTAAGGGGGTTGGAAATTTATATGGAAGTATCGTTATTTTCAGAGCTAAATTGGTACTTTTTTTTAAATTATTTTAGGCTGTTAATTAGATGTAAATATATATTATATCCAAAGTTTGTAAACTTTTTACCCTTAAAGGTGTAAAATAACGTTAAGAAATAGGGAATGAAAGTTTGTATGGAAATATATAAGATTCCGCTATGATTTGAAAAATTCATTCAGTGTTAGATAGCTCATTTATAGAGGAAGGTTATATAGGAAGGATATATAAGCTTATATATGCTATGTATCATAACGCTAAGACCAGAAGGAGTGAAGCACCAATGAAGAATATTTCAAAATAGTTTTTCTTTTCTTTTAAAAGTTTCCGCTGAGTGTTAGTTAGCTCAAAGTCATTATTCCACGCGAACGAAGTCGCGAGTAGAAGCTTCTTTTTACATATGTATACACAACAAAATTAGAGAATGATACTAAAGTACTCTGTTCTGTATATATTAGTGACTAGCCTCTGCCCGCGACTTCGTTCGCGTTCTCAAATGGAAAAAACATCCCGATCTTGAAACATTTTTCATCTGTGCTCCGCTCCTATTGGTCTTAGCATGATGATATATAACCTATAACCATTCTCGATGAATGAGCTATATAACAATGAAAGAATTATTCAAATCGAACCAGTAGTTCCTGAGATTACCCCCTACAACGTCACAACATCACAACGTCACAAACTCACAGACTTTACGTCTTTATAATATAATATTAGTATAGATTATTTTACAGTTAACATCTTTGTAGTATACAAAACACAGGCAACGAAACAAAGCACTGACGCGCCTTTTTCATTTCGCGAGGGGTTGACAACAGCAATCATGTGATCATGCCTCGTTAGACGAATCACTGATTACTTTGAGCCACCGCCGAGGCGTCTGTCTGCATTATGCTAATCAAAGTTCCATTTCCTTTTACACAAACGTTCGTTATGTTTCTTCAATAAGTTGAATTTGTTTTTGCCTCAGATGAATTTTATGTAAAAAGAACTCCTTGTTGCGTTAATATTTCGAGGGACATAAAAGGAGTCAACTCTTTGAAGTTTTTGATAATCGATACGTTATTTATGAGGAAACCAGTGATTCTAAAATAATACTTGCTCTCAGTGAGTGTCACTGAGTGAATTTATTTTTGTAGGTGGTAGAACCACGCTGATGCTATAACTAGTGTCACCATGGGTCGCTCGTCCGGGGTAGTACCACCGTGTCACAGAAAACCGACGTGAAGTAATAGTGCTTTCATTGTTGCGTTTCGTTCGGTCAGTAAGAGCGCTGGAGGCTCACCTCCCGTCCCCCGTCCCCCTTGTCTCTCTATTCCACTCTTTCTCATCACCTTTCCCCACCAACAAAGGCTCGCAACGCAATTGTGGCTTCTCTGATGTTGCTGATGTTTATGGACAATCTTAACTTAACATCAGGTGATCCACCTGTTCGTTTGCCTCCTATGATATATGTATATAAAAAAAAAGAAAAAAAATCTGTCTGCTCGTAAAAATCTCATCTAAAATGGTTCATCCGCTACAGACAAACGATATATATTTCAATTTTAGTTATACAAGGGCCATGGATTTTTAGAAAGAATAAATTGAAAATAGTTTACGATATGAAAAATCTTGAAGACCTTGATTTGTATTCTGAGCTACGGTTGAGTTATTTTACAAAAGAAAAAAGGGATTCCTGAATAATGTTTATTTTATTCTATATTTTCAACTGGTTAGTTGTTTTTTTATTTGTTTAGTCTTTAAATATTTACTTATAACATTTTTCAAATATTCCCACAATATAATACACAATAAAATATGATTAGATGAAACACAACAAAATATAATGAAATTAATAACTTTAAGTCTGGATTCCATAAACAATACTCAGTTTTTGTGTTCAATCTAAATTAATTTATTCTTGTTTCAGGTCAGTCAAAGTCACCTTGAGTCTATCAGTGTAATTCGGTAAGCGATAATAAGGATTTAAAAAAATGAGATATAGATTATGTGATATATTTATAAATCTCTCACATTAAATAAGTTTTATCACATTGTAGTAGTGTTCGTTGGAGTTAACCGGTACAAATTAAATCTGCCAATTGACTTCACAACTGGTAGTAAGTGTGGTGTAGTCCAAATATAATGCTTGTCACGGATGAATACATATCATGAACAGACGTCAATTTTTTATGTATTTAATGTATTTAATTGGGGTGTAAGAGGTGTCAAATAACATCATAAGACTTGAGACACCCAAGCCAACCTCATCTGCACGTGGTGCACCCTGCTGAATAACGAACGAGGCAGTGGCGAAAGCGGGGTGGTAGGGTTTTACATCCTGACTGGGTTGTAACCACCATGTATATGGCGAAAAAGCCCGTAATAGTCATTCGCTTCTGCGGGTCGCGTTTCGGGATCAGCCTGTGTATATCTAGCGTTTTGCAGGCCGGCATGATAGTGGCGACCGGTGATGGATAGTATGTCAATTGGTGGTCGATATTATTTTTGGATTGCACTGTGCTTACCATCAGGCACAGAGCAGTCATTTTGCCGTGCTACAATAAAAAAAAATCAAATGTACGCGTATAACACGTCTATAAGCCACTAAAGTCTTAACATGTTAGTTGAGAGAAGGATCCGTATGAAAAAAATGATTGAAAGTAATAATCCCAACTGATATTATCAATACAGATATCTGTTTATTACAATTTCATGTTTTAACTGTTCAACCGATCGTCATGAACTTGTGCATGCACTATGTCAAGGATACATAAAAAGGATATAAATTATCTTTCATCCAGATAAAACAGTAGCTAGGTTGCGGGTAACAACTAGTTATTTAACAACGTTTAAAGTAGTTTAACAATGAATATTTTATATAATTAAAAGTCGTCAGCTACCGCCGTCATCTTATAATACGTTTTTAACTTAGAATCTAATACACTAAATACGCGCGTCTAATCTGTTACGCGGATGACACCCTAGTCGTAGCCCGGGGGCGGAATTGGAAGGAGGTGGAGCGCCTGGCCACAATGGCCACAACCCTCGTGGTCAGGCGCATAAAGAGGTTGGGCCTCAAGGTGGCCCTCGAGAAGACTGAGGCCCTGTTATTCCACGGGCCTCAGCGGGGGCCACCTCCTGGGGCCCACATAATGGTGGAAGGCGCCCGGATCAGGGTGGGGGCCAAAATGAGGTATTTGGGCCTCACCCTGGACGGGCGCTGGCGGTTCGAGCCCCATTTTCCGGGCTCGGTCCGCGAATTGCTGGGGCGACGGCGGCACTCGGCCGACTGCTCCCCAATACTGGGGGGCCGGGTGCCGGGTGCCGGCGACTTTTCATGGGAGTCGTGCGGGCGATGGCCGTCTACAGAGCACCGGTCTGGGCAGACGCCCTCGGTGCCGCCAACGTGCGCACGCTGCGCAGTGGGCAGCGCACGGTGGCACTGAGGACTATCCGGGCGTACCCGACGGTGTCCTCGGCGGCGGCCTTTGCGCTCGCTGGCTCCCTTCCTTGGGAGCTGGAGGCAGGTGTTCTCGCCGCTGTGTGTGAATTCACGGCGGCGAGGAAACGTAGTGGGGAGCCGGAGGGAGCCTCCGGCTCCCAGGGAGATAGAGTGTAAGAGACGGCAGTTGCCGGAGGAGGCAGTCGAGAGGTGGATGCAGGACCCGGCGGCGTTGACGCCGTCCGCCCGGTCCTGCGGGAGTGGATTGGTCGTGAGTGGGGCTCCCTGACGTTCAGGCTGGTGCAGGTACTGACTGGACACGGTTGTTTCGGGTGGTACCTGCACCGGATCGCTCGCAGGGAGCCGACCGCCGCCTGTCACGAGTGCGGCGCTGAGGAGGATACCGCGTAGCACACTCTGTCTGAATGTACTGCATGGAAGGCGGAGCGCCGCACTCTGGCGGTGGTGGTAGAAGAAGTTTTTTGCAGCATTTTTTCGAGCATGGATAAAACTACGCTCGGCAGCGAGCAAGCATGGCGAGCAGTGGCTTCCTTTTGGGAGGAAGTCATCTCGCAAAAGGAGGCAGCGGAGAGGGCCCGCGAGGCTGACCCCCTCAGTGGCCGTCTTCGCCATCGGAGGACCGGCAGGAGGTGGCGGCGCTTTACCCAACTCCTCCTGCCACCATATCCGGACCTGAGGGGATGTAGTCGGGGGGCTCATCCCCTCATTGCACAGGTTGGCGGATGTGGGGGGGGGGGCAGCTGGTGTGTGTTTCTATTACTATTTTTAAAAAGTTTATAAAACTCCATGTACCTATAAAGTAGAGTTTCTACGAATAAGAAGGAAAAGGTTGAATGGAAAACAATATTTCGCAACTTTCTGATTTGTTTAGGAAAGCTACTAACAATTCCTTCCATCAACTTTGGCCAACAGTCTTCCCTATATGAAATTATTACAGCCTTTATCAAATGGATAATTATTATAAAATGTCTTGTGGTAACTCTAATGTTCTATCTAGTCGATAGTGATCCTTTAGATAGAACTTTTCAGTTTTTGTAAAGTTAAAGAATTCATGTTTCTTGTAATTCTTTCTCAGCCATTTCATGTAAGTACGATAAGGTTATTATACTATGCAAAGTGTCACCAATATTACACAGTATGGTGTTACATAACCCAAAATTATAGATTTTAGAATATTACGAATATTATCCCGTGCCAAGTTTGTACAGAAATCTACTGGAAACTTGTTTATTGTAGCAAAAATTTTAAATTTCGATCAAGAAAACGAAGCAGATTCTGTCAAAGGAGCGTGTTAAGATTATAACTAGTCTATTTTCGGATAGTTCAACTTCTATCATAACAATCCATATGAACCTCCCAATATAAATAGGACAGAGAGTTCTATTCAATTTAGGAACATTCCAAACCGAGGTCAATGTAATGGTTGTAACCTTGCGCTTTTTGCTATCTCGACCGAGTGCCTTCTGCGCTCGCCACAAAGTCCGGTGCAACTGAAAAGGCCCTTCTGGGCAATAGCGTTAGTTCGAAAAAAAAAAGGAACCAAGAGGCATTTTTGCTGAAACCGTCGGACCGTTCACATCGCTCCGTTTCGTAGCTATTGACAGAGTTATATTGCTTTATTTTTTGTTTTAAATATAGAGAGGGTATTTATTCGCTCTTATTATTTATACGTACGCAGTTATCTAATGACAAATATGGCGTCTACTTCATGAATGACGTCATGCTTTTATAACCCCGGTTACACTTCGCTTTTCATACATTTTCTATTAGCTATACCTGCGGTTCCGTTCGTGTTTCTCTTTATGTAATAACGAAAAAAAATGAATATTATGTAATTTCTCAGCGTACATAATTATCTACAAGTACTAATTTTTGAGTTTTAGGCGGGATATTAGTCTGTCATGTAGTGAATTTTATATTTTATTCATAGTCTTGTCTTATTTGACTCTATATTTTGTAAATTTGGTGTTGTTTTACGTAACATAGTATATTGTGCATAAGTGAAGTGAATGGAAAACAATACCACGGAGCATGAAATTCTGAGATGCCACAAAAACTCCCTGGAAGGTTCTAACAAGGGATCCACCATCTTGTTAGAATATTGATTCACACGATGCTTCATATTGAAATGATCGTACGTCTCTTGTAATATCATTGACTACGTGACAATGACAGCAGTAATCTGAAAGATTGATTAACAAAGATATAATTTAAAAAAAGTACCAATTTCTATGACGATCGATTGATAGATATATGTTAAAACGCCACCTACTGGTGGGTTTGTAAGATGGATATTAAAAAAAAACTTGGGTGTGCCAGCTTTTATGGTGAGATAATATATGAGAGCACATAAGTGAAATGTAATGTAGAGTTGCGAAAACGCATTTAATTCCCGAAACGCATAATTCACGTGGCACATTACAAGATAACGGCGCAGGAAATCCCTTTGATATCGAATGATTTATTTACGTAATGGTAACATTTATTGGCGGGAAGACTTTTTATTGCATATTATCAGTTTTATATCAGCCGTAAATGATAATACGTGTATTATTTCAACGAACATACGCATTGGTTGCTTACATTTCAATTATTTTTCAGTGTATTCGTAAAAACAGTAAGTAATTAGGTCATAAAAGGCAATAGATTTATATCTGTCTGTTCGTTAATATGCATATAACTCAAAAACCATTTAAGCGATTGATATGATACCAGAGTTTTTGGCGGGATCTTGGAATGCAAGTAGCAGTAGTCTTTATATTTTGTCCATAATCTGGTGTTATTTGGCTCTATATCATGTTTTTTTTTTCGAAATGTAAATGCTGTTGACCTGGCAAGGTTTTTACAGCTTCACCGAACTGTTGCTCTATATCATGTAACGTTAGTGGTGCTTTACGTAATATAGTTTGGTGATTGTGTACAAGTGAAGTGGATCGGAAATAATAGCACGAAGCATGGATTCTGATTTTCCGCAAAAACTCCACGTAGATTTCTAACAAGTCGGCTACAATTTTGTTAGTTTATTGAAATAATCGCAAAAAACTTATAATATCATTACGTACTCGACAATGGCATTAATAATCTAGTAGAAGATTGGTTGCCAAAAATAAAATAAAGAAGAAAAAGATATGATTCCATTTTAAAATCATAACTGTATTCTCTGATCAGGTTTTAGTATACGTTTTATTTCTGGAAGGCAGAAGAAAACAGACCTTTATAATGGGGAGCATTTTGTAAAAGTGATATAGTTCGGTGAAGCTGTGAAGACCATTCCAGGTCAATAGCGTTTTCATTTCTAAAAAAAAAGTGTCCAGCTCTAAGTACTAAGCAATGGTTCCAGAACTCTGCAAAATGGCGCTAGCATAGGCAAAGGTTATAGATAGTGCGAAATTATCTTGTAAATATAACCAAATATTTTTTTATGAACCTTCAATAATACGTTTAGAGATGGTATGTAGTAAGCACTGTTACTACTGTAGTGCCATTACAAGAGACTCTGGCATAACTTGCCTGAACAAAAACATTCTAAAGAACTCATCAGGGCATTCAACCAACGATATGCTTAAGAGGTCCTGTTACTCGGCAGGAATCAATTACGGGTGTTAGTGAGAGCACTCACTGGACACTGTTGTCTCAAAAAGCATTTCTACGACATCGGTGTCCAGAGCACAAGAGGGTGCAGATTTTGCGATAGTGTGGATGAAACTTCCAAACACCTCTTGTGTGAATGTGATCCACTAAAGCCTTCACGAAACCGGATTCAGGGAAAGTATGTATTGCTCCCGGATGAGGTACGGATGCTCTCAGACAAAAAAGTCTTGCAGTTCTTAAATACTACAGGACCAAGCAGGGAGCTTTAGCAATATGATGCGATCACAATATATCAATACTGATCGCAGTTATACAAGACTATAAATAATACAGTAGTGCTGCCCTAATTTAACGCATTGTGACGAACAGTTTTTCATACACAGAAATGATTCTTGTTACGTCTACACTCCATAGATTTGTAACAATATATATGGAGGTCTAAAGTTAAAAAGAAAAAAATAACCCTAAATTACTACCAAGAACACTGAGTTACAATATGTTATTTAAGACATAAAGATTAACTTTATAATGCAGCAGAGTGTTGTTTAGAATAGAAGTAAAAGCGTGATTACATTAAGTATAATTACAGCTATTATTAAACTTCCTATAAATGTGTTAACCTCAATAAAGGAATTATACAAATGAATCGTGTTCTCTCTCAAAAGATCACGTTCAACGCACATCAAAGGAAAACAAAAAACCTTCCGTTCTTATAAATGCCAGTTAAACCAGAATCTTAGTTAAAATCGTATGTGAATCTCGATTTTAAAACGTATAATTATATTACCTAGCAACGTATACTCGGATATCAATTAGTTGCTAATAAAAACAAGGCTTTGGTTTTCAAATATAAAAACTATAATTTTAATAATCATTATTCTTACATATTGCATTTTAATTACTGAGTTTAAATTTATACGGGCCTTCGACCGGAACGTAACTACGTTTTATATTGTTTTTCATTGAAGAATACTTTAAAATTGTTATTAACAGTGAAACGGAGTTAGCCACAGTTAGGTTCAGGATGCAATATAGGTAATAATTAATTATCCTATATAAATTGTAATCAGTTTAATGGTATAACCAATTTTATCTACTCTGCTGAATATCTGTAAGTGGTGTTAACTGTAATGTTGTTTTATCTTTTCATTTGTACATAGTTATAGTTGACAATAACAGTTATATATTGAAATTATATTACGCTTTTCACTTATTTCACAGGGACTGTCTATAGTTATTCTGCTGTTACGTAATTTATATAATATTGTAATTGGTGCATGATGTGATAATATCGATCAACAATTGACAACAACACATAACCAGCGGTCGTCGTATAACGTTTTTAATAATTCGATATTTATTATATAGGAATAATCTAGTACATGTTATAATAATAATTAATCTATGAATAATGTTATCAAAAGCAATAAAGATTTAAAAGTAGAATATACACTTGCCCTACACACGACAATGCGTAAAGTAGGTCATCTAACATTGCTATATAAGTGTGTATAGGAGTTGTCGTCAACGCTTCCAATCTAAATAATATCCATTCATTCCGAAGAAAGTTCAAATTTTGTTATAACGAGGAGGTCGAATTTCCCCCGACGGGCTTCCGGTTCACGACGGCTCGGGTCAGTATTAGCATATTGTTAATTTGTTATCATTAATCCTGTATACATTTTTTTTTTCGTCCAATCCACCCGCTCCATATGTCGACGCGCCGTGTCGTTTTCCCTGCTGGGAAAATTAATTAATTTATCGTTCATTTCAATCGGTGACATGAGTTAAATTATAAAAAAAACTTTATATTTTTACATTTATTTAGCTAATAATAGATTTCATAAGAAAGCTTATAGAACCGCGGAGAGGATAATGCTGGATCAATGCATGAATGAGAAATGAAAAGATTTGCAGAAGGAGATATTCTTAAAATTGAAATTGTTTCTTGAAATAAAAGCAACGGATAAGATACATTACTCATAGAACGGATGACCAATGAATTTAGAGAGTTCTCGAATGGTTAACACGCGTCGGAAGACGCAGCTTAGATAAACCTATCACAAATGGACAGATGACCTGATTCAGTAGTCCGGTGAAGCTGTTAAGACCTTGCTGGGTTAATAGCGTAGTCAGATCGAAAAAAAAACCTGATTCAAAGTCGAGGGGACCTACCGAATACGACCAGCCTAATACAGGTCGTTATAGGTATTTTTAAGGAAGGCCTTTGTCCAGAAGTGCATCGCTTTTATCCCTATAAATATGGATAGATTAAGTATTCAGTCCTCATAAAATAAAATTCTCTATATGAAGGTTGTATCATATCTAACTATACAAGAGAGATCAAATTTGTAATAATTATAAGAATGCAAAAGCTATTTTCTTATGATTATGTATAACGAATAGGTAACTTTCAAACCAAAAATGCATATACCATAATTAACTAGTCCAGATATAGTTCTTTCCTCCATATAAGACCAAATCTGCAAACTCATATTTAACAGGCGGTTGTAAGTCCTACCACTAAACCGCTTCGATCTTCGAATTTTGTGTGTCCACTACAATTGTCAGTACTGTATGTAGATTTTGTTAGTATAATATAGTACGAGTAGGTTTTGTAGGTGGTAGAGCCACGCTGAAACTATTGCTGGCTTCAGCATGAATGGGTCGGCTCGCCTGGGGTGGTACCACCCGTCCCTCAGAAAACCGACGTAAAGTAACAGAGCTTGCTTTATTGCGTTTCGTTCGGTCAGTGAGAGCGCTAGAGGACCACCTCTTCTCACCTTCCTCCTCTTCTCTTCCCCTCTCCCCCAACACAAGCTGGCAACGCACTTGCGACTCCCCTGGTGTTGCAAATATCTATGGAAGGTTAGAATCATTCAACATCAGTTATTCCACCTATTCATTTGCCTCCTATGGTATAAAAAAATGAAAAGTATCATAAAACGCTTAATTCCAAATTAAATGACCGTATGTAAAATTGTATCCCGATATGAAGTTAGATTTCATTATTCGAATTGCAAATTCAAACGCAATCACATTAAAATATAAAAAAGATTTATTTTCCGATAATAAATATATGGAGGAGTTGTTGAGGCGTGTATGCTTGGTACACATATACGTTTCAACAACTCATACATATATGAATAGTTAGCTAGGTTAGCTAAGATAGGTCGCGATTTTACATGCAACAGGCAACAGCCAAGCCGAGGTGTGCCGTGCACCCTTGAGCTGGTTGCCAAAATAAAGTCGGCTGAGTTCCTTAAGCGATCGCCTTAGTAGTCCGGTGAAGCTGTTAAGACCTTGCTGGGTCAATAGCGTAGACATTTCGAAAAAAAATAAAAAATATAAAAAAGATGTTTTTAATGTATACGAAGTTGTTATTTCTGATATGATAATTAAAATAAAATAGATTACTTATTCAGTACATTCTAATATTTAACCTTGGTATAAAAATGAACAAGAATAATATTAAAACTGGTTTTAATCATTTGAATTTAAACAATGGCATGAAACCTTGAAACAATTTACGTGTAATTTTAGTCTATAATTTATTAACTAAAATTTTCGCAGCCATTATAAAAATGGGGAAACTTATTTCCGCGTTCGGTTGTTCGTGGTCGCTCATTTATCATTCGAAGGTCGGTGGAGTGATTTCCCGTAATTTCACTAGAGATTAGTTAACGATGTGTTAAAAAAATCAAGCTGAAAATAACCCACATCGAAACTATGTTATCTCGATGATAGCATTTAATTTAGGTTTAAATATAACAAATTATAAATTAAACTATCCATCGGGCCATGGACGCTCTGGCGCGGTATATTGTGAACTACAATTTAAAAATCTAATAAAAGATAAGAATGAGGCCGCCATAATCTCATGTAATTAAAGTAAACTAACGAAACGTAAAAAACATAAAATAATTAATAGTTAGATTCGATTTTTAACAATTCTAATAAAATTACCGACAGCGCAAAAGATCTGCGGACCAAGAGGTTAGAAAAAAGATAAAATATATATTTACATATATTACAAATTCATTTAAGATTTTTTTAACCTTCACAAAAGGAGATTTCGTATTCGACCCATATATATGTATGTGTTTTATGTATGTCCGTAATTTTCTCAGAAACTACTGATCCGATTTGGTTGAAAAGAAAAGGTTTTCATTCTATTTTGAAGTCGGCACCAATTTTAATCTTATGTCAGCCAAAAAGTGAGAATCTGAAATACTATTTGATAAATAAGTAAATGTGTTTTGTCTTTTAAAAACATGTGCCGAATATTTAATAGGTAAGTAGTATTTTACTTCTTTAATTCGACACTAAATTATTTTTTAAAATTAAGAGAAATTGTTATGTGAGATGAAGTGAATAAAATATTATATTACACAGTTCGTGATTTTTTTGACTGCGATTTAATTTTCTTTGAAAATTTTTATTATACATGCACTTCATAAATGCCACTGGTATGGCCGAAGAAAGTATAACACGCCCTATATATAAGGTGGTCTGGCTTTTAAGTGTAGTTGTTGAAACACACCTATAGATTCTTGTCAATAGATTTTTAACATGAATGTAGGTAGTAAGTAGCTAGCCAGACAGACATTGTAAAATGGGCAACCGAGTATATACTCATGAATCTTCATGTGACTATATTACTTCTGGTCTTATCATGTTAGTGTACTGATCCAGGACTGTATGTATCTAAGGAAGGAATTCCCGAATATGAACCTCACTAACCTATAAGCAAGAAGTCTTTATTGACAAAGAAACACGGTCAAGATTCACGAAGAACTTTTTAAAAACATTTAAAAGTATATTTATTATGTATAATCGAAATTGTTTAGCGGCATCTATTTCTGCTTTGCCTTAGGGCATTCCAAATCTTAAGTCCTGCCCTACAATCATAGTTAATATTCATAGGTTTATGGGGAATATACGTTATTTTATAGTTTATTAACTCAAGCCGTCTGCCATAATAGATCTTGTGGTGGCTCTTGAACATAATGGTAAATCTTGAATAATGGTTTCAGTGAAGGGAGACGTAGCCTGATTTATTTACCTTCGCGTACCGTCGCAACAAAGGGACCCTTTCGTCACATTAGTGTCAGAAGGGCGCAGTTCATTAGCGAAATAAGATAGGACCCTAATGTCACGTTGAACTTCCATACTAACAAAAGGCCTAACCGTTGTCCACAGTTTTCATAATGCAAAATGTAACTCGCCCCTTTGCCTGAAAACCCCTCACCCTTGCCGGTCTATATCGCACGTGTATGCGTCTGTCTCTCTCTCGCTCAATGTAACAGGAATATTGCGGTTTCATTTCAATCAGCGCACGCATTGCAGGTGATACCGCGTGAACCGCTGTTCAGTCGCGTTCGGACCGTTGCGTAGGTGGGACGTTGTTGCGTGACTCTCATTTCCCGCGAAAAATTACGCTATGTTTTTAATGTTCTATTCGACTGATTTATTCATTCTCTAAACATTCAGCCATTATAATTTTATTTTAATTTGTGACGTTAATTAATTGTACTGCTCGACGGTGATGTACTAGGATCTATTGTGATTTATTCCTGTCTGAAGCTTTGAGCGACGTTCGGATTTAGTTTTTCCTGTCTATTGAATACAGTAAGTATTATTAATAATTAATTTAACGAAGTGTGTGTAATATAGTTTACTGATTTTTCTAGAACACAGGCGATAAGTACATTCACGAGAGCTCCGGTTTAAACAATATTTTCCAACAGTTAATATATTTTTAATCAAAATTTTAATACACAGTATTGTTTATTACATATAATTATAATATAATATACTAGATCGTATTAATATTCGCTTGCTAGGTAAAACATATAAAACAAACGGAACGGGTTCTTTTTATAATGTATTATCATAAAACCCTAAATTATTTGTACATAAAACATTACTCCGGTCGGTCTGGCTTATTCGGGATATATAGAAATTTATGCGTCAAAAGTAAGAGTTGTAAAAGTTTTGGGTCAAAATTTCTACAAATAAGTACACGTAATTATTTTGGTTAGGAAGTATCTATAATGCGAAATCGATACATTTATTAATGCCGAACTGTTGATACATTATTAGATAATGACCATTATAATCTTTATTCAGGATAATATTCCAATATTGTATAAATAAATAATATATTTTCCCTTTCATATAATCTCTCATTACGCTAAATAAATGATTAGTTTTTTATAAATGTACAGACTGGCTAAACCATGTGTTTCAGACTTGCTAAAATGTTTATTGGTTAATAAATTGAACCAAAAAATTTGCTAACAAAGAATTATGTAATTAATTTATAACAATTAATATTGCTAATTTCACGATTTTTAGTATTTGCAAGATAACTGTATTATAGAAAGAAAATAGAAAAAGCTTTAATAATATTAATTACTAACTGATGCTCGCGACTTCGTTTGCATAGTCACTGTTGCACAGTAAGATAATATACATATCGTTGATCGCGTGGTACTTATAAAAATTAGTCGTTTTTTTTTAAACTACTAACTTTGTATTAAAAATATATATCATGATATATTTTTTAAGTAAAGAAATAATCTAAGAAGGTAGATGAAACATTTCATCGAAATTTATCCAGTACCTACATTTTGCACGATGCACGCACAACGACAATTTTCTATCATTTCATTTATATAGATTCTGAACTAAGTAATTATTTGGTACCAGCTTAAATAGTTCATTTATTTCTGTACGATAGTGGGTATTTAAGGAAAAAAGTAATTAAAAGATTACGATAGATTTTAAAACATAATATTATAATATAATTTAAAACTCTAATTTATGTATTATTTTTATAAAAAATATCGTTACATTTAGATGTTAATGACCCGTTACGCTTCTCTTTATAAAATGCTAACAGTAGCCCGCAATTTCTTTTGCGTCTATATTTTTTAACGTTCAAACCATACATTATCTTCATGTAAGAGTGCAGCGCACGCGATAGTTCTCAAATGGTTAGTTTTTCTAACTTACTTCAACACTTATCCTTATATATTGCCCAATTGAAATAACATCTTTATAAATTATAGTTTATGTGTTATTCTAATGTATAAGTTATAATATTGAAAGGTATCATGAGAATTCGTTCAGTGCTTTTTATGTGACAGAGTAATAAGTATCCATCTTCGAATACGTTCTTTCTTCTCATTTATCTGTAGTATTATTTTGAACAAGCTATTTGTAATTAATCGATATACATACAAGTAATATATGTGAACAGTGAATTATAACTCGTTTTCTCATACTCGTTAATAAAATACGACATCGTAGATTGGTAGAATATATTAAGGTGGTAAGGCTATTTCTAAAATGTTTTGATGTGAAACATCTATACGCGCATAAACCTGATCGTTAGCGTACCGACGCAAAACATGAATTTTGCACCATGAACGAAATACTCAAACAAAATTTTTTTTTATTTCGGACTGGCTACGCCATTGACCCAGCAGGGTCTTAACAGCTTCACCGGACTACAGGTTATACTCAAAAACATTTGCAATTATATCTGTTTAATATAAGATTCAAACTGTTTTGTCGGCCGCTCGTTCTACTAGAGTTACGCGGCATGCACCGACAACCTAACGCTCTTTGATAATTGCCGCCGTCGGCACCTAGTTGAATTTTTGTATTTAATAAAAATGAATATCTATGTACTTAATAAAATAGATGATCTGTCATTATTTTATGGAACAAATTTGTAATGTTTCATCCTTTCATTTTGCCATACCTGATTCCTATCGTAATTTGTTCTTTTATGCACCCAACTTATATAAAACTATTTCGATGTTTCACATCTGCCAGACGTCCCAATTTTTTGCTATCAATGTCCCATATTATTACTGCCATTTTCGAGTAGGTAATAGTATTACACGTGTATTGTGATAATTTCAATGTTGTGACAAGATGGCGATCCCTTGTTAGAAGAACTTTCCAGAGAGTTTTTGTGGCATCTCAGACTTCATGCGCTGTGGCATTATCCACCCCTTTTTTCCTCGAACTGACTGCGCTATTGAACTAGCAAGGTCTTAACAACTTCACCGGACTTTAATCCGAGTGCTTCAGGCACTTAGCCGATTTTATTTTTAGCAACTACCTCCAGGGTGCACGTCACACCTCGGCTTGGCTGTTACATGCAATTCGCGACCTATCTTAGCTAACCTAGGCTAACTAACTATTCATATATGTATGAGTTGTTGAAATATATATGTGTACCAAGCATCCACATTTCAACAACTCTCACCTATATTTCTTATCGGAAAATTTTTAAACTATTTCAGTTCGATAAGGGAAAAAATAAAACCCTTCCACTTTTATGTGTAAGCGTGTAAACGTGCACGTGTGTGAGGGGTGATAGTGTAGTGTTGTAATGTAAAATTTTATGTCAATGTATCGTGCAAGCAATGCACTCAAGGGCTCCCCGCCGAGGGATCGCACCTGATTTTCCATCCATTTGATTTGAGCACAATAATAGAACTATATTACGTACAATGCCGCCATCATTACAAAATATAGAGTCACGGAAAACAAGATTATTAATGAAATGCCATAATATGACAGCCTAAGATCTCGCCAAAAACATCTATCTCCCAAGTTGAAAAGCTAAGCATCCATATTTGTAATTGAAAGCCAGTCCCTGTCTAATTTTAGCGTGTTTTTTTTATCTTATATCACATTGTTAGTCAGCATCATGTGAGATTATGGTCAAAAGAAAAAAAAAACCCTATAAAATATGAAAAATGTAAACTTCCAACAAACTCGTAATTTAGTCTATCGAATGTGACCACAAATGGCATCGATGAGACACGTCGTATAAAGGAAAGAATAACTACCGCGCCTGTGAACGAATTTATGAATATTGTATAAAGCTTTAGTGAAAGAATAGATCGTAAGGAAGTTTACACGTTACAATATCAAATGGGAAATGTCGACAAACAGCGGATATATTATGATGAATATATATTGATTTAACATCGTGTCATAGTTAGTTTTTATAAATCACATTTTAACACTTCGATCGTCACGTCCAAATCAAATCAAAAGTACGGCTTAGGCTCTAAATAAGTTATTTGAGAACTTCAAGACTACCAACAGTTCGGAAAACAACTCAGTCAGCGAGAAGAATCGGCAAGAAACTCGACCGGGTACATCTTTTTAACTATACATCATACAATCGTTTTAGTGGACGCAGAAAGAGGAATCTTCAGGAAAATTTCAGGCATCACCCTCGTTCACATATTGATACACACTATAATAGCATTTTGATACCAAAACCCGCTTGACGTGGTGCTTAAACATAGAGTCCGGCAAATCGGTAATGTGTTTCGAGACTTTACTGTAAAACCTAACACTATTACCTAGAAATTATTACTGGTTTTGCTAAGTCTAAAACATTGAAATCATCACATATGTAATACCTTTAAACAAGCAATTCTTGTATCTTTTTATATTTGTATATATACAGGATCTCGGAAACGGCGTTATCTATTTACGTGAAACTTAGTATGTTGATAGTTTCGGGGACGATAAATCGATCTAACTAGACTTTATTCATAGAAAACTTTGTTTAACTGAGATTTCAGGCCATGAAAAAATATCGATAGAATACGAAGGTAAATTTCGCCGCCGCTGTCAAAACCAAAAATAGCCCAGGTGGAAATTGGGTGCTTCGAAAATCCATGTAACCCCAGTTCGAAACCGAGTGTATTTCTTTTTTTTTTTTGTAATAAGTGATAATTTTGTAAAGCAAACCTAACAATTTATTTTAATTTAAAAAATAATCAAATTATTATGATTATAAGAGAGATATCTTTTTAAATATTTTTTATGTGAAAAAATGTTAATTTTATCAGGCAAACCTAACAGTTATCTTAATTTAAAAATGCTTTTTAAAGAACCAAGCTAGGCTCGGTTGTCCAGGTACTTTTATAAAACAGATGAATGACAATAACTTCTTCATAAATCAATCACTTTATTGTTGTCACACAGTGTTACGTTTACACTCTTACATGTTTTGACGCTATCTTAACTTAATAATAGACTAGCCTCTGTCCGCGATTTCGTTCTTAGCTCTCAAGAGGAAAAGAAAACCCCGATTTTGAAACATTCTTCATTAGCGCTCCGCTCCTATTAGTCTTAGCGTGATGATATAAAGCCTATAACCATCCTGGATAGATGAGCTATATAACACTAAAATATTTTATAAAATCGGACCAGTAGTTCCTAGGATTACCCCCTACAACATCACAAACTAACAAACTATACCCCTTTATAATATTAGTATAAATATACAAATTTAACCGCGACCACGACTCATTACATGCTTGTTAACGAAAGAAAATGATATCTAAAATTTTAGCATTTACTTTTGTTCCAAAACATTAAATTCAGTCATGCATGTGTCCTTGGAATAATAAAAGATATAAAATATTCCACCAAATGTCCTTATGACTCGAGTCTGTATATAATACTGTGAAAATAAATAAAACCAGTCACAATTTTAGCATAAAATAATATTTAATTCTTACGTAAAGACAGTAAAATATAATACAAAATTAGGGAAATCGTATAATTAAATTAAAAACGACGACGATATTGTTGAGAGCGTTCATGTCAAATACAAAATAATTCTCTTATATCTCGGAAAAATGTTTTAATAAATTGTTTGATGTTTATTTTTTTTTATCTCAAATTATTGAGAACGTACAATAACGATAGCTTGTAGACTTCGGCAAGCGTATGAACGTTTAATTTATGCTTCCTTGCGTAAGGAACGTAATGTAATTAAATTTATTATTTATTGTTATTATTCTTAGGGTATATAAATTTAAAACGCATTCCATTTATGTAAGTAAATTATAATGAATGTGTAACGAATTAATTATATTGCAATATGTGCTTTTAAACATTTCAATGTCAGCGTCTGTAACCTCGTCAAAATATTTTTCTACTCTTTAAAATATTTTTCAATTAAGTGCAGTGATAACATATAGTACATAAAAATAAACAATTTTATCATAAATTTGTCATTTTTAATACAAATATAATACAAAACCTCAAAGAACATATAAATACCCACAGTCGCTATTTGACTATTTTTTCTACAGTTAAAACTCTTTTTGACAAATATTGCAATACACAAAACACTTCGAATGTGTTTGCTAAAGCTAAATACCTAATAGGTAATCTTCGAAAATAAATAAAAAATTTAAAATTGTTACCTATTTCAATTTAATTACGTCTGTTTAACGTGTTATGTTATATGTATTATTCGGTTGTGTAAACTAGCTTCTCATTTGTTTAGCATTCAGATTTCAGAGTGCCTGACTTAAACTACAGAATACACGAGTTATATTCAATACAATTTCGCAACAAGTCAGACGTAAACTTACGCAATAGAATACTTGAAATGACAATATCACTATAATAATTGCCCGGTATTGGGATGCGAAAAGGGCATTGAATATAATGTACGGCTGCTTGACTGACTGGTAAAGCCGAACTAGAAACCGGGTCTATTTTAAACATATCCGACTGTGCCGCGACAGATAGTTGGCGAACAGCTAGCTCTCTTTCCGTATTTTATTTTTATATATATATAAAAAAAGTATTCTCTCCACTCAAACCTTTTGTCTCACCATCATTCCGTCTTGCTTTGTGAAAATCCGATGTCGCTGCCAACTCGTGGTTTCGGATTGTTCATGGGATTTATTGTATACTTAATTTTGCGTTGAAACCAGCTGTTACGCTCATTATTGTTGTGATATACCGTTAATGGGTCAGTTCTTTAGATAATGACACAGTAATTAAAACTATACGATTTATATAAATGTAACGGCGAAGGACAAACTGGCAATTACTGTATTCACAAGCGTGTGAATCCACGAACATCGTTTACAAGGAATGAAATATTTTAATTGTTGTTATTTCATTGTATATTGTAACGTTTGATCGTAGTGTAGCCTGAAGTTACATGACGTTGTGAAGATGGGTAATACATTTAGTCTAGAGTGAGACTGGTTCTGAAATGCAGATTACGATTCAGATAGGTCGCGAATGGCATGAATCAGGCAACAGCCCAAGCCGAGGCGTGCCATGTACCCTTCAGCTAGTTGTCAGAATAAAATCGGCTGAGTGCATCAAGCGCTCGCCTTAGTAATCCGGTGAAGTTTGTTAAGACCTTGCTAGGTCAAAAGCGTAGTCAGTTCGAAAAAAAAAGCAATAGATTACTTGAAACTGGTAGCTAACTCGGGCGGATATTTGAAAAATTCATACACAAGTGTATTATGATTTTCTTTTCTACACTAAAAATTCTGGTTCATTGAATGATTAGAAATTACTTCGGTTGTTGGGATTTTGGAATCATGGTACCACTGCGGCTTCATAATCAAAATATTATGCTTATATTTTTGGAACTAAAAATTTCTTGATAATTATTAAGTAAAAACGGTATGCCAAGGATATAGCTTAAAATCTACACTAATTATGACATTGTTTTATTTATACACCTCAGAACAATATTAAAGTAACAAGAATACAAAAAGTACGAGCTGTTAAATATAAACAAAATAAACGGGGAATCAAAGCCAATATTATAACTGTCCGTCACCATGTCCATCTTAGAAAACATCAAAAGTTATTGAAAACGGTCCAAACGCATCCGGCGTTCCGATTAGATATATAAATAAATTGTATAAGAAAAATGCAATACGATATGACTACATTATGATGCCGCATAGTCGTTTAATGAAATGTTTGGCAAACATATTTGTTGCCAAAATATATCATTTCATATAATTATTGCTTCGTGTTTCCCAACACGAATAGAATAGGAGTAATACTGCTTCTTTGTAAATAGGCCGATTGTAAATATAATAGCGGATGTAAAAAACAGTCCTATCGTTTTGTTCATAATTAATAACAATTAAACTTATTTTAAGTGTCACTCTTTTTTTATATAATAGGAGGCAAACGAACATATGAGTCACCTGATATTAAGTGATCACCACCGTCCATAGACACCAGCAACACCAAACGAGTCGCAGGTGCGTTGCCAGCCTGTGTTAGTGAGGAAGAGGGAAGGGAAGGTGAAGAGAAGAAAGGGAGAGGGAGGGAGGTGGGCCTCCAGTGTTCTCACTGACCGAACGAAACGTAACAATGCAAGCACTGTTACTTTACGTAGGTTTTCTGTGGTACGGCTTATACTGACTACTACTTGAAGGTATATGGATAAACATTGTTTATATTTTGTTATGTGAATAAGAAGATGCCTTCTTCTGCTTGTTCTTGTACCACTTGAGTAGAGCACAACATATTTTCTTCATTAATATTTGGTACTAAGGTTAGGTACTGAGGTAATTAAATTTCTTCACTCAAATATATACGAACACATTTCATTGGATTGTCATATTTACTATAGGTTTTAAATTTAATCGGTTTCAAGAAATTAATAACTCAAAAGTACACACTTAATGAGATTTACATTAGCATATCAATTGAAATTAATAATCTTTAGCATAATCTATACTAATATTATAAAGCTGAAGAGTTTGTTTGTTTGTTTGGTTGAACGCGCTAATCTCAAGAACTACCGGTCCAATTTGAAAGTTTCTTTCAGTGTTAGATAGCTCATTTATCATCACGTTAGAACCAATAGGAGCGGAGCACTAATGAAGAATGTCTCAAAATCGGGCTATTTTGGAAGCTTCCGCTGCGTGTTAATGTCAGTATTATATGCGTTGCCATGGTAACGCGATAACATTCTATTGCAAATATTTTCATGGTTTATTTTATGTTCCTACTCAAAAGGTTTATTCTACGTTAGTTCTGTCTACAATTTTTAATTATACGTGTTACGTTTATATCACAAACATTTCTAAAGTTTATTTCGTGTTGCTATTCAAAAACTTTAGTAGTAATAATATTCGTCCAATAAGACAGTCGAATGAATTAATCCATACTGCCAATTCTGAAGTTGTCAATGTTTTCTTCTATGTCCAAGTTAATGTAAAGGTATAAGCGCCAAATCCTCTATTTAATATTTCATTAATATTGTCTTCTTAATTTTCAACATGCTCCGTGGTATTATTTTTCATTCATTTCACTTATGCACAATAAATTAACCATATTACATAAAACGTCACCAATTTAACACAATATAGAGACAAGTAACACAAGATTATGAATAAAATATAAAATTCACTACATGACAGACTGCAATCCCGCCAAAAACTCCCCAAAAAGTTTATTCTACGTTAGTTTTGTTCTCAATGTTTGATTTGTCATATATTTACGTATTATAAAAATAAAGTGTGTGTATGTAATATTAAAATAAATACTTTTTGGTGAATAAATATATTTGTGAGATGCTAAAAACATCGACAATTTTTTTTTTAATTCTGTCGAATGTCCCTTTTTTTATTTGTTTTTGGGTAATCTCCGAAACGGCTTGACCTATTAGAACAGTTTTTTTTCTTAGAAATGACTACGCTATTGATCTAGCAAGGTCTTAACAGCTTCACCGGACTACAAGTAATATTTGAACGGCAATTTTACGGGCAAATAAGTAACTAATTAGCTGTTTTATTTTAAGGTAGCGGGTTCGGCAAACGTTGCCCGCCCTGATAATAAGATAAACTATACCTTAACCTTGCCCAAGAATAATTTTATATATTAGTGTAAAAGATATGAAGAGGTGTTCTGTAGTTTTTGATCTTATCGCGATCGGACATATAGATAGACGTGGAACAGGACTTTGATTTACACTATGTAATGATGAACTGTTATCCGTGCATTCGTCCGTGTGAAATTAATCAAAAATATGTTGTTCACTGTAAACATGCGCGTGTAACGTGCGCTGTACTGGACTCCAAGAGTAAATGTAATTGAAAATTGTATGTTTATATGCGATTTAAATTATAGCAAGGTATAATAATAACTTAATTATATCGACACTATGGACATATTATATCTATATAATAAAAGATTTAACACATATCGTTTGATAATGTTTAGCTTAATGTTTTCATTACTTTCTTATATAGTGTAAGTGAGCACTGAGTGTGGTATACAGTAGTTTAAAGTTGCAGTTATGTGGCTGATGATAAATCCCATCCCATTCGATACACTATTAGTATTTTAATATATAATGTACACATTACCTGTTACAGTAGATGATGTGCGTGTGATACTTACAAATATATTTGAAAAAGTATTATTGTAATTTACACTAGATGTGTGATCACAATTTTAAATTTATTTAATATATAAAAAAACGCGTGCGAAGCCGCGGGTAACAGTTAGTATAATATATACAGAACATACATTTATTCTACAAAAATATTCAATACAAAATATAGACATAGTTTATTACAACTTTTCTATTGATAAAATATGATCAAATTAACAAAAAAAAAAAAAAAAAAAAACAAAAAATATCACAGTATTAACAAACCAAATTCTAGGAAAAACGTATAAAATTACGTATGAAAATATTTATCTTTTAAATTCGTGTTAATTGGTGTATGCAATATCTATGTGCTTACCATACTTCGCTAGAACGTAACAAGACCAATTATTTTTGTTTTCAATTACTTAGTAGTCTATGAACAGTAATAAGACACTTTAATTTTTTTATATCGAAGGAGGCAAACGAACAGGTAGGTCACCTGATTTTAAGTGATCACCACCATCCATAGGCAATAGAGCAACACTAGAAGAATCGCAAGTGCGTTGCCAGCCTGTGTTTGATTGTGTTCGATTACGGTAGGAGTTTGGGGGGAGTAGGAGGGGAGATGGTCTTCCGGCGCTCTCACTGACCAAACGAAACGCAACAATGCACGTATTGTTACTTCACATCGGTTTTCTGTGAGAGGGTGGTATTCTACCCCGGGAAAGCCGACTCATTCCTGCTGAAGCCAGTAATAGCTTAAGTGTGGCTCTACCACCTACAAGTTACAATTTTATGTAACAACTAAACTAAGAATATCACAACCAAATGAATATCTAGAGAGCTATCTGAATTGGTGGTCCCAGTAATAGCACAGGAATATTATATATACAACAAAGTAAGTAGAATTATTTAGTGGAAATCATCTCATATCCAGTCGCAAGCTTTTTCAGAGTAAATTACATAGTAATACGACATCCCAACATAATATTTACTCGTCAAATAATTTGTGAAACTATTTAAACACAACACTTGATAAAATATTGATTGTAGCGTCGCTGACAGCCACAGAATTTGCAACAAGTTTTGTACAAAAATACACTGTTATTCACGAGTAAGTATTGAACACCACATTCTTATTAGCGTCGACCTTTAGAATATGAAATTAAGAAGAGTTATATGAAATCAACCATGCTATTCTTGACATTGGTTCGTGTCGCAATGCAAAAACTGGTTTATGTCTCTCTATACCGATTACATATAAAGTCTCGTTTGTCAATAACAAGATGCGAGTTAAATTACTTCACTCATCATTAATGGGTTATAAGTAAAGAGTTATTTTAATTAATAATATTTATCCTTAGTCGCATGTTAAAATATAGAAATATAAAACGGATTATTTACGAGTGATCCATTTTAATCGTGCGTACAGTGTAACGGCCGGTTAAACAGAGGTCAAAACACCGACCGATTTAAGGTTATTTGGTATAGAAAAAGGATTAGCAGAGTTAAGATACAGCTTAAAGGATATATGTAGGATGGTCTAATAGATGTTTGAATCACTTTTCGCTAAAAATCAAACTCGTTAGGTGGCACCAAAAAGCCTACATAACCAGCACAATTTCTTTGTTTAATGTGAAAGAAAACGACATAAGGGTAATTTTGATCCCGAAAGAAGTAATGTTTCCTGAGTGTCCGAGGAGTATGTCAAATGTAAAGTAACGAGAGCGAAGTCGCAGGTAAAAGTTAGTATGCTATAAAAAGATTGAAATGTTTAGCTAATGAGAGGTAAAGAATAAAAATAACAATTTTACTTACCAATACTCAACTGAGCAAATCAAGTATTAATAATAGAATTTCTGAATTTTCTTCATTAATCATTCGACTTAATACACTTGCTGACTTAACAAATAAGGTAAATTCCGTGGAAAATAAAAACACTCAGCAAATTCTCTCGATCTTCAAAATAAATCTTCACCACAATTGAACATTTCGAAACCTTTTATTGACTGCCATAATTTTAGACTTAATTGTCGGACATTCGTAAATGTTGAGACTTTATAGCTGCCGTGAACGGGTCGGGTTATTTTCATAAGATACCATATATTCGTTCGCATAAACATTGCACTGTTATATGTTATTGTTCTACCGTTTCGTATAAGATAGTGTATGTAATATGTCGGCGTTCGTTTATACTGTTTCTCGATTATTGTTTTTATCAAAGGAAAATAACAAATCTTCTTAGAAGCATTTATTATCTCGGAGTCTTCACTAGCTAGTTCGTTTTTATTTTTTAATTATTATTTTACTATAGTTACCATACAGCTGTTTTACTTATTTTAAGTTACCTCTATCGGCTCCTATGGAATTACGTAATGAAACATCAAATACGTGTATAGTAGTTTCCTGTAAATTCATTTATCCTTAACAAAATTTAGTGGAAATTGGTTCACCTATTTCAGAGTTGGACTAGACCAAAACAACACTTATATAAATGTCTTACTAAACTTAATTCCAATATATAAGATATATGTGAGAATAAGATTGTTTGATACGCTTTCATGCCTTAGCTACTCATCCCGTGGTCATTAAATTTTGGAAATACGTTGTTCAGGGTACAGAGGACATAGGTTATATTTAATCTTCAAGAAGTACTTTTCCGAGGGATAAAGTAAATTAACATTAGCACGAATGAAGCCGCGTGCAAGAGATATGGATTATAGTGAAATTGTCATTCACGGTGTTCCAATTTATCTACTATCATTTGGCCAATTGGCGATACAATAGAAAAATATTTTCATTTAAATGATTTCTAGATATTATAAGAATTGTAGATAACATAACAAAAGTCTGTATCTACGCTCGTGAGTAATGAAGTAAGTTATACTTCTTTGGCTAATGTAGACAATAAAGGGTCGTAATGAAAGTTTTAGTAAATAAAATACTCGGATAGAAGGTAACTAAGATTTATATTTTAATAGACTATCGGCAGACTGTATTTTGTGTTTACATTGACTCGCATAACTTCCATTTAAACCTAAAAAAAATCACTCTTACCGGGTTTGTCATATTTTTTTAATACTTAGAGGTTATATGGTTTGACACAAATGCATCTGATATTAAATGAACGATGTTGACGATGTCTTCAAAGACGGTAAACATACTGAACCCAGAAGGGGACTCTCAACTCAAATGTAGCTGGCGGAACACATCAAAAGGGCTTGGCGGCAGCGTTTCAATTTCAGAGTGGTAGCTAGTGGAGGCAGACTTAAAAAAGATGTTACCCCAATACTAAGGTTTCATTACAATATTTTCCTTCACCGAAAGCTTTGTAGGTGGTAGAGCCGCGCTGAAACTATTACTGGTTTCAGCATGAATGTGGGTCGGCTCATCCGGTGTAGTACTACCACCCGACCCACAGAAACACCGACGTGGAGTACAGCGCTTGCATTATTGCGTTTCGTTCGGCCAGTATGAGCGCCGAAGGCCCACCTCCTCTCTCCTCTCCCTCCCCTTCTCCCTTTCCTTGAATTCCCACCAAACACAGGCTGGCAACGCACTTGTGACTCTTCTGGTGTTGCTAGGATCTATGGACGGTGGTGAACACTTAACATCAGGTGACCAACCTATTCGTTTGCCTCCTATAATATACAAAAAGCTCCGAGTCAGTCGCAAGAATTCGAATCTACGTCAATCGTGATTAAAACGCGTCAAAAGAAGTACAACTTCATAATCGCTTATTTTGAATAATAAGTTCCACAATTCCCATATTGTGTCGTTCATCTTTACATAATATGTTTTGTGTCCTACCCACAATGACGTATGGTGTCGAAACATGGACGCTCACAAAGGACACAAAATGCACAAGACATGCACAAAATGTGGGTTGCA
Source organism: Antheraea mylitta (assembly GCA_014332785.1). NCBI lineage: Eukaryota > Metazoa > Arthropoda > Insecta > Lepidoptera > Saturniidae > Antheraea > Antheraea mylitta. The sequence continues at coordinate 3,271,796 of JACEII010000008.1, forward strand.
CAGCGTGCCACGGTAGGCATAATCTTGAGTGATAAATTTAAAAATACGGATATCCGAACAAACACGGAACGTACAGAACATCGGTATGTATTATTCAACTTAAATGACGGTGAGCAGGTCAAGCCAGGTGTTGTAATGGCAGTTAGAGTAAGTCCTTGACAGAGTGGTGGCCGATAGAGAGCAGGCGAAGTGTGGGAAGGAAGACCAATGGCAAGATGGGTCGACGACATCATGTATCTTGTGGGAAAAACTGGGATAAGACTGGCACAGAGTAGAAAAGAATGACTTTTAAAGAAAACGTCTGGAGGAGTCGATGCCCAGCCTTGGCGGCGAACGCATCTGCCCGATATCTTTTGTTTTCGACTTCGGTACTCGCAGATTAGTGACGACCCGTTGTTTTTCGTGTTTCGTTGTGCTTTGTGTTTGATATTAATTCCACACAGCTGCGCCGCACGTGTGAAGCATCTACCTGAGTGAGTGGGACATTCCCTTACTTATATATTTACGCCTCTATTTATTTATTTAACCACTTGTCTATTCAGTTAATTATTTATCTATTATCATCTTATTACTATTTATTTTTCTATTATTTATCCATCAACCCTATCTTTATATATGTAACTACTTATTTATCTATCTACTTAACTGCTACTTATTTATTTTATAGTGTGTTATTTACGTAGTATATGTTCCCTTGTCTCGCTCACTCATTTACATGCTTTGTGCTCTCATTTTGTTTAAACAACTCTCTTGGACCGGACTCAAGATAGTTCCCTAGTTTTTCGTTTGGCGTGTCCCCCTGCCCTTAAGGCAGGGAGGTTGGTTCGCGTCCCCCTCGGGCCACGGAATGGCTCTCAAAAACGATTTCGTATTAGGACTCCGCGACGACCTATTAGCGTATGGAGTTGACGAAAGCGTCGTCGACGCCATCCTTGCGCGTCATTGTCTCCCGCCCACGGATAACATTCTGTATGTGCCCCGTATGGCAGTGTCTGACAAATGTGAGACCTCAGACTCACCGAAGTCACCGCTGAATGAGGCGGATAGAGGACAGTTGTCGAGCTCAAGCTCGGAGGCCGGCTCCGAAATGGAGTTAGACACGGTCGCGCCCGCCGCATCTCTCACGCCCGCGATTACCGCGCCATCCGCGAATTCCGCGCCTTCTGCGCAAGACGATGATTTCAAAACGGTTACATATCGGAGGCGCCCCCGCCGCGGATCGCGCTCCTCCGACTCCGACCCGGGTACCGAACGCCCGGCAGAAAAAATAGTTCGCAACAAAGATGGCGCTCGGGCGCCCGTCACGTCTATACCGCGCTCGAACAGAGCTAACCCCGTCTCGGTCTCGCAAGACGGCGCTACGGACTCCGCAGCGGCGACTAAAAAGCCCCGCGCACCGCCTCCGGTTACTATACAGGACAAGTCCAAGTGGACGTCCATTTCGAATAGTTTAAAAAGTCAAAAAATTAATTATACGTCCGCCCTTAATACCCCGACGGGTATCCAGGTTAAGGTCCCCTCGATTAACGACTTCCGACAGCTGACTAAATTCCTCCGGGAAGCCAAGTTGGCTTATTTCACCTTCACTCTCGAGGAGGAACGACTCCTTCGTGTAGTGATTCGTCGCGTTCCGGCCGAGATCTCGGTCGAGGACGTGACTGCCTCCCTTAAGGAGCAGAATTTCCCGGTCAGAGAGGTACATCGAATGTACCACCCACGAACTCGAACCCCTTACAACATGGTCTTGGTCCTCCTAGACCGCTCTCATGAGGGTAAGGCTATATTTAGCCTGACCTCCGTTTGCAACCTCAACGGCATCACCGTTGAGCCTCCCCGAAAAACCCATACTCCGTCGCAGTGTCACAACTGCCAGAGTTACGGCCACTCGGCGCGTAACTGTCACCTCCGCCCTAGGTGCGTCAAGTGCCTAGGTGATCATTCCACAAAGGAGTGTGGGCGTACACCCGACACCCCTGAGCCCCCCAGTTGCGTGTTGTGCGGTAACGCGGGACATCCCGCGAATTATCGCGGCTGCCCCCGCGCGCCGCGCACACAACGCCCTCGTCAAGCGAGACAGGCGCCCAGGGCGCCTGTAGCCGCCGCCCGCCCTCCGCCTCCACCTCCCATGTCTATGCAGGCTTTCCCGGGCCTGCCGGGTGTCTCTCGCGCCCCGGCAACGTCCGCAACCGCATCTCACGCGGCACACTCTGTACTGCGTGCACCAAAACCCGGGCGGGCCCCTCTGGCCCCCTGGGCGCCCCGACCCGAGCCCCAGGCTCCTAAGCCTCAAGCTCAGCCCCAACAGGCAAAGCCAGCACAGGCCGCGTCAGCCTTCTTTTTTGGCCTCGCCGGGCTTGACTGGATTCACCAGCTAATCCTGAAACACGACATGCAAGAAGTACTAGGTTTTTACACAATTCTCCAGACCGAGACAGGTTTAGGCCAGCTCAGCGCATTCGCGAAATATCCAGGCATTGCCACGACCCTGCAACGCCTCGTCCGTGAGGCTCAAAATTGTAAATAAATAAATTCGTGGCTATGAACAAAATAAAACCGCGCGGTCTATCTCTTTCGTTTTACAACGCAAGATCCCTTAGGACACAGCGCGATCTAGTAGCTGCCTTTCTATGTAACAGACAGATAGACGTTTTCCTCATACAGGAAACGCAACTAAAACCAAAAATGCGTAATCCCGCGATCGCGAATTACAACATAGTCAGAAATGATCGTGTCACTCGCGGGGGTGGCACCTTAATTTACTATAAACGCTCACTTTATTGTATGCCGATTGATCCGCCCGTTCTATCCAATATGGAAGTGTCAGTATGTAAATTAGGGATGACCGGTCATCCATCCGTTATAATAGTATCCGCATATCTCTCGCCGAATAGAGAGCTATTAAAATCCGATTTAGAGGCGATATTCCAGTTAGGAGACTCCGTTATTATTGCTGGGGACCTCAACAGCGGGAACGTCATTTGGAACAGTCCGACTACTTCTCGAAACGGGAAGATACTCGACAAACTAAGTGACGATCTCGCGTTTGACGTCATAGCCCCTATGGAACCCACTCATTATCAGGACAACTGTCGCCCGACCGTCTTAGACATAGCTATTTTAAAGAATGTCACGCTTCGGTTACAACTTATTCAAGTCGTACACGAACTTGACTCCGACCATCGCCCGGTAATATTACAGCTAGGTTCAGATACAGACACCACCCCTCCGCCGGTAAGGGTGGCCGACTACGCGAAACTCGAACGTTATCTCAGAGGTAACTCGTCATCAAAGTTGTTAGATAATATTCCGGACGTGTTAGTGTCAAAAGCTGACGCGGATCTGGCTATCGATTCCCTGGTCAGCTATCTCCAGACCGCCGTTAATGAGACCTCGAAAGAGGTACAAGCGGTGAATGATCGCCGTTTTATACTCCCAGATGACGTGAGAGCGCTGATCACGGAAAAGAACGCCGCGACTCGAGCTCACGACACGTACCCGTCGGTTGAAAATCGCGATCGCTTACGGTTATTACGCAAACAGGTTAAAGCTCGTATCGCAGAGATCCGGGCCGACAGGTGGGACAGGCTTCTGGAGAGTATCCAGCCATCTCACTTGGCGTACTGGAAGCTCGTGCGATCATTAAAGTCAGACGTGACTACTCCTATGCCCCCTCTCGACAGAGGCACCGGGTTGCTTCCCGCGTTCGATAGTCTAGACAAGGCGGAGTCTCTCGCAGCGAGTTTAGAAAAACAGTGTTCACCAAACACAGCCAATACTGACTCTATACATATTGGATCGATCGAGTCCTCGGTAGAGCGCGCACTCGCGTCCCCTCCGGCGGATACTCTAACCCCTGTCACCTTCGATGAAGTATCGGATGCCATCAAGCGTTTAAAGCTTAGGAAGTCCCCAGGTCCCGATGGGATCAGGAACGAAGTACTGAGACTCCTTCCTGATCGCATCATAGCTCTATTGGTCTGCATCTTCAATGCGGCCATGTCCCAGGGTCATTTTCCAGCCGCCTGGAAGAAGGCTGTAGTTATAGGCATTCACAAGCCCGGCAAAAAAGCTACGCTTCCCGATAGCTATCGCCCCATTAGTTTATTAGATACGTTAGGTAAACTGTACGAACGGCTCCTTCTGAACCGTCTCCAGACATCCATATCAGAGTTAGATCTGTTACCACCTGAGCAGTTCGGATTTCGAGCCGAACACTCTTGTACGAATCAAGTGCACCGCCTCACGGAGTACATTTTCTCGAAATTTAATGCAGATCCGGATCCTAATCCGTTTCCGACTAATCCTAATCCGAAACGCTCAATAGCAGTCTTTTTCGATGTCGCAAAGGCTTTCGATAAGGTATGGCATTCAGGGCTCATACATAAATTGATTCAGTTTCGTATCTCCGATAGGTTAGTTCACATACTACGCGACTACCTCACCGATAGGTCCTTCCGCTATAGAGTGGAAGGGGAACTGTCCTTATCCCACCCGATACGCTCGGGTGTGCCTCAAGGATCCATTCTGGCACCCACACTCTTTAATCTGTTCGTCAGTGACCTACCTCGGCTTCCGGAAGTAGAGGTAGGTTGTTATGCTGACGATACAGTTCTCTACGCTTCCGGTTGGCATCCGAAAGTTCTTAAGACACGCATCGAAAAGGCCGTTAGCACACTCGGTGATTGGTTTATTCGATGGCGTATAGAAGTAAATCCCGATAAAAGCGCCGCGATATTTTTCGACCCGATATCCAATAAGCATGAACGCAAACTCGCGCCTATTAAATTGTACGGTACACAGATTCCTTGGGCCAATCAGGTTAAATACCTAGGAGTCACGTTGGATAAACGCCTCACGTTTAAACAACACACAGAAATAGTCAGAAACAGGGCCGCTATGGTCATGGGTCGGTTACATTCGATAATTTGTCACAAGAATAAGATGTCCATCAGACATAAGCTTACGTTATATAAGATGTGTATTCGTCCTATTCTAACATATAGTTCACCCGTTTTTGCACACATGTCACAATATAATTTCGATAAGTTACAAGTAATTCAAAACCGATTCTTACGTAAAGCCACCGGTGCTCCACCGTACGTTAGGAATGAGGATCTCCACAGGGGCCTGGAGATGCCTACTATCTGGACGTACGTAAAATCATTAACTACTAGATATTTTGAAAAAGCCGCGAATCATCCCAGTCAGTTAGTGGTATCCGCCTCGAATTACGAAACCGTACCAATCGTTCCGCGTTACAAAAGACGACCGCGACATATTTTCACCGATCCTCCGGATAAAATAACGGCAGCGAACGATCAGTACCAGCCTGTCTCTCCAAACAGAGCGTGTTCACGCCCACGCCCGCGTAACCACAGATCACGCCGCCGTGGTCTGGGGGTAAATTTCGCTCCCGCACACCAGATTAGGCCCCCCTCGGCAGCGACTCAAGCCTAGGTCCGTTCCCCCGGCGTGGAGCCCTTGAGTACGCTGCTCGCGCGATACAGTGACACAAAACCTCACATCACTGCTACAACATTACACATAGCACCTATACGCACATGCACGCCTACACGCTCACACGCTGTTTCTCTTTTTCAGAGAAATAAAATAATATCCTATATAGTTTAGAGGAATTTATCCGACACAAAATACATATAGGAGTTGTTGAGGCACGCATGCTTGGTACACATGCATGTTTCAATAACTCATATACGTATATCAGGATAGCTGGCTTAGGTTAGCTCAGATAGGTCGCGATTTTTGCACAAAACAGGCGACAGCCCAAGCCGAGGTGTGCCGTGCACCCTTGAGTTAGTCGCCCAAACATCCCAAATCGGCTGAGTGCCTTCAGCGCTCGCCTCAATAGTTCGGTGAAGCTGTAAAGACCTCTACAGGTTAACAGCGTTTTCAGTTCGAGAAAAAAAAAAAAGAAAACGTCTGTCCGTTGTACGATAATGGTCTATAAGTAATTTCTAGCAATACTGAATTCGGTGTTCACAAATTTCTAAAAACACCTCGAAAACAGTAGTTACGTATGTATCTATATACGGTCAAGAGCTACTCGATTAAAATAACATGAGATAATAAGGTAAAACATTCACGCACAATCGTTACCTCTTATGAAATCATTGACCGTGCCCGCATCATGCCGAGGTCGGGCCTTATAACTGACTCGTAATTCTTGGTTCTACTATGTACGCGTAATACGTACTTAAATCATTAAATGTCGAGTAGTACCAATAGCATACGATTTCACATCGTGTCATTTGAGAGAAAACAAGAAGAGGTAAATATAGAGAATTTCTTGGGGGACATGCATGATGCTATTTTTTCTGACATATTTATTTTTTGTTTGGAAAGTGAACAAAACATTTTTAATAAACATTTAAAAATGTTATAGAATTCATAACTATACAGTTATTATAAAACAAATTCGCTTTACGCGTCTGTAACATTAATGAAAGAATTATCAGAATCACATCAAATTATACTTCTTTTATATATTGTTATTATTATGAATAACAATTTAGTCAACAATATTCAAAAGTAAAATTTGTGACATTCATATGTTCCTTTGTTTTTATCAAACTACCTCTTCTTCTTCTTCCTAGCGATTTCCCGGCTTGGTGCCAGGGTCCGCTTTCCTTGCTTAGCTTTCTCCACCTTGCCCGGTCTTCGGCATCCTGTTGTGTGAGGTTGTTCTCCTTAATATCCTTTATCAAACTACCTAATGAATTTTAATACAGTTTTGAAAAGCATTTAAAAACTTATTCCAATATAGAATACTTATTGAAAATAGAAAAAGTAATGTAGGTGTAAGTAGTTATGTAAGGTATATCATCATTCCAATAACTTTCTTAGAAAATAACACACATTTAAAATTACGTGAAAAAAAAATGGTGTCGATAAAGTTTTTTACATTTTTTTATTATAAAGCAATGTTAGTATCTTACACAATTATGACGCTTTATCTCACATTACATCCGTTTAAAGTCGGATGTATTCCAGGTATAAATATATATTCAATCACGTCTAGAACACGTCTTCACTCACTATTATTGCTTGACGTTTCGGGCTGGTTATACAAAAGCCACCGTCGCTAGTGGATGATGTAGTGCGGTGCCTTTCTAAGTGTAGGTAATTTCTAGTAACTACCCTCAACTCCTCATTGCTACTAGAGTTGCCGCGATATTACATTCATTATATCTACTTTAAGAGCCGTTGATTGTGACTGATATTTTAGTTTTTCTATCACCTAAGAATATTAGAAAAACCATCGACAAAAATAATCAGACCTTGGATACAATTAACGAATGAATTTGAATAATTATTATGTAGTGTGTAGAAACAACTTGTAACAATGACTAGTTCAAGGTAGGTACTGAAAGGTGTCCTCGCTTACAAACACATCATACTACAGCCCTCGCCAAACTTTTTGACCGCTCTGAACATAATTATGCACAACATATATTTAAATAAAATACGTATTATCTTAATATACACATTTCTTTTGTATGCGTGTATGTCACTGAACTCCTCTCAAACGGTTAGACCGATTTTGATGAAATTTTGTATGCGTATTACAGTGGATCTGAAAATGATTTCGATTCACAACTGAAAAAGATAGGTGGCGCTGCGGTTAAATTTTACATTTTTTTATTATCAAGGCAGGACAACGTCCGCGCAGCCCGCTAGTATTATATGTATAACATCGAAACAATTTAGGGATAAGGAACTTTGTTCCAATAAATGCCAATATTAAATTCCTCTACAAATATTTGAACTATTGTTTTTTTATTAGACTCTTGACTACATTACGCGCAAGCCCGAACTTAAAGCTACATTCAGAGCGGTCAAAAAGACTGACGAGGACATGTTTTTTTTTTTTTTCGAAATGTCTACGCTATTGACCCAGTAAGGTCTTAACAGCTTCACCGGACTACGACGTGGACATGTCAGTTAGCTTATGACAATCACTTGTATAAATAGTACAAAACGTATAAGAAGTGAAACAAGCGAAGACGCACTGTACACCTGATCAAATATTATATATATGTGTGTATAATTGTTCATTAATTGGTAATAACTTTAGTTTACTCGGCAATAATTCTGATGGTAATAGGATATTTGAAATCTTGCTTATTAGCGCCATTTGCCGTGTGAAATTATTAGCAATTGTAAGGGTGATCATTACTTGCACGCAAGTCTATAACACTTTATGGATTGTACCACGGATTTTTTTTATTCGAACACATTTGCTCGCTATTGGACATAAAACGTCCATTACAGTCTCGTACTGAATGAGTTTATTTTTAGAAAACACAAATGTGTATAAAATGAACTACTGACTTGCCAGTTTATATTTATTTAACTGAAGCTTTTAATTCAATATTTGGTTGAAGTTTCGTGGTAAGAATAACATATAGACGATCATCTATATATATAATGGTAGATGTTTGTGACTGTTCGTGCATCACGCAAAAATTGTACACAGATTTTGATCCTCTTTATAGTTTTATATCCTCGACACTTGTCCTTATGTCTTTATTTAAACAAAATATCATATCTTCCTTGAATATAGAGTTTTCTAAGAAACTTTTACTTTTAAAAGCACTACGCGTTGAAAACGTTGTTTTCGTGCCGCGTAAAAGTGGTGCAAACAATGTGCTGCACATGCGCGCAGGAGAAGAAAGTGAACAGATGACATTATTTACCAAGAAATTTAGTAAACAGTGAATATATAAATATCATTCGATTTTGTAATGTTTTGTCCTCTTTACATAAACCATGGTATTAAGATAATAAACAATATGAATGAAGTCGCGGGTATTAGCTACTTATATGTAAGGCGTATTTTATAAAAAACAATTCATCCCAGACAAACTTCATTGAAATTCTTTTAATCAAGTGAAATATAAATTAATGTAATAGATAAATTAAATGCAATTTTGAAATTAGTCTACCCGTAAATAATAAAATTTACATAATTGGTATGTACTGTGTTATATTATTACCATCTAATTTATTCCGTATAAGTGAAGAATATTTAAAATTTCATTTATACATACACGATTAAGCAATAAGTGAAGACACAGATGTATATTCGGATAAACATTAAATAGTATATGTATGGAGATTTAAAACCGATGAATCGAAATGGATTCAATGTTTTAAAACATTCTATTGTTTCCCATACACGGATGTAACGTAAGTGAACATAATATATCGTGAATCATCGCTACATCGTTAACTCTAACCTCCACTATTTATGTAAAACATAGATAATGACTTCTCAACGCATTAGCTTCAACGATAAAAACCCGTGATTACCAACTAAAAACATCACGGTAGCACGGAAAGAAGCGTTTGCACGTAAAAATAGTACTAACAATATCTAGTTGCTTCAATAAATGCTTGACCTTGGCTGACTTGAGGATGTTTGTAATTGGCTGATAGTTGGATGCAATTGTACTCACTCCGTTGTAGAGTTAAGTGTTTCGCTTAGAGTATTATGCATTCAACTAACTGGCTTTAGTGATGTTTTAACATTTATTATTGTAAAATCTGCAGCTGATATTTCATTTCAACAGCATTGAAACTTGTATTTAAGTACTTTGTATTCATTTATATCAATAACTAACTGATAACCACCAGCTTTTTTATTTATATATATTGTAATCATATTTCACGGATGAAGTTGAATAAAAGTATTAAACGGGTGCAACCTAGACTGGTAAAAGTTTTAAATTGGTTATACCATAATCTACTAACATTAAACACCATAAAAACAAAATATGTCTGTTTCTTAAAATATCTGCATGGAAACCAATAGTTATGATATCTGAAATTAAAGTTCATGAATGTAACGATTCGTTACTTGTATGAATATATATGTGCAAGAAGTTGGATAGAATACAGAATCGGTTTAAAAAAACAAGTGAACTAAACAGCACTAAATAACATGGATTTCAATGATGTAATGAGCTATAGATTTTAGTGAAGGAAAAAAAATCGTACGAAAGCAGAATTTTACTATTACTTATGATTGCATGAATATTCATTCAGTTGAAAATCTTATACAAAGGATTTGTCGGCGTGTTCTATAACTATATATGAAAATGAGTTGGAACAGTGGGCAGATATCAACTGTCTCCAACTTATTTAGACGTGGTATAAAGTCTCAGGTAAAACTTATAAATTCTTGCCAAACATTTTGTAAAACTACATTTTTCTCACATACACGTACAATTTATGATTTTTTAGGCTTTTGTTTATTCTTTTAATTTTTCATTTTTAGAATTCGAAGTAATATGTAATTCGTTTATTAAATGTGATTTGTTTGCTAGGTAAGAATATGTGTAGCGCTTTGTATGTATAAAAACTTTACATTATTCTATTGGAATTTCCAGTGCATAGTTATTTACGTCTTGAACACTTATCTGCGATGGCACCATTAAACAAATGCATACAGGTTATTCCTAGAATGTTATTGTAAATCGCAATGCTATTTACTAAAGCATCGCTGAAAACGAACCATGCACTTTTGTCGCTTTGGCTAGTAATATTTTATAAAATAGTTGGAAGCGTACCTTTTAGCTAATTGGACCCAAACATACCATTTATCACTACTATTCGCATAGTTTTGCGATTCTGAAAAGTTGCAATAAATTGCGATAAATAAATGCAAGATCTTGTCGGGTAATTATCGCGGCAACGGTTAGCTTCTGCTGGTGCAAATTGTTGCCGTGTTCATGCTTGAAAAGGATAATTAAAATTTATATTTCTGTTTCTAGTAATATTGTATTTTACTCTTTATTGTCAAAATAAATAACGTTTTAGTTCAAATATACTATTATTAAGAGTTTAATTTACGATTTTTTTAGTCTTTTATGGGTGTATATTTAATTCAACGTTGCTTATGTGCTACCAGGATCTCAAAACCGGGACAGTAAATGAAACTTTTTTCACGTGATATATATTGAGTTTCACAACAAACTTTGTCAGACTCGAAATGTTAAGTATAAAAGACTTTGCAATATTTTAATATGCTAATAGGGTTCTACAATAGACTATCAGAAATCACAAATAGTCAATGTTTAAGCGATATCAGAATAATCCAACGCAAAGTAACGTGATTATAGATAAAAAGGAATATTATGACAGTCTCCACGCAACGATGCAATTATAAGAAATGACCATTGAAAACTTGATTTTCTTGAAGTGGATACGTAATTATAGTTCTTTGAACAGTTTTTACAAAGTAATCAAATTGTCCTCGCTAATGACTGCGCTCGATGTTGTCTGTAAGAGACGATTGTTGTTGATGCGGCCTTATAATACTACTGTTTTAATACAACTTAAGATTCGCTTGGAGACGTATGGTATATTTGTACAGCTTTATTTATAATTATGAAGGTTACCAATTTTTGTTCAGTAAATAATAAATTAAATTACGTACACGGATAGATGACGTGCGTAAAACACAGAGTTCTTCTCCTTATTTAAATCATAATATATACTGGATTTATTTAAAATTAATTTACAGTGATATCTAAGATATTTATCTGTGAACCTTCAACATATAAAACTTTTTATTTTCTCCTTTTAATTCGCATTTCGTTGTTGAACATCTTCATAACATTTGCATTATTCATAACCAATTCGAAAAGCGTAGGATATAATTCTATGGATCATAAATCCGTCACGTAGATTTACTTATATCGGTTATATTTCCGAGCTTGAAACGTGCTAAACTATTTGTCTTGAACTAAGCTATACCAATGCTATAGGCAAATTTTATCGGACGTAGTGAATATAGAACTCGTGATCTAAGTGAGTTTATTCAAGACAATTATGAACACCGCATATTATTATTTAAATCTGAAATCGTTTTAACGTTGGCTTAAAATTGTAAAAGTAATCACCGCTATTTTTTCTTTAACTCCTACAATTCATTTATTCTGTCACAATATATAGGTCATACTTTAATATTACTTTCAAAAACTATTGTATAGTTAATACGTGACTAATTTATTATAGGAATCACAAACATACCATACAGCTGCAATTCATAGAAAACATCTGTTTAAATAAATTTATGCTTATGTGATGTCATGCGACTAGTACTCTTATTACGGTTGTTTGCATAATATGTATGTTAAAGTCATCGACTAACTAGGACTTATCTATTTTCGGTAGGTTCTTTTCTAATTACTTTTTCATCATGATTTTGTAATACGCTTTCTTATTGACATTAGCTGATGTATAGATTTTTGAAGTGAAAACTTATTTAGCCGCGTTGAGCGATCTCCTTTCCGTCACCGACCGGCACCGATGACCCCCCATATGCTGATGACGTATTCCTGTGTACTGCCTGATATTTTGTATTAAGCTTGTGTAGCCTATAATATGTGCATATATATGTTAAAACCAAACGAATGTTAATAACTCACAAATTATGAAATTTAAACTCTTCGGAATGTTTAATTCGATAATTTAAAAAGGATAGACTTTTTCCATTGATTTGAGTTGTCACTTTTGTCCGCCAGTCCCTATCACTTCTTCGCTTTTTGTTTTGATACCACAGTGATGTCAAATAACTATGCGGTCTGCCTGATGATAGGCATTCACCGCAGTCTGTGGACGTTCGCAACAAAGTTGGTACATTTAAGTATTTAAAAGATTTTACATCCAGTTTACTTTGAGTCGCCATTAAATGACACTGTTAGACATCAACGTCTATAACATTAAATCGTTCGCTATGAATATATCAATAGATATTATTGTGGGTATATATAAATATCTTCAATATGTTTATTTTCCCTTACCTTATTTACGATAGTAAATATTAATTTATCCAATTGTCATTTTTCTATGACATTCTCGGATCTTGAATTGATTATATACAAGTATTGACTTCGCAATTTTAATCCTCGTTAAGTGAATTCAAATTATAATTTATTTAAGAATCCCAACGTCGCTACAATACGTTTTGAATACAGTGCATAATTAAGATTTATTACTTGAAAATAAATCTGTCTTGCATATACAGGACCGTGACATAAAACCTATAAACATTATAATATACAAAAAGCGTCGCTCGTCGTGACTTGCCGTGTTTATTTTAATCGATGTATCAAAAGGTACCGCTCGTTAATTAAAAATGTATATTTTCATGTCGACATTTACAGAGCGTACACACATGCACAATAAATACACGCTGTATATGTATACGTTTGAAAAAATAATACAAAACGTTGCCGAGTCATGGCGGGTGGATATCGTGTAATAAACACGGATAATTAATCAGGGATTGCTTTATTCGAGCCCGGTCAAGATAAAGGGAAGGGCCGAATTTTATGTACGTTTCGAGTCGTATTAAGTATGCGGTCGTGTACGCGTGTGACGGCGCCGGTATCTATTGAATGACAATGGCTGTTGTCATCGCATTGACATTAGTCAAGCGCCATCATTTATTGTTTACATGTTCGTTCATTTTACTACGCACAGGAAACAGTAACCTTTCGAGGAGGTAAAAATATCTTAAAATGAAACTTATTTTGGAACGGTATGAATCGAATTTCATGAAACGAAAATGCATAATGAAAAATATAAAGCTATAAATATATATAGACTAGAATCCGTTTCTGTACAGTTTCCTTGTCCTGAAATATATACAAAGAGAGGGGTAGAGAGGGAAACCTTGAGAATGAACACATTATTTTTTGTTGGATCGATGTAGTGAGTGTCGTGCACTTTAAAAAAATATACTGTATTGTGTATTATTACCAATTAATATTTATTAAAATGTTACAGAATAAGACCAGAAACTAATATTTACCACCTCGATAGTATTTTCATTTAATTTTTAGAAAGATTAATCAGTATACCAAGTTTCACTTCTGTCGCGTATGAATTCATACTCTTTTTTTACTAACTGGTTCATTTTACGTTTTTTATAATAATTTTTACAAAAAAAAATTGAACCGACTTCGATATTAAAAACCCATACGGCACTGAAAAGCGAAAAATAAATACATTATTAATTCAACCAAATAAAATAAAATATGAATATTTGCGCTACCTAATAATATATTTGAAATCGGTGCCAACCATATTTCATATCATCTACATACAACGTTTAGGTCCACTCTCGCGTCTATTTGTATAGTGTAATATACTTTTTTATACCTACAACAAATTAGAAATTTAGGTTGGCACAGACTTCCAATATATTATTAGGTAGCGCAAATATTCATATTTTATTTTATTAGGTTGAATTAATAATGTATTTATTTTTCGATTTTCAGTGCCGTATGGGTTTTGATATCGAAGTCGGTTCAATTTTTTTTTGTAAAAATTTTTATTTTTCCATTTTTAGTGTATATAAATATATATATCTGGTTCTAATTAATTATAAAATAAGTTCATAACTTGACAAGCAAACATGATATTACACCGTACTAGATCCAACTGGTCAAATTAGGTTGATTGTGAACGAAATTCAGAACCTCATCTTTCCTAATGTCCGTTTCACGGAAATAGCCCCAACAGTCATAACCCCACATGTAAATCCTCGTCAAACGAGTCTTATGTACCCAAACACAAGATAGCTGCTGTAAGCCGTTGAGGAGTTCCATTCTTCATTTTCATGATCAACTCATGATTGATTACATGATATTCTTATCATTACAACAGGTTGTTCCAAGTTTTCATTAAAATTAGCTTATGGGGAAGTTCATTTATTCATATAAGCTTTATTCATCCCTTTATTTTCAACCCTTATGGTTGGATTTTTTTTTAATTTCAAGAACACCATTCCCAGTTATCAAATTTCAAATAAAATTTTTGAAATCGGTTTCAAGTACACGAAAATACGTAGACACGAACTGGGTGAAAATCAAATAAACGATATTTAACCCCCTTAGGGGTTGAATATTTTATTCAAATTTATATGGGACCACCTTGGAGTATAGTCGAATCAAACAAAAAAAGAATCATTAAAATCGGTTCTTAACTGACGGAGATATCGATTAACATACATAAAAAAAAATACATACAACCGAACATAGAACCTCCTCCTTTTTCGAAGTCGGTTAAAAATCAATTTAGCCGTTTCTATTCAAGTTGTCAAATAACAGATACTTTAATTTTGTTTATACGTATCAACACAAAATTTCGACTGCGATATATGTTTAAACAACTAAATCAATTAACTCTTATTGTAATAATACACAGCTGTTTAATATTACTTATAGTCTACATTAATTATCTAGCAAATTAAGTATATCGTCAAGATATTAGGGGGAGTTGGGGACCCTTGATACGATTTTTACTTAGACCCAATAAAAAGCGACCTATTGACAGTAACATCCAATTTAATATTTATAATCTATACAATATATAATTAGCTAACTTTTTAAAGTCTAAATAACCGTTAGGTTTAATCATAAAAAATATTAGAGCCTATTTACTAAAAAATGAAATTTGTATCAATGGACCCCAGGCGTGGGGTACATTGATACATATACTGGGGCAGTTTGATTCATAGAAACATTTCTACAAATTAAACAAGTTTTATTGATTTTTGTGATATTTATTTATTAAATACTTATTTTTCACTTTGTGCTAAATTATGTGTACATAAATTTAATCTAGTACTAAGGGAAATAAATGTTTTTACGCTTTTTATATAAAAATGGAACAAGTATACCCAAACAATAAACTGTGCCATGAAATATACTTAAACAATAACATATTGTATAATCATTCTTTATTTGGTCTAATCAGTCATAACTGGTTTTATACTTAAACGATAAAATAAAATAATTATTTTATTGACTTAATCAAACATCACTTAACAAATTTATCTTGAATTTGAATAGACAAGCTGTTCTACTAGTGCCTTTCTTTACTATAGGATTTGTTTAGTAGTCCGGTGAATCTATTAAGACCTTGCTGGGTCAATAGGGTAGTCAGATCGAAAAAAAAAAGGATTTGGTAACTTCAACACAATATCAGAAATATTAACCAAAGCTTCGTCTTTTATATCAGGCAACACAAAAGTTCCAGTTGGTTTAAGCTTTACAAAAGAGACTAGAAAGTCGTTCTGGTTATCAGAGTATCTTGACGCTATTTTTCCAACAAAATACTTATAAGGTTGCTTCTTTCCTACGTTAACTGAAGATCATATACTGCAGGTGGGGCGGTAAATGTTCGGGCAACACTTGTGTTCTCGGGTTTTCTTAATTTTATACTTCGGTGAAGTTGTGAAGACCTTTCCATGTTAACAGCATTTTCATTTCGAAAAAAAAAGGTTTCCTTAAAGTAATATTGGGGCACATTGATACGTATCAAAGTGCCCCGACAGTGCTTGCATCAATGTGCCCCTGTCTACTACAATCGAAATAAGTATTTTGTAAAAATTATAGCAATTAATAATAAAAAAAAATTAAATTTACATAATGTAATGACGGGTATGTACTTACTAATTATCTCAATATATCACAGGTAACACTAAATATATTAGTAGAATCACATCCGAAAGAAAACTACGAAAATTTTGTTGCGAACCTCAGAAACAAGTTTATACGTGCCAAGCGCTAATCGTCGAATGAATATTGCTCCGCTCTAGTGTGCGTATAGGGTGTATGATTACCTTTCTATGTGTGGCGGACGGCTTCTCTAACGTGTTTTGTTTTCGATTTATATTGACTGTATCTATGTGCCCCATGTATCAATGTACCCCATCTCCCCCTACTATCAATTTCATCTTTAAAAAAATAATTCAAGGAAATAAAGCAGTTATAACTTTTATTCTATTCTACGCTAATGTTATTTAGGTACCAATTATGTGAACATTCCGTTTTCCATTAATCCCTTGGCTCAAATTCTATTGTCGACACGATATAAATAAATGAGTATATATTGCCTATAGTCTCAATTTAAATTCTTGTCGTTAAGTGGCTGGTTTCATTTATTAGGTTTTTATTAATTCTAAACTGTTGTTTTAAATTTATGTCTCTAACAACTGTTTGTAACATATTAATTGTGACATGTACCGGAAAATATTCTCGGCATTGATATATACTAAAAACTAAATTTTACCCGCGGCTTCATCGTCTTTAATGTATGTTTGATCTAGTCTTTGAAAACATTTTTTTTTTCACGAAAAAAGTACCGTTATATCCTTTTGTGTACCCCTGACATCTTGTATACACAATTTCATGATAATCAATTGAGTGATTGAAGCGTGACAGGCTAATAAATAAACAAACTCGCATTTCCATTTATTATACCTATTAAGCTCGTGTCGAGAAATGATTTAACACTATACTTCATTTTTTTATAGAAACGTAGTTAACAAGCTTATTTTAAAAGGATTATAACTAACTAATGGTTTAACTTAACACTATGGCGTTGAACTATAGTAAAATAATCAAGTTATATATCAACTATCACAAGGTTGCTTGTGATAGCAAGCACTCCCGAAAAATTCCGTGTAAAACAGTAATAAGTATACTACACGTCATTTTTAATTGCGTCATAATTATATAAGAAATGCTTCTTTTCATACACCGTATGACTGTGCCGTGAATGACTTGCATGATGCGGCCATTACCTACAAACTCGCTTTTACCATATAACACCATGAAGAGTACAGTGATCCGCTTTTTAAACTGGTCGTTGTAATAAAATCTCTTACGCGGTGTGTGTTTAATCGTCTCGTATGATTCTTGTGCGAGGGTCGACCGTTGCGACAACTGGGTCAAGGAATATATTGGTGTTTAATCTTACAGTTTCCGTATGAAATGGTCGAACCATCAAGTCACGTACAGGATAACATCCGTGTAAGTGTCACGTATTGTGAGACGACGTCACGATGTGCCCGACACGATTGTGACCTAGTCTTATCGTATGTACTCATTCATATCTTAATTAAGTAAAGTCGAGTAAGACAGATTAAATAAAATACATCGAATTATATATATATTATGCTAGAGGTCCCTGCGGATGTTGTCCTGCTTTGGTAAAAAACTAAAAGCCAACCTACCGGGTTAAATTGTGAATCTAAACTATTCTCGGATCCACTGGACCACGCACACAAAATTCGATTAAAATCGATACAGCCATTTTGGAGGCGTTCAGTGACATACACACATACAGAAAAAAATATATATATAAAGAAAAAGATTAGCATGGCATATGTAACAAACATCCACTTCCCCTCTGAGGGGTCTACCACCTTGACCCCTCAGACCGTAATTAGGGCCTCATAGAAGAGGACAACAGCTGTCCGAGTAGCAGTCGTAGCGTCGTTTAGGCAGTCCCTGCTCCTCCGGCCAAAATGTGCAAGAAGGTACCATGGGGTTGGATTTCCCCATGAAAAAATTGGTTGCCTGTAAAGTCGGTATACGGGCGAAAGTTTTACGTGACAACGACTTTGAGTGGTAAAATAATTTTAATGTGAATATTCATTCGTATAGTAGTCTCTCTCGCTCTTAGGCGGGCTAACCATGCCCGAGTGGAAGGGACGCGTGCCTCTCACTCGCTCTCATTGTTAGCGCATAACGTGAGCGGAGCGTAACGCAGTTTCTTGAAGTGTCACCCGGCAAACCAATTTATAAGACGTTGTCACGTCAAAAAAGATGGCATATTTATTTATTTTTTTATTTTTCTATTTATAATTAGATTGTGTTTTATATTTCTCATTAAAATTGAAATTCCATTCACTACAAGTGTTACTGTCTAAATTATAATTGCCATCATTTTCGTTACGAAATAAAAGCCCGTGGTAGCATTCTGTACAAATCCTCTAACCCTGATACGGCTTACATTTATTGTAGTTATCGCTTTTGAAATATGTCATAGACGCTCGATTTACAATGTTATAGTGTTTGTTTCCTTCCAGTGTGAATATCTATGTTATTCGATACTTAACCACTATTGATAGGTTTTGGTTTTTTTAATGTGATTAGAGGTAAATGAACACGCGGATCATCTGCCCGGCCGTGGTCACCTGTAACTCAAAGGGCATCACAGAGGCATTATATGCCTCTGGGATAGAAACAGGCTCGTTCTCTGAAGGTTTGTAGTTATATTGATCTGGAAACGCCGCCGCTGGGATTTCATTCCAAAGAACCGAGGTACGTGGAGAAAGTCGCTTGTGATGACCACACAGTAGACGACGTCCAACCATCTAGATGATATGATAGGAATTTCAATTTGTGGTGAGTCGTTCGGTTGCGGAACTCAGTAGAAGGTATTAATCCGGACTGCTCTTCATAATACTCCGTTGTAGAGATTCTTGATTATAGATTACTAGTTTTTGCTCGTAGCTTCGCTTGTGTTACTGTAGTTTTGAGAGGTACCAAGTTCTGACGTGAAAGCGTTATAAGTAAACAACCTCACATACACAATTATAACATAACAGTAAAGCGTAGTAAGGTGGACTGTATTTGAATAGACCGCTACCACAATACACAGTGAAAAAACTATCGTAGTGACTCTGTTTTGGTGTTTCGTCTTTTCGGATCGGTTGCCGGTGGATTACAGATCTCTCAGTGCTCACTGTTGTTTTTAGATTGCACTGTAACTCACCATCAGATACAGTGCCGGTACTTTTACGCGTTTATTATTTAAAAAAAAAACACATTTTTTTGTTATACAATAAAAGTCACTAAGAAAAATAAAGAGACAATAATTTTATACGTAATGTTTTAAATCGATAACAAGTTTCAAAGAAATTATGCAAAGTATAAGGGCGAACGTATGACTCATGGTAATGTCCGCCTTGTTAACATTGTTCCAGAACTTCCTTCCATCGGGTGTTCAACGCTCGGGACACGCGCCTCCGTGTATATTGTAATTTTTTAAGTAATTAACATGCGAGTATCGATTCGTGTGTTCGAACTTTGATATTTTTCGAGCATTACCTCTTTATCTTTACTAAAATTATAAAGCTTCGTTTGTTTTGTTGAACGCGCTAATCTCGGGTACTACAGATTCGAGTTGAATAATCATTCAGTATTAGATAGCTCATTTATCGCGAACGGCTATAGGCTATATATTATCACGCTAAAGCCAATAGGAGCGGAGCACCAATGAAGAAGGTTTCAGAATTGGGGTTTTTCTCTTTTGAGAGCTTCCGCTGCATGTTAACGTTAGCCTAATGTAACTATTCCGCGCGGACGAAGTCGCAGGTAGAAGCTAGTGTACTATAAAGCAACGAAACGTTTGAACGTATTTTAAAAGTAAAAGACAAGGAGTCTGTAACTCTCAAGTGCCTTATAGTCTTGCCTTAGTCAGTACTTTATAACTCAGTAGTTATTTTAAAATGAGCTGGGTATAACCGACAATACGGAGTTTTTGCTAGGTTCCCTTGGTATGTATTATAATACTTTTGATTTCTTATTCAGAATGTAAAGTAATGTTGCGAGAAGAATACAGCCAATTTAACAGCCACTTCAGTACGAACTAAACTAGGAAAGCAAATTATTATTGTTTTTTTTTTTTATTTAAACGTGTCAAAAACTTAGTCTTCGAAAATAAGTAATACACTAATTATCCCTACTCTTAGAATTGACTCAAAACGCTTCATTTATTCCATAATATAAGAATGAGTCGCTGACTGTGTTGCTACGCGCAAATGTCGAGAACAGCTGAACCGATTCCGGTAATTACTTTTTTTGTTGTGTTTGTTATTGTCAGGAGAAGGTTCTTATGCAAAAAAGCGCATATTTTAATATACTGAAGGCGGAATGGAGGTCACAGGCACTAATAGTTTTAAAAATAAATTGAAGTCTAGGATGTAAATATGGACAAACTTTTAACGTATTTTCCCAAAAAGAAAAAACCGTATTTTTGAGTTACTTTTTGAAGTGAGTACTTCTTAAGGTGCCTTGAGCAGTATGTTTTAGTAGAAAATAAATTTATAACGTTGCGTCATGACATGCTATTAAGCGTGATCGACAGTATTGTGCTTACGCGGCTTGCGTCAGACTAGCGACACGTAATATAAGAGTGTGTACATCTCTAAAAATGATATTTCGTATTGAGATTGTACAGCACATTATATGTTTGATAAATTAATAAACTGTGTAAAAAGTATATAATTGTTATTCGAAGTGCCAACAGATAGATGTGAAAGAGAGATTAATGATAACTTTCAATTTACAAATTATAATATTTAAATAGTTCACACTAAAGTTAATTTAAAAAAATCAACAGAGAACGCTGTTTAAACTCCTGTTTTGAATTTTCACTTCCGTCGGCGGTTCTTATGACTGCCTTCTTTTTTTATTATAATTGCGATATGTATATAATAACTCAGTTATAGAATTCTATTATAACCAACTTCAACCATGAGCGTAGCCCTGCGTATGGCAGATTATTCTGTATTTAGAGATAGAGTTAAATACTTCACGTAACTATATAAAACTCAATATTCTTGTCTTAATATGTATAGGACGAAAAAATACACACCTCGTCTAAGTAACTACGTCGAAATAACGACAGGGTAATTAACCGCGTCCCAGATTGTCGAGCGTTAACCTGATAGGCGTTTAAACTTGTTCACTCGTTAACATTCAGAAAAGCCTAATTGCGTTTTAATCTATGAATAGGTTTAAATTGTTCACTAAACAGTCAGTTACATGAATAGCCTCGTCCCTTTTTGTTTCCATAAAGATAATTTGATAACATACATACGAAGTTGTGTCAGTGGTAATAGATTTGGCGAAATTCAAATTCAACCCTTTATTTACGCTGTTTGTTCTTTCATTTTATGGCGTTTAATTATTTATTAATACTATAATAATTAGTTTTGGTTAATCTTATTGGTTGTTATTCGCTTTATAACAATCTTCCTTCAAAATGACGAGCAAACTACGTTTTATTTGTGTCATTTGTGTTATATTACATTTCAAAATAAGCTAATTTCAATTGAAGCGGTTCTTAACATTCTGTGTTATTTTTCAAGGTCTTCAAATTTTCTACATGTCAATATGAAATATTCTTAAATGTAAATATTAAATATGAAAATCATAAAAAAAATATATATATATATTTTGGACGGCAAAATTTGAACTTCATTTTCGCTGTATAAAAACGGAAAATCTTTAAAAAATTAACTGTTATATGAACGACTAGCAGAGGCCCGCGACTTCGTTCGCGTGAAATAGTTACTTTGCGCTTACGTTAGCATGCACTTAATGCAACAGGAGCTTTCAAGAGGGAAAAAGACCCGATTTTGAAACATTCTTCATTGGTGCTCCGTTCCTATTGGTCTTAGCGTGATGATAAGCATATAACCGTCATCGATAACTGAGCTATATAACATTGAAAGAATTTTTCAAATCGAACCAGTAGTTCCTGTGATTACCCCCTACAACGTCACAAACTCAAAAACTTTACCTCTTTATAATAGATTAATATTTGATTTAGCTTATTTTTAAATGTAACGATATATATTTAGGGACTTTGTTATATGTTTTAGTATATTTATTTAACTTACTCCATACAGTTTACGGAAGGAAGCCATTTTTCTATAACATAATCAAAGCAGATCCACGTTATTAAGATACACGTTATGCGTATATCTTTGAAATATTTTGTAAATTGTGTCGAAATATTATAAAATATTACTAGAAGAAGCAAAATATACAGGATGTTCTGTATCTATCATAATCACCGCCGTTTCGCATGTGGCTATCATCCCAGAGCCGGGGTAACGAGACCGTTCTGTTTGTTAGATAGATTCAAACAAAAGGTCGAACTGAGCACGTTAATTTTATAAAATATTAGTCTAAAACGTCAGTACTGTCGTAATAAGTCATTAAATTTACTATGTTTTTACAGAATGCCGCGTGATTACTGCGTATGTAAACAAATACGAATACAAAAGAACAGTGCAGTTTTATGACACGTTTGTTATATGATTAATGGTTAATCTCTGTTGCTTGTTATTGTTATACCGTTGCAAGCTAGGTTAAAACTTTCATATAAATTGTTCTTTTCATGGTTTCACTACATTTGGTATTTTATATGTATATTTTATTTTATTAATATACAGTTCATCACATTGAAATTTTAAGAACGACTCTTATATATTTATAGAAACATATAGTATTTATTTCCTTATAATTACTTTCTATATAAAGTGACGAATATATAGATATACCTAGACTTAATGTCTCTTTGATTGTAAGTAGCTATTTTGATCATAGTATTTTTTTTTTAACTTTATTTTTGGCAATTAATCTTTCAGATTATTACTGCCATCGTCACGTAGTCGATAATATTACAAGCGTCGTGCAATCACTTCAATATTGCGTCGTGTGAGTCAATATTCTAACAAGATGGTGGATCCCTTGTTAGAACCTGCTAGGGAGTTTTTGTGGCATCTCAGAATTTCATGCTCCGTGGTATTATTTTCTATTCACTTCACTTATGCACAATAAACTAACTAGATTACGTAAAACTCCACCAAATTTACAAAATATAGAGTCCAATAACACAAGATTATGAATAAAAGATAAAATCCACTACATGACAGACTAAAATCCCGCCAGAAACTCCAATCATAGTATGTGTACTAAAATAAAATCATAAATAGGTTTATAAATAATTCAATTCAAAGAAACTTTTTTAATGAAATAAAATTAGTTAGTATTGAAATAAAAAAAAAGTAATTTGGGGATATTGCTATCCCCAAATAAGCATTAATGACTCCAGTCAAATATTTAATATTTTATGTAAAAAAATTCAGTGTTGATTTGTAATTTTCAGAGCTTCACGTACAACTGACACTACTAGACACACAAATAAATGTTTCCTGTATTCTAATTCGATTCGACCAAAATATAGGCATTTTTATACTCGTATTGTTATAATATATTTAACAGTAATAATGAAGCAGTAGCTTTTATGTAAATATGACAATTATTTATTACAAACAATATAGAAACCCCTACATAATATATAGAAAAGATGTCTTTAAAAAGAGGTTCATTTTAATCGATGTATTATTAATCTCAAAAGGTAACAATTTTAAAATACTTACAAAGTGTATACAAATAATTAATAAAATATTGATTATAACGAAATGTTACGTTATAACCTTGAACCGCGGCAGAAATTGACGTATAGCTTTTACATAACGTTCGTACGGTGTTACAAGGTTACGTCAGCACACGTAAAAACACACTTTAATGCATTCAAGACCGGACAGTTTACGTTATAGCGATCATATGACTCTGCGCAGATACACACGGTACTAAATCTATGATTTATATATATGTACACACGCATAAATTTAAAATCTTTTAAACTAAGTTGACGTGAGAATTAAAATATTTGGTTATATAGCTTATTGATGTGAAACATCTATACTCGGAGGATGAACCTGATTGTTGACGTGACGACGCAAAACACGAACATTGCACTATTAACGAAATATTCAAAAACATTTGCAACCCTATCTTGTACGCCACTTGTTCTACTAGTGTTACGTTGCATGCGCCGACAACCTAACGCACTTTAATAAATGACGCCAAACACTCTGCGCCAGCACCTAGTTGAATTTTAATAAAAATGAATAAAATAAATAAGCATTCATTACTTTATGGAACTAATTTGTAATTTTTTTAGCTTTATCTTTTACATTATGCCATAACTGATTCCAGTCGTAATCTACTCTTTTATGCATAAAAACAATTTTGATATTTCACATCTGCCAGGCGTCCCATGACGGCTTTTCTTTTATATGGGTTATCGTGATAGATATAATAGAATAGAAAAAATGCTAACTACTTTTGTGTATTTAAAACAACGGCTTATATTATTTCAATGTTAGAAGATATCGTGATGTAACCATGACATGTTTTAAGCAAATTTTCCATTCATTTGTCAAAATTTAACTCTTTTGTGAAAGACTTATCAGTATCTTCTGGTCGTTGTGCTTTTTTATATCATAGTAGGCAAACGAACAGATGGGTCACCTGTTGTTAAGTGATCGCTGCCGTCCATAGATACTAGTAACACCAGAGAAGTCGCAAGTGCGTTGTCAGGTTATGTCTGGAGGTAGGGGGAGGAAAGGGGTCGGAGGCAGGGGAGAGGAGATGGATCTTCCGGCGCTCTCTCTAAAAGCCAATCCCCGATATTTACGCTATTACATTAAAGCACCATTTCTTTCATACACCAGATGAGATTATTGTCAGAAGTTAGCCTATAGATAGCAAAGCTGAAAAAAAATCGTCACTCCTACCACTCGGTTCTGCCAAATCTTAAATATTATTATAAATGTGAATGTGAGTTTGTTTGTCTGTTAGGCGTTCATCTTAAAACCGATCATCGTGTATTTCTGTATACACTTTATCAGGGGTACTCTAGGGTATTCTCTGTGCTCCACACTGGCTTAACAACGCCCACGTATTAGTAAATATAGCACAATCATCTACACGTGTCTGTGGCTCTCGTAGTCCGGTGAAGCTGTTCCGGTGAAGCTGTTAAGACCTTGCTAGGTCAATTGCATAGTCAGTTTGGGATAAAAATAAACTGTGGCTCTCGTAACAAATAAATTTGCCATTTGCATATCAACACCGAGACACAAGAAACAGCGTATGTAGGTTATAGCGCATAGACTACAGGTATCTTCCGTTTAGAAAAAAAATGTCGGGAACACCGAGGTACAGGTATAATCTGTATTAACACGAGCGAAACCGCGGGCAAAACTTGTGACCTACATATACTCGTCACGGGTCCTGTCGCCCATATATATTTCAATTATCTTTCCACATCTTGCTGTATAATCTATTGACTTTTTGAACAATTTCACCGCTTGTAAATGCATTTTAAATAGATTGGTTGATTACAAATGTGTTAAAACAATGACACAATCTCTGAAATTTTTTCGCTAGTGAAAGAATTCGTTCCAGTTAGGCCAGCTATATTGTTCCGTGCGTGTTAGTTTTCCACAGTTGCACCACGATATACACTGAAATAAATTAAATCTGGAAGGGACCGACTACGCTTGGATTGTAATAAATGAACCTTTATTTTTACACTCGTTCACATGTCAAATGTGGCGTGTGTTCCTGTTGTAAAAGACACAATTGTGAAATAAATTTCAGGGTTATTTTTTTTTATTTATGTAGACGTACAATAAGAGTGAGATTAATTTTATATTATTCTTGTGTTCTTAGAAAGTTTTTTATGTGTAAGATAAATATATAACAAGAATATTTTAATTCGAGATGTTAGAGAAGAGATAAGCTTCGAACAGTCACAATTAAACGGGTTATGTAGATATAAATATTTCGATATCTAACCGTAGAAATGGTAGTCATAATTACTTTATAAATTCAGGCCCGTGCGCGTATCAAACTAGCGACCTTGTGGTTCAAGTAGTGAAGGTTACCTGCGTCTATCGGCACGAAGTATTGTCTATGAACCACAAATACAAATGTGGGATGATATTATCGTTTTGCTTTACGAACTATCGGGCTGCGTGATTATAGACGCAGCACGATAACTGGGCTGGAGGTTTTTGTACACACCAAAGGAGTTTAGCGGACACAAATGTCGAGTCTTTGGAAAGACACATATGTGACAACGTATAATCTGCGCCTTTATCGGAATGATGATTGACGTTAATTTTAGTGCGACAAGTAGTCATTCGTTTCGTAGATATGGGAATATCTTAACACGAAGTTCGAGAATAAATTGGTCTCCCGTTGTAATTATGTAGGGCGATGTATTATTTCCAAGGTTTCCCCACTGCGTTTCCAGATATATATATTTTTCGTAATATTTACATGTTATTTTTGATTCACAGTTGGCAACATCGTATTTAAAATCTAATTTTATTTCATAGTAAACGTTTCTTTTATTATTATCTGTATATATGAAAGTGAATGTTTATGTGTTTGTCTCGCATGCGTTTCTATATCATTCATGCAAAAACAAAAAATTATGATAACAAAGTGCGTGCATGGCCTCGAAAGGATTCTTCTCGATCAGACTACGCTATTGATCTAGCAAGGTCTTAACAGCTTCTCCGGACTACACATTGAAGAATTCTAAATCAATGCAACTATTCTACAATAGATAGCGAACGAAACGTTTCATTTTGAAGGCAACGATCACGAAGGTAAAGTAAATTAACAGTCATTTTAAATCTGTTTGTAAGCTATGGATTTGCTAGCTTTTATTTTGTTTATTTTGTTCGATGTTGTTTAATATATATATACTGTTCATGATTATCATATTCTGCGCATTTACCAATAACATGAATTCGAATTATACCAATCGTTGCTTTCAAGTTTATATTTATAAAGAGAGCACCTCAGAATGTTAATATGATGAATAAAGTATATGAAAATAGGATTTCCTGCTATTTAAATTCCTTGAAGTAATAATACTTAGAAATTAGTATGTTAGTGCTCACTTAAGTACATCCCCTTAGTTTAAGCCATGTGTTAAACGTCACCAAAATTTTAAATTTCATTGAGTGCATTATACAAAATATTTATAGTGAGTATTTATGAAAAAAAACGTTTTGGGTATAGGTCTGCTGGCTTTTGGGATTCATTGTTTAAACAAACTTCATTACGTAATGACAGCTTTAAATACATTCCTCATTTACATTATAAATGCAAAAGTAATTTTGTCTCTCTGTTTGTTACCTTTTCATAGTTAAGCATCAAAATTGATTGCAATGTGTTTTGTGATAGTGGTAGCTTTGAACTTGAAGAAAGGCATAGAATACTTTTTGTAACGATCGAAAGAGACATATACTAGCTAGCAATATACAAACATTTCATAATTATAATACTTATTACTGCCTTTTTTATTCATCATGTTACGAGGTAGTAAAAAATTAATTAGCCCTTCTAGCCCTGTTATGTGTTGGGTGTGGCCATTTTGCGATATTGTTCTACTATTTGGGTCAGTGGCGCAGTGACGCTGTTGATGACACGAGGTACGCTTTATTGTTCACCTGGCCTCTACGTAACCTACCTTTGGTGGAAACAGAGGTCCCGGACTTTTAAATTAGGTTTTTTGACCTGTCAAACTTATTTAACATCTCGCTTATTGGGCCCGTAACCACGATATAAAGCAAGGTTTAGCGTCTTAACTACACATTTTGCGAGAGTATAGCGATAGCAGAAAAGGCTAAATATAATTAACCTTATTATATCCGCGCGCTGGTTTGTGAGACCAACGACATAATTGATTCTTTTTTTAAATGCAAATTGCTGGCAATTTGGGCATCTCAGTAGTTCTATGGTTCATTGCACACTTTAAATAAGTATAGCATGAACGTTCGTATATGCATCACATGTGCATAAATTACTCTACGCAGATCAGTCCGTTAGACCGATACGCGGGTATAGAAAGGTTAAAAATATGACGGATTCAGATTATGCACCAGTTTTAATAAAGGAACTACAGAACTTCTTTTGTATACGCAAAATCAGGATATTTTACCGTGAAGTCTTTTAAGTGATCGTTTCAGTTTAAATTTGCTAATCTAAGGTTTAACCATTTCTGTTATCGTCTTGTTTCTGTGAACTACGCATAATTAAGAAGCCGAGTTTTTTTTTTTTAATCCATAACTTTCAAAATAAACAATAGAAACAGCAATTTAAGAATAACAAGGACAACCTCACAACAGTTTTGTATAAAACCACGCTACAAACGTTGAACATAGAATTAGGTCATCTTGTAAACAGGAAATGAAAATTCTAATGACTACATCGACGTGGAGACAATTACAACGGCTCAGTTGCAGGAAACATGCTTTTCGCATTTCCTTTATCGACATTAGAAGCGAAACTTTTCACGAGTCCGTTTCATTTCTCTTTATATGAAAGCATAACGCGTATACTTTTAACATAGTAATTGTGTTACAGCATTATACAGTGATGTTAATATAACTGCGAGCTAAAATAAATTGCAAGCTCAGTCAAATAGAACACTCGTATCAACTGTAGTGAAAAAGCTTCATAGTGAACTAATTATTAGTCCTTTTGACAAATTACTCAATATATATGCTGGCAAAAATAGTAAAATTATTTATTCTTATCTATGTTTTCCACTAAAGCAAAATATAATAGAAAAACATACGTATACAAAATATGATTCAGAATCCTTTCAATGTGAATATTTATTATGGTTTATATCATTGCCATTTTCAGTAACTTTAGTTGACTACGTTTTTAACAACGGGCTTAGATATAATCTTATACGAAAATAGAAATTAACACTTCATTCTTCAACATATAAATGTATCGATTTTTTTATAATTTTTTTAAAATTGTATACTTTTATATTTTACTAGGCTCTGCCCGCGACTTCCTCCCCGTGGATTGGTTACTTTGGGCTAATGCTAACACGCAGCGAAAGCTCTCTAGACGAAAAGAAACATTCTTCATTAGTGCTCCGCTTCTATCAGTCTTAATGTAAATAGTTATAGCCCATAACTTTTCTCGGTATATGAGCTATATGACACTGAAAGAATCTTTCAAATCGGACTAAAGTCACAAACTATTCCTCTTTATAATATTATTAGTATAGACGAGTAGTGAACACTCCACTTCCGCTTGATATAAAGTGGTCACTGCACCCTCAGTAAAAGCAACCTCAACATGACCGCAAGCCCGAAGTAAATCTTATTAGGTTGCAACTTCTAAGGACTGGATCGGAACAACTCCTGTCCCATAATAACCGCAGACTTCAAACTGGAACACAGAAGCTCGTGTACTGCTGATAGTGGAGCTCTAACAGTCAAATGTTGCAGAGGATTTTCCACTCTATCATCAGTGTGTTGTATTAAATAGTAAATCTAAAATAAATTACTATGTTCTGAAATAAGTTTCGAATAAAAAGAAAACATCACATTACCCAAATAAAAAAATAATAAAAGAGAGGAGATTTAGGTGGATGTTTCTCAATAATTGTTTCTTAAAAGCTTTATTCAACAAACTTTTTTCATTTATAAGGTGTTTTAATTAAAATTAACAACACGAATGTTGTTACTCCCCAAGTTCTGTCGTTTTGGGTGTATATTCAAATATACTTGTTTACAAAACATTTTAATCAGGGTATGTAAACAAAGAGAAAATCGGGGTGTAATGTTTCGGGTCAGATTCTGGAGCAAATTACGATGGATCCGAATTGAATTTTTCAGGTAAGTATTTTTTTTTTATTTCCTGAGCTTATTGAAGTGTAAGTGCGAAAATAGACAAGTCTTCTTATAATCCATAATAGAATTACACAATATCACCGATGATTGTGACACTTTTTTTATGCCAAACTGTGTTGTAGAATTATTTTTTCGTATTAGTTCTGTTTCTGTATTGGAAAAAGTGTGGAAAACATTGCGTATACACTGTTTGATATCAGGAGTGTCTTGTGAACGGTTTTTTGTCATTTATGTGGTGATCAGGGTCAATTAATTTTAGGATACGTATTTTATTCTTAGTATGAACATTTCAATAAAGTGATAATTCGTATACATCTTTTTGCTTAACACGTTCTGTGACAAGCCATTTTTGCCTGACACGCCCTTCAGGCCATTTTATATTATGACAAAAATTATTGTTTTTTTTTTTTCGGACTGTCTAGTCGCTGTTAGCCTGACGGGCCTTCATAGCTTCCCCAGACTACATAAACTATTATTATAAAATATTACGTTATAACATCATACGTAACATGGCATAAGTAATTCTCTCGTTTTCAATAGTTGTCAAAACATGTACCGGGATTGGTACACGTGGCAACGAACGTGTTAATGCATCGCAACGAACATTCTAGTTAAAATACTACGATTAAACAATGTATTGGGATAAATTACATATAACTGCTTCACTCTTCCGTTGCTTATGTACTGCGCCTAAAGAGACTTAAGTAACTGGCGGTCTCTCAAGGTTTTCATAGGCTTCGGACATTATTATTTTTTAGCGTATCGTAACAGATTAAACAAAACCGTATTACCTTTTTTTGCAAAACTGACGACGTATTAATCATTAGTATATGCATAATTTTATTATCTTTTTTACATAGTATAAAATGATGTTACTTTCGCTGTCTGTTCCCTTAGATCGTTTAAACTATTCAACGGATTTTAATACAATTTTCATCAATAGACAGAATGATTAAAGAGGAAGATTTATATGTTTGCAACATGTTATAGTAAAATTCAACGATTTGTAATGTGATGAATAAACATATTTTTGTGTGCTTAAATCGTAAACCCTGGCTAAACCTTACGAGATAGATCAAATTAATGTACTACGGAATTGTATGTACACAGTAACTAATTTTATCCTTTTACGAAAATAACTGTGTGTTATTTATCAAGCTATTTTATACAATAGAGTATTATTCTTTATCCAATTCAATACATTACATACGTTGTGCATGTCACGTAGATCAAAACTGCCCTTGAGAGTATTTCATTAAAATTGATATGTACATTACACCCGTGCAAAGTTGAGGCGGGATGCTAGTTCATAATTAATGAAAGAACAAGAGAGTTAAATATTTAATTTTTAAATATTAGGTACATAATTTATAAGTATCCAGTTACAGATTGAAATGAATGTCAAGAACATTTTCATTTAAATAAATGCAAAATTCGAATATACAGACTCGTCAGATTTAGCATATGTATGTTTGTTTCCTTTTATCACGCGATAGACTAATTAACTTGTATGTAAACGAAACGGATTTGAATAATTATTGTTGTGTTACAGTCGTCCTAGCTTTGTTAAGTTTAGACAAATTGTATGTAATTGTATTCAAATAGCGGACGTCGTCCCGCCCTGATAATAAAACATCTTGGCAATTATACATCTAAACCTTCGTGAATCTCTATATCTACTGGTAAAAATCATATGAAAATTGGTACAGTAGGTATTGAGTTTATCGCGAACAGACAGACAGACAAAACGTGGCAGAAGACTTAATTGTATAACATGTAGTAAAAAGTATAATAACATACAATCCTCGGCTTACTTTTTGACTGCTTGAAATATCGACACGCAGTAAATATAAATAAACGCTAATTTTACATTCTTATATAATGATATTTTAATTTTGTTTTATATAAAACTATTGACGATGTACCAGAACTTACAGCTATATTCAGAGCGGTCAAAAAGTTTGGCGAGAACTTTATATTACTTCATTCTTATCATAAATATCTTATATCATTGTAAACACTATGAGCACTCGTCGTAAGAACTCATAGTGATTCGCAAATTAAGATATATTGTTACCTTGAAAATTGTATCATTTGTCAAAGAACTAATTATGTTACAGGTGATTTACTCGTAATTACGCTTCCTAGACTTAATAACTCACCAATTATTTAGCTCGTTGATGCAAATATACTTCTGACGTGCTATGTGACGAAATTTTTTTATTACTTTACCTCAACTTTCCACACTTTTAAATTTATAAAAAATCATTTATGTTCAGATCATTTAAAAATCTAAACATTGGACGTGAAGTTTAAAAACCTACGATACAATTAACACTAGCGGACTTCGCCCATGTTAAATTACTACAAACAAATAATCCTCACACTCCCTAGTGGCTAAAATGGCTCATATGAAAAAAAAAACCATAAAAAAGTAAGTACTCATGATGACCCGGCTTGCTTTGTTGAGGGTCTATGTATCTTAGATATAGCTACATCCATTTTATAGTTGTAGGGAATGGTATGGGTAAATGAATACATTTGAGAGAGAATTGTAACTCTTTCGGACATTTTCAGTGCTTAAATCCTAAATTTCGCACATTAATATAGCCCGGTGAAGCTCCAAAGACGAGTTCAATACCGTAGTAAGTTCGAGAAAAAAAGCACCGTATATTAAAGGCAACACATTGATGTGTATAAAATAATAAAGAAATATTAAATTTAGTGCGCTGGTCTTCAAATATATTCAAAAATGTATATAAAACAAGGTCTATGCTTCGGGACGTTGTCAGAATTCGGAATTAAAAACGAAAATATATATACCTAATATAGACCTAAATATAAATGTTAAAGCATTCGAATCGTATTATGATATGTCTTACAAGTAACAAGAGATCTCCTCCATCTTTCATGTTCTATTACGTCGAATGAATTGACAATATAATTTATGATTTCTTATTAAGTTTCATATTTTTATTGATGTTATCAGCACATAAATCTGTCTAGATAATTTTTGATTCGTGGGCGGTTTTTGTGTTTTCCTGTTACGTCAATGCGCATTGATATTTTTTTTCATAAGCAGTGGAACACGATTCGCTTACAGTATTTAGACAGAAATTATTATAAATCACGACTTCTTACTTGTGGAATTATTGTTTCTAGTTATTGTTTTTTTTTATTCTAAAGGTCGATGACACCGACAGCTGAAGTTGATGGTTAATATGTTAGTAGTATAATAAAAATAACTTTACGTTTAATAGATGGGATAAGTCGTCGTGCCATTTGGCACTAACTCGTCTCTGTTTATGTTATTAAGATCTATAATTTTATAAAACATGTTAATTTTCTATGAAAATGTGTTTATATTATTTGAAGAAGAATTAAAAATAATGATATTGAAATAGTTTAGCGTTGAGTGTGAAAGTATACGTGCTTTAAACGGTCATTATGTAAAGAAAATACTAGAGCTGACGTATGTTTCTCTCGTTTTTAAATTTTTACAAACTAAATGACTGTTAGGTAGCCTTAAACATTTTCAATATATGGCTGCAACGTACGGAGCCAACCACGCGTCTATGTCGTCTGGCAAGGTACTTTGTTAACGTGCAGTCCTCTACAATGTTTTAGCTGCTCTGAATACAGTCGAGAGTTTTGGCTTGCGCATAATATCTGAAGAGGTTAATACAAAACAAAGTTAATATGTTATTATAGTAAAATTTATTATTATTATGTATATATGTTATAATTCGTATCTATATTGAAATTTGATTTTTGCGCTGCTATATTCGGAGCAGTCAACATTTCGTCGCGGCAAATCTGCCCTCAGCTCCCGATAAACCCCTCGCCCCGCCACTTTACCCACCCGGACTATTATTTCGATTTCGCTTTGCAAACTTTTTGATCTACGCTTTGTATGGTAATTTCTCTGGTCCTAAGAGTCGCAGTGTGATGTTAGATAGCATATAACCTTCCATAATAAATAGGCCGTAAAGTAAGTCTGGCTGATAGTTTTAAAGGTAAGCGCGTTCAAACAAATAAAAAACAATCTTGAATCTCTTGAACTTACATTATAACATTAGTACAGGTATTTAAACCCAAGTAAGATATGATGCCTCTTCAAGTAATTGAAATAATCTTAAAAGAAAGCTTAATTGATCTTTTAAAATTCAAATTGTTCTTAGTCTAAATTTAAATCTCTCGAGATCGTACTGAAGCAAAAGTTATGACCGATTACCCCACCGGGTTTAACCCTTTGATGTACGGACACAAGTGGCTAAATTAATGTTTTACGGCCGACACCAATTTATTCTATTTCTGATATTTTATGTTTTTAAAAGATTCGTTTAGTACGTTTGTTTGAGGAAAATATAAATGTAACAGCAATAATAATAGGTACTCGATTTTATCCTTGAGTAGTACTATGATTTATAGTGTAAACCAACAACGATGACTTTCGGTGTAGGTATGTGGATCTCTGGGGTTATGCGTTGTTGAACTAAACAAACACGTACCAAGTACATAACAATACATTAACTGAGGGTAATGTTTAAAAGGAAGTATTAATTGCGCTTCGAAATTTTAGTAGCAAAATTCATTTGAATAGAACTCGATGAATGAATTTTAAGTTTTATTAATGTGGAACATTTATAGGCGGCGAATAAACCTGATTGTTGGCGTGGCGACGCAACACGAACTTTGCATTATCAACGAAATACTCAAAAACACTTGCAACCCTATCTGTAGAAACATAAGATTCACTACTCTACTAAGACACATTACTACTATTCACACTCGTTCTACTAGTGTTACGCGGTACGCGCCAATGTCCTAGCGCTCTTTGATTATGCCGCCAAACAAACCGCGCCTGCGCCTTGTTGAACCTTTGTATTTTGTATTTAATAAAAATGAATATTAAATAATAAAAATGTGATAAAATAAATAAACAGTCATTACTTTATGAGACAAATTTGTCATGCTTTATTATGCCATATTATTTATTCATTATGCCATGGCTGACTCCTTTCGTAATCTGTTTTTAGGCATATAACTTATACAAAACAATTCAGATGTTTCACATCTGCCAGGCGTCCCGAGACGGGTCTCTTTTTTTATAACTACCTGATGCAGGTGACTTTGTTCGCGTGAAAATTGTCGTTGAAAAGTCTCGTCAAAGGGCAAGCAATACGCAATTCAGTTTAATTGAGACACTAACATATCAAAGAAACTTGCGTACATTTACAATTAAATAATCGTCATAATCTCATGTATAGCGCTTTATTATCGTCAAGAATACGTAATAAGAGTAGCGAAAAGTTTCGTGCCAGCAGAAAACCAGTCGCTGATGTCCAATAAAGATCCTAACCCAGATACGTGCAGTCAATGTCAGCTGTGATATTAGGCATGTTACGTAAACGTCTGCGCGTACGCAAGCGGCACTCGTTCTCTTCCCCACGGATCTTTCGTTTCTCACATAATTTACGAACTCGATAGAACGTGTACCGCACCACTATTACAAAAAATTAGATTATTCCAGCACGCTTTTCGATATTCTTTTTACGATTATAAAAGCTTTTTAATTGAAAAATCTTATCAATTTTATCGGGCTTTGTGGTGAGTGCGGAAGAAATTCAGACGATATGATTTAGCGCAAGGATGCCATAGACATAGAGACTCCGTTTGCTATACATACAATTCCTAGAATTCAATCTAACTATTCGAGTCAACCAAATATATATACCTATATAGATGATATTTAAGAATATGCATATTTTATAATTGCGTAAAATAAAATCTTATAAATATTTGTTTCATTATTCTTGGTACCTCTGTGAATATAAAGCCGGATATTATTCGTAGAAATATATTATAAAAACAGGTCTTAATTAAATAAGAGGATATTTTAATTTTTTGTTATCATTAAATTAAATCAAAGTCGAGCACTTTGGATAATTATACACAAAATAGAATCTGCAAAAACATAAGGCGTGTTTTTAATATAGACCACTGTGCTAATTAGAAGGAAATTAAAAATAATTAATATTAATCACTATTTTATTAAAATTCGTATCATATACCTACATAATAACATTTTCATTTAAACGTCTATATTAAGTTTTAGGTAAAGAGAGTAATTATTCATAAAAATAAATTATTATGATTGCAGTAAATGCTATAGTTTTAAGACCTAAATCGGGTAGAGTTTAATTATAATTATAATATTTGTACTTCGCCGAATTTTTCTAGACATTTAGACGTCTTTATCTAATGTTAATCTCAGCTCGTCCGGAAAGTAGTACATGCATAAATTATATGTTTAGCATTATCATAATTCTCTATATCGACATAACCCTATATGCCTATATCGTAATATATGTTGCCAGATACATAATTTAATATTTTCGAAGTTGATTTTTAGAAAGATTGATAGTAAAAATAACCAATCAATATAATTATAGGATTGTCAAATCAATGCATTTAAATTTGCTCTAAAATTAATTATGTAAATTATTAGTCATATATTTTAATTAAATTGTATAATAATTAATATATGTAATGGAATAATATCAATAAATGTAATAATAATGTTAGCCAAGTAATGATATTTATATGAAAAGTTGTTAATGATGTTTCCTTTTATTGCTAAAAACATAATTTCATATAGTTAGTTACCTACATACTTTTTTTTAAATTTTACTTTGTTTAAAGGAACTTTTATTCCACCGAACATGTCAACCCCATTGTTCCTCAATCTTACTAACTCTATCACGAGAGTCGCTGATGAGATATCATTACCAGATCATACAGCTTCCTAGCGTCACCCGAACAGGGTTCAGCCAAGATGCTTTAACAAATGCCTATGTTCTGGCAACTACTTTTTATAATACTCATCAACGACTCTCTTTCGATGCGGTTCTTAGCACACTCCATTATCAAATGATGCACATCCTCAATTTTTCTGCATACATCGCAGTTGGGAGATTCATCTTTCCTCGTTAGGTATGCAAAACTTCTCGATGGATATTGCCCCGAACGGAATCTTAAAGCTACCTTAACATATTGTGTCGGTTTAAGTTTATTAAACCACGGACCTACATATTTACAGTTCCAAATGCTAATAGTATGAGAAATTTAAACAACAAGGTAAACCCAATTTACATATGTTTATATGTTATAAACGATTGAATTGCTTAATGTTGTCATAGTTTATAAATATATAAAGGTATAATTGTGAATCAGCGAGAAACATGAACATTTTTCCTTTAGTTATCGCAAAACAAAACCGTTACCATATTATTGTAATGGTTTGCATAAACATTGATTTAATAATGTCGCTAACACGAACACACAATATTGCAATCATATCAAGTTTTTTGTTGCAAATTCATTAAATTTGCATAACAGCATTATTTATAAGAGGCAATGGCCTGACTGACTCATCAGACAAGAGTATGATGACAGAAATTTGGAGATAATATTAACCTTATATTATGGGCGTCGTTTAGAAATGAATGTCTCGATTGTGTAGTATAATAGTAATCTTGGGTCAAATATAATTGAAAATCAATATTGTTACTTCACAACAGAATTAATAAAACATGTGTATCAAAGATTTTCGAAGTTCAACTTCTATGGGTGAAAAGGACTCGATAAAATTGTATGGGAATTAATATAATATTATAAACAAATGTGACATATAAATTTAGTTACAATAAAAAGTTTATACAAATCCTACAGTCTAGGCGAAACAAGTCGTGGGTGGAAAACTAGTTTGGTTATAAAACGAGACGAATTTGCTTTTTTGCATAATTTTGCAGGTAATCCATTGCGAAATAGTATTATAAGAACAGCGATATTTG
This sequence comes from Antheraea mylitta, assembly GCA_014332785.1. Lineage (NCBI taxonomy): Eukaryota > Metazoa > Arthropoda > Insecta > Lepidoptera > Saturniidae > Antheraea > Antheraea mylitta. The sequence continues at coordinate 3,309,860 of JACEII010000008.1, forward strand.
CAAAAGAATGTTGAATCAATATAAATAGTTTTGAATATGTCATAAATAATACAAGATTACGTCTTATATTCGGTGTCTTCTTTTTTATATATTTTACTAGCTGACCTGCGCAACTTCGTCTGCGTGAAATCGGTTACCTACCGGTTCCAATTATATTTTAAAACCCAAAGAATCTTAAAAATAATCCTGGATAGAGGCACCCTAATCACCTAGAGGTAAAAAATATACTTTATGACCTATTCTCATACCTGCCAAATATGCATTTAAAGTTTCATAAAAATCGGTCCAGCCGTTTCGGAGGAGTTCTACCAAAAAACAACGTGACACGAGATTTGTATATAGTAGAAGAGTTAGGACTTTTAATGTTTAACTACAATAGCATCTAATGTTAAGTGACGATGTAACCCAGAGTGAAAACACACTTAACCTAGAGACGTATTTGCTGGCTTTGAAGCGTAGATGCTGGAACACATCTCTAGGCGCTTGGTGACAGATTTTCAACCTGAGGGTAATTGCTAGCCAGGCTAACTATCACGTGGTCTTAATACGTTGTTTTCCTTAACTGCGGTTCCTTTTCACCTATCCTTACCGTTAAGTCATCATCGCTAAAATTATCAATCACTACTATGACTCGGTGAGGCTTTGCCAGGTTCGACTGCGGGGTCACGACTATCACGCATTACTGTCTCAAAATAGTTGTACTTATGCTGCTCTACTCTGTGATGGATAGTATGTATAGTACGCTTACATATGTAATATGCTACCAAACTATGCATTCTGTCGTAGTCATGCGAAGTAACAACCTACCATGACTGTCTTTGAGGCTGCAATATTATTGCAGATCGATTACACACCTATAGAATTATTTGACATCAAATAGACTGTCTGTTTTCTACTTCGTGGTATAAAACACTTTTGAACAAATAGATAAACATTATATTTGAATCATATTTTTCTTAACAATAATTAAGGTGATAAAACAAGTAACCTCTTGGCTGGTCTACATTCGTTTGTATTGAATCTAGGGTTTTGGGTAGTCTAAGCTCTAGAAGGACTTATAAAAAGCAAAGATAATTTCACATATTTACCAATTCTAAACTATTTAAAGCATATGCGAAAACAAAATTCAGTATTGCGCAAACGTTAAAATCTGCAGTAATCGCTGTTATTGGTTTATGAATTACGCCATAGTCATAACATTAACAGCATTATTGCGATCAGGTTCTGCATCGTGAAACACCTGACAGCCGGTTATGGTCACACTAGCATCGTTAGCGGTCCGACACGAATGAATATTACTATTTAGTAAATTACAATTCAACTTTTTATATCGTTTAAAGTCTACTTGCACTTTTAACGATGTAGTTACTACTACCGACCTGATGATGACGTATTTTATAAAAACAAAGCGACAGCAGACATGGTTTAATGTCATCTTCAGTATATAAATTCGTGTGGCTGAAAAAAAACTAGATGGTTTTATAAGTGGTAGAGCCACGCTGAAGCTAATACTGGTTTCAGCATGAATGGGTCGGCTCACCCGGGGTAGTATCACCCTATCACACTCTCTCACAGAAAACCGACGTGAAGTAACACTGCTTGCATTGTTGCGTTTCGTTGAGTGAGGGTGCCGGAAACCCATTTCCTCCTCCCCTCCCATCTCCTCTCCTCCTCCCATCTCCTCACCCCCCTCCTTCTTTCTCCATTCCCCGCAAACACAGGCTGGCAACGCACTTGCGACTCCCCTGGAGTTGCAAGTGTCTATGGACGACGGTGATGACTTACCATCAAGTGACCCGTCTGTTCGTTTGCCTCCTATGACATAAAAAAAAGACTAACGCGATCCAGTAAAAATGAGACCGTATGAACCCGTAAAGTACTGCTCTATTTCATCTCACTATTTCAAAATTCCTTTAAACATTTCCATCACAACGGAACTTACCGGGTTCTGGCGATCTTTATGCTGGTTCTCATTTCAGATTATAGTCACTAGTCGTAAGTGTTATAACTAATAAGCCTTACCAAGCAGTTCTACCTGTGTATACATAATACCAATATATTCCTACAAGTAAGTCTAAAGAAATGGGTGCAGAACAGTTACCGCTATGTGTTGAAGTTTATCGTAACGGGCAACATATAAAACAAAGTTATTTTTGAATTATATATATGGCATACATTTTATATTTATTGTCTTGTTTTTATTCGTATATGTATACTATGTATAAATAATCAAAATATTATTTTCATATACAACATTATGGCAGGTACATAATCCCAATTTTTCATTTTGATACCGACATGAAGCCATTTCTCCTATAGCTTTGCTCTTGTGGAATACGTAATTAGGTGTAGGATAAGATGTATTATAAAGAGCTGTTATTATTTTGTTTCTTTATTTTCTTCTCAATAATGAAAAACTATTGAACCTCCATCATCAGTTGCATGTTTGAATGTATTCACTGTAAGCCAGAATCTTAATAAAAAAATGTAATATGATACTCTTGCTTTCGAAATGCTTTAAAACATAAAAATCATAAAAGTAATTGAAAAATGAGTAAATAAGTCATTAGTCTTTATTCTCAAGTTCATTTGGTCAAATATGAATCGGTACCGGATAGACGGAATACAAGTCCTCTTTAACAATTTTACCTCCAAATTACTATTATATCAAATTTTGGGAATAGGATGTTAATTAACAAGAAATAGGACACTTTCGTTTAATAAAGATTTATCTTACACTCGCAGTTGACGTTAAGGAATCGCATTAACCTTATTTATTTAACCCGTAACCTTTTAGTCGTTGTTTTCACAGCCAACTGTTGAATGACACCGAGTTTGTTCAATACACATTATAGTTATTTTCTGTCATTCTTTTGACAGTGCTTTTATATTTTTGCTATATAAAGCTATATATTGTAAATATGGAGTATAGTATGTCTATATGGTTTTTTTTTCTTCGAAATGACTACTCTATTGACCTAGCAAGGTCTTAACAGCTTCACCGGACTACGCGTCTATCTAGATTGTATTATAAATATTGTGAGTATATAATAGAATAGCTTTTGTCCGCGGCTTCTCTTGTTTTCTTGTAGTTTTTGAAAACAAAATACAGTCCATATTCCTCGCTGATAGATTCATGTTGAAGGAAGTTTCTTAAAATCGTTTAAGTATTTTTTCAATTTATGCATTATAAAAATATAATCAAATCTTCACGAATTTAGTTTTTTTAACAAATATTAGTAGTTAGTAGGTGAATCTAGTTTACATACTCTTTTTGGATTTTTTTTTAGATTTACTTCTTAGATATTTATCTAAAATTAACAGGTGATCTTCATTTAATATACAGTTACTAGAGTTTCGAAAAATTTCGATTTTTTTTACAAGCGCACGTTCAGCGATGTTTAAGCGGGCTAGCGGTGTGGTACGCATGTACAGGAGAGCGAAAGTAAACGAATAACACAGTTCACAATTTCGCAAACAAAATATATTTTTGCTTACAATTTCTTTATCTGTTTTCTTCTGTACGTTGTATATAGTGTTAAGATAGGAAACAACACATACGTAGTCGCGCCTATTTGCTAGTATTCTATAGGCGAATACATAGTCACTGAACGTATCAAAGAACAGCAAATCCATGTGGCTATTTAAAGAGATGGATTTATATGATATGAGATTGAATGGGGTATAAATATTAATGCTTCTTAGATTACGATTGTTAAGAGATAAAATTGTGATTAAAATTCTTACATATCTCTTCATAATCAAAATTTGTCTAACCTAAGTACCGAGCTCATCTCTAGAGTTTTAGTATAATGAGATCCTAAATACGTATTTTAAGACATATCAGTACATGTTAATATTTATTTATCGGCTCCAACGTCGCTTTTACTCATATGCATAATTGTATATAAAGACCTTGCAGAATTCGTCGTAATGGTTGTCGGAGAAGAAGCGTTGTACAAAATTAAATTGGTTTTAGTATTGTATATTTTGTTACATTAGATAATGTATGAAACATTTATCAGGCAACAGCCCAAGCTGAGGTGTGCCGTGCACCCTTGAGCTAGTTGCCCAAATAAAATCGGCTGAGTGCCGCAAGCGCTCGCCTTATTAGTCCGGTGAAGCTGTTAAGACCTTGTTAAGTCAATAACGTAGTCGGTTCGAAAAAAAAAATATGAGTTAGAAAGTACATACCTAAAGTCGGCACAAAATAGCTATGAATTCTTTTTATCGCAGTTTTGTAACTAAACCAAAAAAAAATAAACCAACATCAATTAGTAGGTTATCCCAACTATCTCTGATTTTACATAAATAAATAATATGTTTTTTATTTAGTATATTTAATAAGTATTTAAGTAAGTAATTTTATATAAGTACATGTGTTGTACATATAAACTTTCCCCAAAGAAATTCTCTATATATTCTAATACTGTCTTAATAGTTGTTAAGTAGTTTAGAAAATTAAGGAGACACAAAGTTAGACACGAGAAACGACATCGTATTTACACTTACATATATGTATATATACATATATATATATTAAAAAAATGAGAACGAATTAGAAATAGGATAAACAAAAACGTAGTATCATATATGTCCACTGTGATAAGCCCTAAAAAGAAATACTTTACCTTCTTTAACCAAACTTTCGATTATTGTTAAGCTCGTGAACAAATCTCTAACTTTACTGGCAACTACAAAATTCCACATTTATTTATTGACTTTCCAGACTAAAATAGTGATTTAATTTCCCCATCTGATCTTTTGATTCGGGTTTAAATATTCAAATTGTTATCTACATTTTATTTTAAAATATTAGAATAACATGAAAGTTTTTATTGGGATGTCAGTTTGTGATGTAGTGGATTTTATTTTTTATTCATAATCTTGTGTTATTTGTCTTTATATTTTGTAATGTAGGTGTTTTACCCAATATAGTTCGGTTATTGTGCACAAGTGTAGTACACTACACTTGGTAGTGGATGGAAAATAATAGCAAGGAGCACGAATACTGAAATGCCACAAAAAGTCCATGAATAGCTCTAAAGTTCCAACAAAGGCCGCCATCTTGTTAGAACATTGAAAGTATCACAACACACTTGTAATATTACCTTTTTAACAATGACAACAATAATCTAGAGGATTGGTTATCAAAAAAAAAATCGTAGATGTATTAGTGATAAAAACATGGTGGGTATGTATGTCTACCTACCGCATTCGGGTCCATCTAATACGGGTACAACGTTGTTCATTTCAAGCGAGTGCGATTATCGTCGTCTCCCTTGGGTTATGATCTTACTTCATTTGAATTACAAATTTATACGTGTAAGGATACTAAACATATCAATAACGTCGGATTTGAATCTTATATTAATGTTATTTATTTTTCTTCTTACGATAAGCTTCGTGCATGTTGTTGGTGGAATTATGTTTTATAAAATTTATATAGTAGATAACATTATGGACGTCTGCTGTTGTGGCACTTCACTCAACAATTATTGCATAAATTTCGATCAATTTTTATTTAATTTTATCTCTTGAACACGGGTTATATCTAAAAAATTATACAATAGCTTGATTTGATATAACTTTATTACAGTTTTTATAAGCACTACTCGGTCAGCGATGTAAGCGGATAACATTATTTAAAATTGATTTGATATAACTTTATTACAGTTTTTATAAGCACTACTCGGTCAGCGATGTAAGCGGATAACATTATTTAAAAGGAAATGTTGTAGATAAAATATTTTCTTGCCTGTATAATTTTTTTTTTGTTATGGTTTATTCTGTGCATGAAATATATTGTTATAATGAAATGGCAAGACATTATCAAAAAAACAGCGGGCCCAGACTGGCTAAAAGTGGCTCAAAATAAAGAAAAATGGATGTCTTTGGAGGAGGCCTTTACCCAAACAGGGGTTTTTGCAAAAAAATAAATAAGACGATAGTCATAAGATCTTTTTTCTTATTATGATTATTGTGTAATAGTTAAGTTCATGTTTAGTTTGTAAGAAATATAAGGCTTTTTTATTTTTATTTATTAATAATAAACGAGAAAGGCGAAGTCGCGGGTATTAGGTAGATCATACGGGCTTATGTGATCATTATAAAAATTATATCACATCTTGTGATACATAATTCGATATGTGTCGACTGTTCGACATTGCATAATGAGGTAAATCCAATTTTAGTCGTGCCTAATATTTTACATTATTTTTCAAAATCTTCAAATTTTGTGCAGGTAAAATATGGAAATTATAAAGACAAAACTAAAAACCTTATGATAAACAAAATTTGAACTTCGTACTCGGTTTATAAAAAACATGTTTTTTGAACGATTATAAATTATTTAGCTCATTTTTAACGACACATATATGTTGTAATGAACATTCACGAATATAACATCAATAAAATTGTTGTCTGTTTGTATGTCCGAAATTAATTTTTTAAAACGACTTAACAGTTAATTGATTGTCTATAAGATTATTAGTCAATATAACTTTTTGAAGTCTTATTCAGGTTCCTAATGTTATCCCCAACGAAGTTATAGGGGGTCGAAAATGGCCTGAACTGCTTCGAGAAAGGGATAGTAAGGCCGCGTCGCTTTTATCCTTGACTTGGCGGGGACACTACCGTGCCCACAGATACAATTTTATATATCTGTATGTATATTCATAGCCGATTTTAATGTATTTTGTATATAGAGTGTATATTTCACGTTATAAGAATTATTGACAGTACTTTAAGGTGCCATAAAATATAGGTACCAATAAAATTATGAGACAAAATTAATTTAACTGCGTAATAAATTTACGCGAGAACATGGTTCCAGACAGTATAGAATAAACTTTAAGACAAATTGACATTCGCCACTAGCAAATAAAAATGTATTTGTACTTCTTATTGATTTTTAAATAATGAATCTGTGTTGAACATAAAGCGCACTCGTAATAAGTAATCATAAATAAGACAAACTAATCCGGATCTCTTATTTATTCTCCAATAGAATACAGAAGCATTATTTAAACTTTTGTGATTTGTATCCTAATCTTAACTAAAGGTATAAATGCGAAAATTAGTTTGTTAGTTTGTGTATTACGTTTTCCTGTCTTAACTACTTAAACGATCAATATAAAACTGTATTTATCTCAAGGAATTCAAGCGACTTCAAAATTCCCAAGACTCTGCCTAGTATCTAAATTATGACTGGCAAATCTTAACGATTTTTGTTTAATGGTCATGTAACGCGTCAAGAAGAAGTGGCGTATACTTTCTACTTATTACTACTTATTACTACTTACTGCTACTTAGACTTCAAATTGCGATCACCCCTCTCTTCCTAGTTTTGTACGATAAACAAAATTCTCTCTCATCCTGAGTATCCCACATGGTGGTAGGGTCAGCCTTCCGTACTTCTCTACTTCGCTCTGTCCTTGACATCATCTTCGGTAACTTTTGTTACCGAAGATGTCGTTCATGTCTCTTAAAACTACAGTCCTTGCAATTTGTTTTGGACCTGCCTCTGGATCTCGGATAAGAAAGGAACAGTTGAGGGTAAGCAGGGTTATTAATAAAACAAAATATAAAAAAATGAAATTTCGTACACACATCGTCAGAGAGGTACAGAAAAGAATCCTTCATCCAAAAAAGGAATAATTCCTACATCAACGCGAGTGAAGTCGTGAGCCAGTGCTGGTACATAAGTATACGTTTAATTGCATCTAGGACGTAGACAATACTTACTATTTTAATTGCTAGACGTTTGAATCAGTTTACAACAGCCGTTAGGTGCCACGTTACCACTCCTGCTCATGTAACAGGGCTCATTTAAGCAGACCGAAATGTAGAGTAATTAAAATAGTGAATAATCGGTCTAGGCAGGATTTAGGATGTATTTATATAGATTTATATTTTGCTTAGACTAATGGACCATGTCAATGCATTTTTAAACTATGCAAATATAACATACCAAAGAATAATGTTTGATTTGATTAATATGTTTAAATATTATTTTAGTAGCTGCGCGTCACATTTTATTAGAGTCTAATTTCTTCCCGGATCACTCGATGCGCCCGCTATACTCTATTATTTTGTTGTGATATTTGATTTAATTATTTCTCTCCTTGTAGCTTATGATGTATGTAATAGAAAACACTAATTTTACAGAAGTTTCATTTCTTCTGCAATACTTCTGAGTAGCTAACAGAGAATCCCATTTGTTATTAAACTTGCCAGAGTAAAAACTAAATAGCTTCGTAAATTATTTATATTTATTTTAATTTGTAATTGGGGTTTGGTCACAAATTGACCATGTCATTCCAGTGATTACCAACAAAATAAAATGTGTACATAATCAATAATAACAAACTTTGTCGGTATTTCATTCCAAACATAACCGGCCTGTAAAGCATTCTTCCTTCTTCGGTTGTCGGGAAAGCAAAAATGGCATTACATAAACCCACGGATCTTAACGAGTCATTCATTTTATTTTCAAGTGCTAGTCTAGGGGTTTTATAATAGTTACAAAACATAATCGATGTTATTAAAAAAAAGGTTAAATACTTATCGAATACTTGTTTTAAAAAGCTTACGTTTTAAATGCACTGCGCTCGCCCGAGGCAAGTTCGTGTTATCCTTTATTCGCAAGTCTCAGCTAACCTACCCAAAGCGAGACAAAAGAGCAAGATGGCGAACATTCAGCGAGCGCGGTGCATTTAAAACGTAAGTTTTTTAAAACAAGTATTCGATACGTATTTAATTATTTTGTAATTATACCGAAAGAGTTTTTAAAATATGACTGGTAGTTACAGATATTGTTAACGCGTTGAAAGCAACACAAAAAAGTCTCTCGTAAATTAGTATAGAATCTATTTCTATTGTGATTTAAATGATATGCAAGTTTCTTCTATTTTAAAACGATCGCCGTCACCGATGGAGACGTGACAAAATATTTACGATTACTAAAGAAACTAAATAGAATAGTTCTCAGACGAACCTGATCTATAATTATAACGTGTCTTAGTTACGAGATCTGGTTTGAAGCCGTCCCGTATAAGGTGAAGCGTGTACTAGTCTCGTCTATCAATGATTTTTTCTTGTGTTTCAGGTAAGTTGACCGGCAACCAGATAGACTGGGTGTGTCGATTAACCAGTACCCTAGCAGCTGCTTGCTCGCATCACAGGAATTTTGTACGTAAACCCCTTGGCTGTTTTTTAAGACCTAAATCTCAAAATGGCCGCTCGTTTATTTAAATGTCTAGCCATTTTTTTATTTTACTGTTACCTTACATAATATAAACATTATACATTTTTTTTTAACTTATGCTGACAACGGACCAGTGTCTACATTCGTTTGTTATGGATCTTAAACCCTTATGATTCTGGATAATCTAGGAGGTAACACGCGCTTCTGTTACTTTTTATATTACTTTTGGCAATTTTAAAAGACAAATTAGTAATAAAAATGTTTGAAATATGACATAGAGACTGGGTTGCATTATTTTTAAGTGCGTTATTTTCCTCGCGGGAAACCTGAACCTGAGAAATGTTCTTGTAGAAACTATAAGGGTATTTATTGTAAGGGCTCGGCAATTATGCACATACCTTCCGGGAAGAGGCCTATGGTCCTACAGTGGAATTCTTATAGACAGATGATGGTGAAATAAAGAAAAGTTTATACGTTAATTAAGTAAATTTTAGGCATATATGTTTATTTTGTTAAATAAAAATACCGTTAAAAATACTTTCCGTACTCGTATATGTCATGAGAAATTAACTGGTATCATGCAGTTTTTCATTTAAAATAACTATAAATAAACGACTGAGAAGAGTATATAAAAATTAAGTCACAAGGCAATTTTTTCCTGCTATCCCGTCGGTGACCATTTATGGTACCCCAGACCGGTCTTCGATTGATTTATGCTGTCGTTTATCTAGTCAGTATAAAGCCATATACAGTGTCCATATAGTGACATACGTCGAAGGCAGGTGTCGCATTGTGTACAGTGAGATTTAAAAAACCGAAATGCAACTCTTTAATACTTAGCTAAATTATTTATTATTGTGTTTCTCGATTATGTTTAACTAGAAATAGTAGTTATATAAAGGTATAAAATATATAGAAAAACAATCCGTCCACAACATCAAGTAAAATACTTTAGATTCTCCATAATAAATCTCCACAATCGCATGAATTCGAAACAAATATTTTCAGCCCATCTTAAATTATTTGTAATTGTATTTACTTAAAAGATAATATTAGTTTTTTTTCACATGAATCCATTTATAGATTTCTAAAATATCGTGCGTCATTTATTTATTACTGTATAATTCAAGTCGAATTCGAACAGTCTAGAACAATTTTGTACGCATTTACCTTTCCAGTGTTTTTTTTTTTTTTATCATGTTATCTATTAAATATCTCCTTGGACATTAATGTAGGGATAAGTTAGGGATGTGAGATTAATAGAAAAAATCGATTTGTTAAAAATCGATTTTATTGAAAATAAATAATCGATTTTTTCAAAAATCGATATGTATAATATTTAAAAATAGACATGTTTTCCATATTCCTATAATAAACCTAAAGATTTAAAATAACAATTTATCAGATTAAGAATCACATAAAATGATACGCATCAAAAATAACCGGTTCAAAACAAAATAAAAGTGAATGTTCCTTTAAACTTTTAAGGTAAAGAATATAGAAACTAAATACCATAGATATTTTCAGTACTATTAAACATTATATCGTAATAAAAATGAAATGATAAACATCCTAACAAAATGACAACATTATTAATTCTAACTGTAAAATTCAAAACAATGAAGTTCTCTTTTAAAATTTCATATTAATTATAGTGTGACTGACAAAATTAAAATTGAAGAATTTGTTTATTGAATAATTTCAATAATAATTTATAGTTTTGTAAACTTATCGATGTCGAGTTTACTATAAGACATTTCAGTGAACATGGTGTACTCGCATGACAGACCTTTTTAGTTTTATTGAAATTTTTAATTTTACAGAGAGCGGTATTTGGTTGTCATAAGAACCACAATAATCATTATAAGATATAGTAACTCATGTTACTTGTAAGGCAGTGGGATGTTTTCATTCTGTTCTTTTTAAATTTGTAGTTTCACTACAAAATTTTTCATTCTATCGAACAGGACATGCATATTACTGTGGTATTATTCTTTTTCGTTATAAAATACTTTCGCCAGCCGCTTTTAGTTGTTTTGCGGCTAGAAAACATTTAAAATTTTTACAAACATATTATCTCACTATGCTCACTCTTCAATTGTAAATAATAATGAACTTATTTTGAGTTTTTTTCATCCGTCGCATAGATGTTTATGAAAATCGATTAAAATGCGTAATTTATTTAATCGATTTTAAAAAATCGATTAATATAAATATAAACATCGACGATAAAAAATCGATTATAATAAAATAAAAATCAATTTAATTAAAAATCGATTATTTTTTAACATCCCTAGGATAAGTCTTTAATTTAAATAACTTCATAAATTAATCACTTTATTCTTCTCACACCGTGTTACACTTACACTCTCACACATTTTGACGCCATCTTAACTTTATAATAGACTAGCCTCTGCCCGCGACTTCGATCGCGTGGAATAATTACTTTTGGCTAACGCTAATACGCCGCGGTAGCTCTCAAGAGGAAAAAATCCCCGATTTTGGTCTGCTCCTGTCAGTCTTAGCGTGATGATATATAGCCTATAACCATCTTCGATAAATGAGCTATATAACATTTACAAGAATTTTTCAAATGAGAACCTACTGTTCCTGAGATTACCACGTACAATCCCACAAACTTTACCTCTTTATAATATTTGTATAGAAGTATTGATTATCTCAACAATGATGTTTTTTTTTTGTGTCTATGATCATGATTTTAATCATCCTTAATGGAAATGTAGTGCGAAGTAAATGATAAACTTCGAATGTATACATTTTTAATTAATGTTTATGCTTAAATTGACGCCAGTCGCTTCTATTCGGAACATACCTTAAACAGTAGCGTACTTATCATTATTAGCATTTAGCAAAACCTCATTTACTCACATTACATTCCGAGCCGTAATCAATTTAACGTTTAGCAATTAAAAGTACGATTGTGGAGATTATAAACACTTTTCACTGTAAACGTCTCGAGTGTTCAACAGAGTTTAATTGACGTTAAGATATAGTATC
>JACEII010000008.1:3322095-3484790 GCA_014332785.1 Antheraea mylitta
TGAGTCTTCATTCTAATACTACGAAATCTTTAATGTTTTGTTCTAATTTATATATTATGTTATTTTTTGTGAGTAGCTGTTTTTGTAATTATTATATGTAGATACATCTAATTCTTCGACCAATGGAGTCAATATCCGCTTCTCAAGATACAAATTTTGAAGTAATTCAATTACAAAGATATCAATCTTAATAGAGTAAAATATAACAGACATTTTAGAAAAACGTAACATATTAACATGTATAAAAACTATCTTATGCCCGCGACTTCATCCGCGTGGAATAGTTACTGTGGGCTAAGTGCTAACGCTAACATGCTGCGGAAGCTCAGGAAAAGGAAAAAGCCAATTTTGAAACATTCTTCATTGGGACACAAATCCTACTAGTCTTGGTGTGATGATATATAGCCTATAGCCTTCCTCGATAAATGAGCTATCTAACACTAAAATATTTTTTCAAATCGGACCAGTAATTCCTGAGATTATCGCGTTCAACCAAACAAACCTTCCAGCGTTATAATATTAGTATAGATATTCTATATTATACTTTTATACATTTTCCCGTCGAGGTAAAAATATATAACAAAACACTAAAGATTAGTACAATTGATTTTTCCATTGACCTAAATATAGAAGCTATACAATATGGTTCGGCTGTAATATGACCAGTACATCTTAAGCGCTATTTGTGGAGCTTATCCATTATTCGAATTTCGAGGTTACCGCGGATTACATTAGATCCTGGGATTAGGCGCAGATTAAGCGCACATTAGTATAAGGTTTGTTGATTTATTATTTGCATTGCATTATTTCATTTTGACTAGACTAATCTTAAACGAATTACTATTATTATAAAGTTATAAACGTAATATTGTATGATTTCTTTGTACTGCACAGGGTAGTTTCAATATTTTTTTTAATTTGCATTGCTGTCGACGCAACATAAAGAAATCCCGTATAGAACACAACCGATTCTCACTGACATACGTATTTTAATATATAAAAGGACAGTTTACGACAGTAAATAAAAATGGAAAAAATATATATATAATAAGTTTTTTTTTTTTCAAGAAAAATACGCCTGTTTACGTAATAAACACTTATATTTATTAAATATAAAGATTCAAAACTCAAAATCGTATAGCGTAGCGATGCGTCGCCACGCAAACGGTCGGATTGATCTGCCATTATACATGTTTCACATCGAAAAATCAAATATGGTTATAAGTTCCCGAGATCAATGAGTTTACAATAAAATACTCTCGAGAGTTTTATGTTAATATAGTATTTAATTACACTATTAATAATATTTATTCCATCATACTCGTGATAAACGTCTGTTTGTCAAGCGACTATCGCAGTGTTAATTTCCAACACCTGCAATTGAGAGTCAGTCACCTATTCAGTGTTAACACGAGTCGAATCGTCGCTTATCATCAAGCGAGGTTTCGATCAAACGTGAGCCAACCGGCTATACAATGTCTGTGGGAACTACGCCATCCATCGTTTTTATTTAACAAGCAAAGGATAAAGTGAAACGATTTATCAATTTATATATAAAAACTAAATTTTAACAGTCTGTCCATTTCGCACAGGAAATGTGAAATAAAACGTGCTTATATCTACAGTTCGTTGCTCTTACACGTTAAGTATATTGAAGATAAATAATAGTCTAAGACTTTATGTTCTTATCGAATTTATCCAAACAGGTTGGGTTCATTGATTCATACTTATTTGTAAATAAAAAAGAAAAAGATACTTTTATGAGATCACTGCGTGTTCTGTGGATAAAAGTAAAAAAACACAAGCTTAATAGATTCTATTGCAACGCTTTAATAATATGTCAACATTTTCTATATGAATATATTTACATTTAAAAACCAAAAAAGTCGACGCTATTAATCAGATTACGGGTTGAATTATTTGATTAAGCTATAAGATATGATATAGATGAAATATAGAGGTAATAAGAGTTTATTTTATATTATTTACTTATTTACGTATGACGTTATTATTACATTATATTGATTATAAACACTGATTGTAGAAATTTAAGGGATAGGTACTTGAAACCGTAATGGATGCTGGAAATGACTACCTGATTTAAAAGAGCGAGGCTTAGAAGGACGGTGAGGATTAATGCACCTATTATATTCACATATTAATCAATTACTCTACTCTGGCAGAGATATAGCATGATAATATCAAAAATACATAATAAAAAAGGCAGTCGCATAATAACTGTTTCTTTAGATTTTTTAATTTAATTTAAAGAGTTTGTAACTTGAAAGTAATGTTTTAAAAGTAACTTTTTTTTCACGACAAAATTACTAAGATGTAATTAATAATAAAACCCTCCTCATAATCTTCAATAATTACTCTTAGAGACCCAGCATATTTATTTCTTTGGAGTAGCAGATATGTTATCAACAAAAGAAGGTAGAAAAATCGAAATCAGTTAAATTATAAATTGGTCCGTCAGAGGACTTTAATACGGCCTGGAAATCCAACCTTAGACCCGGTAGGTCCCAGTTAGTAGTAGTCCAATTAGACGAATGAACCGCAAAAGTGATCAGTAATTTGAATGCGTTTTAACCGTTATCTAAAATTACTGTGTGATTCTTTTTTAGATTAATTTCAAAGATAAAGAAGATATTTAAGCAATGACGAAAAATAACTTAATATAAAAAATGTGTTATTTTTTTTATAGTAGCACGGTAAAGTGACTGCGCTGTGCCTGATGGTAAGCACAGTGCAATCCAAAAACAACGGCAACTACCGAGAGATACGTCATCCTTTGTCGATCGCCGCTGTCATGCAGGGCCTGCGTAAATGCCTCATTAAGTTACGCTTGAAGGACCCCATATTATAGGAAGAAGGGAACACACTAGCCGGGAGATTGTTCCACAGCTTCACGGTACGGCAAAGATAGGTCAACGATCTTCAAAACTAGTGGATGCAGTAGTAACTAGGCTTGACAAGATATTTTTGATCTGATTATAATACTTCTCAATATATAATATGTAAGGAAAAAGAACAAAGTAAAATAAAAGAACAAAGTATAAGCACTTCTTGGATCTTTTAACATTATGTTTATGAACATTAAACGTGTCATACAATTCGACAGTTTCATCTAACTGCAGTGTAGTATATTTGCACAATATAATATATAATTTGCGATTTGCCTCCACATTCATTATACGTACGGCTAAGGAGTGGAATTCACTCCCGGCGTCTGTCTTTCCGACCTCTTATAACTTGGGAGTCTTCAAGAGTAGAGTGAATAGGCACCTAGTGGGTAAGCGCGATACATCGTCGGTCTCATCGTCACTTAACATCAGGTGAGATTGCGGCCATGCGCGTACCTGATGAATATAAAAAAAAAACATCTTATCAATAATGTATATAATATAATAGTGCAAAATTACGAAGACTCTAAATACAGTAGAATAATGTATATCACAGTACATTTTTGGCAACACTATGCGAGATCTCTAAAAGTGTCCAGTTTTTACATAACTTACCTATCCGACGCAGTTTCACATGGGTGCAATGCACTAATGTAGCGTCCATTATTAGTGTGTAGATTTTAGATATATCTTTGGCACTTTGATATTTACTGTCTATCAGAATCAAAGAAGCTTCGTAATGTTATACCCTAACCATGTACCCTTATATGATGACCTTTCTCTAACACCACAAAACTATACCCCTTCCTATCCAGTACCTTTCCCAGTACCTAGCGTCAACACTTTTCGAATCCACACACGTTCTACGTTGCCACCCAGTCAGTCTTAGTTCATTCCTAGTCTCGGTCCATAACACTAAAAATCCTAATAATTCAGTGTTAAATAATGTGAACAATTCTTCTTTAAATAATAAATGTATAATTAATTAAATAAATCTTTTTTTTAAGGGATTTTTTAAGATCCCTATAACAGTAAGTGTCTTAATACGAACAATTTTTAATATTACGCATAATTGTATAGCCGTGAAATATTCAAACAAATTCATAGAATTAATATCTAGTGGGAAACAATGTCAATTTTATGGGTATTTAAAGCCAACGTAATTAAAATTATTAATCGGATGAAGATTAAATAGTAAGTAGCGTCGAAAAATAACGGATTGTTCTAATAATAATTATTTATTTCTTATTATACATTTATTTCTTCAATTTATAAATAGAATAATGAATTAATTACCTTAGGAGACAAATATATACCATAACGGACATTCTATAGATTAAGATATATTTTTCCACGGTACATTGTTTTGATGCTAGCGCCCGAAAAATATTTTTTACGACCTCCAGATATCGATTTTTCTACACTCTATAAAAATGTTAGTGTATAATAAATACGTACATTGCGGAATAAATTATCCCAATGATAGTGAAAACCGTATCGAATTTCGTTTCGTATTTTACAAGGAGTACATATTTCTTCACACATACAGCCACGAAAAGCGACTTTGATTGTCTTATTTTATGACAAATATATTTAGGTTTAATTCATACAAAGCTAGGTTCTCAGATTTAATTACTATAGTTTTAATCGTCTACTAGTAAGTGTATAAACAGTACTCCAAACGTCGAGTTTAATAACGAAGTATAATAATTTCAGTTAGTCACAATTAATGTTCTTAAAGCGCTAATCACCTCGGAGACTGTTATAACGAAATTGGAATTGCTTTGACGACAATATTAAAATAATATTTCACCGGTACCTCTGGCGGGTGTTTGTAATAGTAATTAGATTTTTGATTAAAGTGGTAGGTAGGCTTGTAGACGACGCTACGTCACAGTACACAGAACAGACAGTATGGAAACTACCTATAAACGCTCGCACCGGCACATGCGCATCGAGGAGACCCCTAAGCGGTTTTCGCGGTGCTGTCTATAGAATTCCTTTCAAAACCTCTCGTCGATGGTGTGTTTGTGTGAGTGTGCCGTTTTCAAACGTTTGTTCGTAGTATACGTACTGTCTCTCATATTTATACTGTGGCAACGTTCTGTTCAATAAGGCTGACCTATTACCGCTACTAAAGATGGGAAGAATTTATGCGATTTTTACTTGGAATGTTAAGTGCGTAATGTTTGTTTCATTTAACAGGCGATAAATGCTATAATCATAAGGATTTTAAAAGGGCACTGTACTAAATTAATACGATTTATTATAGTTTGCCGTAAACAAAATATTAACGAAATATAAGAACTAGTCATTGCTATAAAAAAGTAGCTTTTAGAAATAATCACTGATATCTGCGAATTGAATTATAAACACTAACCGTGTTAGTACAAAAAAGTTAATACTTATGTATTAAAAGCACCGCGCTAGACGACCGCTGCCGCGGCAAGCTCGAGTTTCCGTTTTGCAAGTCTTATCTAACCAAATCGAAATAAAAAAAGCAAGATCGAACGTTCGGCGAACGCGGTGCATTTAATACGAAAGTACCTAAATTAAAGGATTTAAATTAAAAGTGACTGAACCGATATTTAAAAGAATTGAAGATGAGCAATACTTCTATTGCTGAATTAATAGGCTATGAAATGACAAAAGTACATTTGTCACTTTAAAAATTTGTGGTTAATGAACATACAAAATTGAAACGAAAATGTCAGTGATTTGCAACGCGTATTTTTCGAAATATACACCTTTGCGAGTTCGAGGTAGGCTCGTAAAATTTTCTGACACAAACGTGTTTATTCGTGTGATTAAGTCTCCCGTGGGGAACAAGCACGCAAAAGACGCGAAGCGATGCGTTTCAAACCTCTTCTCAAAACAAAAAAATAGTCGTTAAAGTCGGCATACTGGCCATAATTTTACATGATTACGTCATGAGAAAATATTAATGAAAAATTGCATACTTTTATGAATTTCATTATTCTATATATAGGTCAAGTAGTATATATAGATATATAGTAGTGGTAGAGCCATGAATAGGTTGGCTTGGCCGGAGTAGTACCACCCGACCCACCGAAACATCGACGTGAAGTAACAGTGCTTGCATTTTTGCATTTCGTTCGATCAGTGAGAGCGTCGGAAGACCACCTCTCCTCACCTTATCCCTCTCCTTGTCCCTTTCTCCCCCCACTTCCACCCTCCCCCAACACAGGCTGGCAACCCACTTGCGATTCCCCTTATGTTACAAGAGTCTATGGACGGTGGTGATCACTTAACATCAGTTGACCCACCTGTTCGTTTGCCTCCTATATATAAAAAAAATGCGTCACAAGCCAAACGCCTAGACCGATAGCGCCTCTCTATCCCTTCTTCTAAGCTTACACGCTCGGCTCAGGCAGAACGTGACAGTGAGTCATGCTTTTTCGTGCGTGCAGCCGGCGTTCATCGATTTATAAGACGTGATCACGTCAAAAATATAACTTGTTTGTTACCTCTGAGTACACTAAAATATCTTTGATAGAAATTGTATTTATCATGAATAGAACAACCTTTTCACGATCAAGCCTCTGAATTAAATCGTAATAAAATTTGGCATAAATATAGCGCTGTAGAAGGACAGAATAATTTTAATAGAGCGATGTAGAAAAAGAATTACGTCCACAAAAGCTTGTTGCATGGAAATAATATTTCCCGTTTGAATTTGCTTGATATTGTTACAGGTTAACAGTATTTTTTGGAAATTTAATCTTTTGATATATTTAACTAGAGATCCTCTTTTAAATATTCGTGATATATGTAACGTACGTAACGTAAATCTGTGACAAAAATGTACGTTCTACTTTAAATATTAATAAATTACACAGTAGATAAAACACTAGAATTAGTGGCTTCAGTATGTGTTTAACTTTTACAAATTTATGTTTATGATTCAAATGGTTACGAGTACATTATCATTGTAAATCAATTGTTCATGTGAACTTATGAAATTGAGTTAATTTTTTCAGTATGTAATTTCAATAACTTTTTGTTTATTGAGGGTAAAAAGTTTCTTTAGGCGCGTTGAGCGATATTTAACAAATTGTGAAATTTAAATATTGTTATTCGCGTTGTACATAATATGAAAAATCAAAAGACAACACATTTATTTTATTGTTATGAGTTTTCACTTCCGTCTGCAGTCTTTATGAGTGCCTCGACTTTTTTTATTTTATTTTTACGGTTACAAACAGCCATGTATAAGCATGTTTTTGAAGGGGAAAGTTCGTGAATTTTGGTGTGATTTGCAACTCAAAGAAACGATAACGCGACACTAAGAAAGATCTATTTTTTTTTTAAGTTTTGTCCTCTACCACTTGCGAACTACATACATACATTACCATTATATAATACTAGTAGGTCCAAAATATCATTATATGAAAGCATGACCTTTATAAACCATTTTTTAACACTGGTTATTATGCTGAGACCCCTCTACCTTAACATAATAAAAGGCTGTTGTCCTGCCAAAACGAGTACTCCGTATTTAACTACACATTAAAGTGCCAACATCATCCCGGTATTCATTACGTTTTTTTTTTGTCTCCCTCTCTCTCTCTACCACCTAATTATTAAAGGTACAAATTACACGGTAGGCACAAACGTCGGTTGTTGTGTCGGTAGTGAAAATTTTCCGTTCCTTTAATAATTTAACCGATTGCTTCGTGCTTTTGTGTCGTTATGACGTTGAAGAAATGTACCGAGACACCTTTATGATTCCTCTAAAGCTTCGAAACATTCGTAATGATATGTTTATGTGGTTAAGACGTTGTTTGGAATTTAATGATTACTTATTGAAATGTACTTACAGTTACGACAGCTTCTTAACTAGAAATCCTCATTCGGAATGATGATATTTCTGTTTATTGTTTATTTTATGTTTTCTTTTAAACCTCACATTAATTGTTGTTTTTTTACGGTTGTTTAGTTTTACAAAAAGAAATAACTTGTTAAATATTCACTTTCTTTAATTTGACCACAAGTCCTCGTAGTTAAACATAACAACATGACTACACAGATGCTGCAGCGGTTAAGGTGATCGCTTCACTGCTGCCGCTGCGCAATGTATTCCACACAGGACGATTATTTCTACGATCCACAACGGTTGTACTGAGTCTAGGTACACTAAGTACTAAGTAGTCAACGCCAGTTGATGTTAGAATTCCCCGGCGATATACATATTGGTCACAAGTCTGGTTAACAGTTGTTAGGTGTATAGAATAGGAGATAGGGTACCTTTCATGTAGAAGAAAGTGCTGTTGCCGAGAGGGAATCTATCAAATCTACAACAAAGAGAAGGAAGTTGCGAGCAAAAGCTAGTAAGAAATAATAACCATTACCGAGCTCGCATATATTTAAATAAAGGATATATTGTAGTTAGGGGTTAGGGGTGTAAGGGGTATCGAGTAACATCTTAAGACTTGAGACACCCAAGCCAACCTCACCTGCACGTGGTGCACCCTGCTCAATAACGAACGAGGCAATGGCGAAAGCGGGGTGGTAGGGTTTTACAGCCCGACTGGGTCGCAACCACCATGCATATAGCGAAAAAGCCCGTCATAGTGACTCGCTTCTGCGCGTCGCGTTTCGGGATCAGCCTGTGCATAACCAGTACCGGGTGACTTTCGTCATTATGGCCGGCATGACAGCGGCGACCGGCGATGGATAATCTGTCTCTCGGTGGTTGCCGATGTTTTTGGATTGTACTATGCTTAAAATCAGGCATAGTGCAGCCACTATGGCGTGCTTCGATATAACAAAAAAAAGTTTTATATTCATACTAAACAAAATACTCCTTACAAACATATCTATTTGCATTTGCTTCTGTTTCATTATATTTAGTGTCATTATTTTATGTTTTTACAACGACCGAGTCTCTAGATTTATTAATGTTTATTTCCTTTGCTTGTATATTGTGTCTCGGTTACACGCTATATACGAGTTAATAAAGTTCAATGCATTAGTTAAAGATATATGTTCAATATATCTCGATTTTGGAGGAATTAAGCAAATTTTATGTTCAAGCAATTGATTCACATACATCAAATAACTGTGTTTGGGGATGAAAGAACTAACCTCTTACTATATAAAGATCTTCCAACGGTACTCCAGTTAAATTATTGACTACTCGTTCCAATATACGTCGTGACTTAAGAAATTATTGCTATTCCCAATTGTAGGAGTAGTTTGGTGAACGTTCTAAAACAAAACAAATTTTGGCATGGACCTGTTATACGGATTTGGCCGAAGGCCTTTTAAAAAACTATATTTATAAAATAAATGGTTTATTGAAAGGATTATACAATTACAATAATCTATACTATAATAAAACTGTAACAAGTCGAAATCTGTACATTAAATATTTTTTGAAAATTTTAATCAGGATAGGCTATGTTATCGATATAGAAGCCAAAAATAATCTTTTTACAATTTTTGTCTGTCTGTCTGTCTTTCTGTCTGTCTGTCTGTCTGTCTGTCTGTCTGTCTGTCCCTATGCACACGCATCACTCTGAAACTACTGAACCAATCTTGACGAAACTTGACATAGTGATAGCTAATATTACGAGATTACATCAAATATACTTTTTGTCTCATAAAACGCCAAGGGTTCTCCAGGATAAAGGATTAAAGTCTAGAATATAAACCCGAATTACTCTGAAAGTACTGAACCAATTTTAACGAAATTTGACACAGTGATAACTAATATTAGAAGACTACATCCAGGATACTCTTTGTCCCATAAAACGCAAGGAGTTCTCCAGAATAACGGACGAAAGAAAAAAAAATTGTAGTTTATGAGATTCTTAATGGATTTTGGTAATTTTCCTTAGTGCTATTTACAGCAGACAGATTAGTTAAAAATTCAAGTTATATAGGCTACATAAAAAAAAAAACAAATAACCAAAAAAAACGACGGGGTTCGAACCGTCTCCCCGTCGATCATGAAAGTAGTATAGAGCCGCCAACTTTACCTCTAGGCTACGCTTACATAATAATTTTATTCAAAAATTTCAACTGCTTCGAAAACGTCCACAAAATTATTAATAACTAATCTATACTATTAAAACTGTAACAAATCGAAATCTGTACATTCAATATTTTTTGGAAATTTTAATGAAGGTAGACTATGTTATCCATATAGAAGCCAAAATTAACACAGTGACAACTGATATTACAAGGCTACATCCAGGATACTTTTTG
The DNA here is from genome assembly GCA_014332785.1 of Antheraea mylitta. Taxonomy (NCBI): domain Eukaryota; kingdom Metazoa; phylum Arthropoda; class Insecta; order Lepidoptera; family Saturniidae; genus Antheraea; species Antheraea mylitta. The sequence continues at coordinate 3,332,235 of JACEII010000008.1, forward strand.
TCCCATAAAACGCAAGGGTTTTAAATTTAGAATAGCTGGTTAATACTGTGAGAATTGGTCGATGATAACTGAAGTAGGTTATAAAAGTATTAGATATAGCATTATCAAGATATATGTCATAGTGTGATTTTACTTTCTTTGTAGAAGGGTGCATACTTTCAGTTCCGAAATTATCGCTGTCCGGCATATTTTAAATTAAAACACTGGTTACATTCACAACTGCGAAGGGTGTTTCATAATTTATAAATAGCGTTAAAAATGCGTAGTTTAATCCGTGACAGTCAATTGTCTAATTAAATAGTAACAAAGAAATCAGTGAAAGGTGCAAGCGCGGTGTGTTTGGCGGTATGTCAAAGGGCGCCCTTTGTGCATGCCGTGTAATACTGGTACGACGAGTGTTCGACAAAGCAATTTGAATGTTATGTTTATACGGATAGAGTTGCAGATGTTTTTGAGTACTTCGACAATAGTGCAAAGTTCGTATTATAACCTGTAGCTTCGGAAATGTAACGTCACAAAAAACCATAATCTTCATCATCATCATCACTGGCAGTTCTTCTCGACCTAATGCAGAAAATAAGCCTCCTCTCTTTTAAAAATAAAAACATGTAATTGAAATCTATCGAGTAATTTTTGGATGTACGTAGGTCAGACTTTGGCCAGTGTATATGTATATTAGTAAGATTAAAAAAAACCAATTCCGTAATATTATAAAAATATTATATTACACCTAATTTAAAAATATAAAAAATACATATACCTATACATTAAAAAATTACTGAAGATTAATTTGACCCGTAAAAAGCTAACATCACGCAATATCTCCAGGCGGTCACCCATCCAAGCACTGACCATTTTTTTTTTTTTACGTGGGGAAATCCCTTATGGATACCCACCCTCCCGGGGGAGAGAGTGGGATATGTCCGACTCGCACGGACTAAAACCCCACGGTGTACCGACAGACCGTGATGTTGGGGCGGCAAGGGATCGTTCTATGCTATTCCCCTTGAATAGCCGCCCCAACGGTCCACCCGGCGGAAGGTTGCCGCCGGGCTCCTACCTATAGAGAGGCAGCTGGGCACACGCTAGCTGCTCCCCCTCGTCCGCCGGATCTGTGCAATGAGGGGATGAGCCCCCCGACTGCATCCCCTCAGATCCGGCTACGGTGGCAGGAGGAGTTGGGCAAAGCGCCGCCTCCTCCTGCCAGTCCTCCTATGGTGAAGACGGTTACTGAGGGGGTCCGCCTCGAGATGACTTCCTCGCAAAAGGAGGCCACTGCTCGCCACGCCTGTTCGCTACCGAGAATGGACGAGACCACGCTCGGCAGCGATAAATCCTCTCCTACCACCGCCACCAGAGTGCGGCGCTCCACCTTCCACGCAGCACACTCAGAGAGAGTGTGCTGTGCGGTATCTTCCTCAGCGCCGCACTCATGGCAGGCAGCGGTCAGCTCCCTGCGAGCGATCCGGTGCAGGTACCACCCGAAACAACCATGTCCGGTCAGCACCTGCACCAGCCTGAACGACAAGGAGCCCCATCTCCTCCCAATCCACTCCCGCAGGACCGGGCGGACGGCGTCGACGGTGTGCCTCCCGAAGCGCGCGTCCGCCAGGTCCTGCATCCACCTCCCTACAGCCTCTTCTCGCATCTCCCGCCTTTTAGCTTCTATCTCCCTGGGAGCCGGAGGATCCAAGCACTGACCACGCCCGACATTGCTTAACTTTGGTGAGATCGGACATGAACCGGTCGACGTTGACGACAAAGCATTTCTATCTACGCGTCTCTCTGCCATAATTGTGACGTTACATAATATTAAATAGAAACAATTTGAATCTTACAATCGGGTATCAGTTTTATTCAATTTTATCGCTTTTAAAAATACAATTGAAACCAGTGATAACCAATTTGGTGCAGACGAAGTTGCACGGGTCAGCTAGTTAAATATAAGGTAATTAACAAAATAAATACTTATTAAGGCAAGTGTCAACCGCGCGGATATTGAATTTGAACTAACGTTCCCGATCGTGTCACAAGTGAAGAAAGTTCAAGAGGTTTGCATCGAAATAGGGTTCCTTTGTCATTCTGCGAATGGGAACCTTTATAACAGACCGATACAGTCGCCTTTCAACGTTTGAAATCTTATTAGATTCATCATATTTGCAGGAACGACATAGTGCTATATAAATAGGAATATTATATTAAACAACATAATTAATTAACACTATTCAAAGGAGTATTAAAATAAACTTTGTCGTGTAAACACTTAACTGAACAATTCGTTTATGCTTAATCAAATAACTTAACATTAGCCTCAGTGTTCTTGCAGTTGGTCTTCTGTTGAGTTTTATTTATAATTCCACTTTTTAAATATTGCTTTTATATTTAAATTCAGTAACACGTTCTTGCATTAATATAATTTAAATGAGAATTAGTATAATTATTTTGACCTTACCTATTTTATTTTTATATTGCTGGATTATCATGCAAATAATCTCATTTTTTATTCGACCGCTCACTTCCCAACTCATATATATGTCTTATGAAAAACATTACCTACTTGTGAAGTCTGGCCTTGATTACTACTGTGAACACTCAATTACCTTATTAATAACATCTGATCTTTGGTTACCGATTTAGACGTATCAATGCCATATTTTTTAATAAGTCGTTTTTTATTTCACGTCTAGTTTGTACTCTTTTTTATTATTTGTTTTTGGAGCACCGAGTAGCAGGAAACGATGATCGTGTTTAATTGATCTATACCTCAATATATTAAGCCTACCAACCGTGTTTTTCGAGCAGCAGGTGCATAATCAGTAACCAAGCCTACCTATTGAACTTGAACTGCATTTACTCTTTTATGCTCGTGTAAAAAAATGATAATCTGTGGTTAAAAGTTGTGATTCTTTGTGGCTACACGAAGATGTCCTAAAAAAAAGGTCAATGTAAATTAATAGTGAGAAACATCTAGAATTTATTTAATTGATTTTCCTATAACCAGATTCTGAGTCTGTTTTGCAAAGTCTTTTAAAACCAAACTATATTGTTATGTTATAAGGTAACTGAATGAATTGGAAATTGGGCTTTTCCAATTTAATACAAGGTCGACGGAGATCAATATTCATGGCTTCTCTTTAATATAGACGGGCTGCTATCATGATGAGATTATTAATAACGACAAGAAAGTGTATATTTAATAAATATGATTTTTACTGAACGTGAATATGGAAAAGCAACATTTCTCCAGTCATTATTGTATGAATGCATCTTGAATAAACACGGTTTATTCAAACTTACAAACAACGTGATCATAAATAATCGCCGCTCATATATCTTATTAGATGGAGCTGCCTCATGTGGACACAACAATATTTCATTTGCCCATTTTCAGTACGAAAAATCTTCGTCATTTATTTGGATCGTTCAATTTACTCCGCGTTGGCGTGCTCTTGATGTGCGTCTGTGTATTTATTTATATTGTCTTCGTGTTAAGTTTTACTGTCTAAGTAAATAATTTTATGTTGTATTCAGTTTATTTAGGATTTTGAAATTTGATCATTTATATCTGATTAGCGGTGCGTCACGGGTCTATTCATGTTATTTCTTTAAACTTTTAAATTACTGTCAATGCATTTAGATAAGCTTGAAGAAATTTCCTTATAAGGCGTGACTGCATAACGAGACTATGTGTCCGTGTCGAATCGCGTGAAGTAGGATGCACAGACATAGGCATTCACATTTCAACCCTTCTCGGTAATGTTCTGTTCTCATCGGGCGGCCAAGCTCACATTCTGCACTGTACCACATTACTAATCCGCACTATTACTCAGTTCTTGCTTAACATACAATTGAAAGTTTAGGTAATAGTGTCACAGTATCTACTAATCAATACCTAACTCTGTGAGTTTTGTAAATGATAGGTGATATTCCATACGACACATTTTTTAACATCTGTCAGTATCGAGCGTCAAAGAAGGTGTCTTCTTGTATCAACGCCTCGGCCACATCGTTCCATAAAATTGCTGCCATATTACTAAATAATATAAGCCCTTATATAAGGTACAGCCATTATTTTTTTATATCAAACAATCTATCGGATACATCCAATTTTATAAAAGAGACCGTCGCCTGGTAGTCACCATTGTTCGTGGCTTCACTGTAGAATAATCAGGTGCTGTACAATCATTATACCGCAGCCGGTTACTTATTGATGTGGAGAAGCAATACGAACATTCACGCGGACGAGGATAAGTCTTACGATATTGCTTCTTTCATTTTATTGGAAATGTCTTCGGAACCGGCTCCCATTGGTATGACTCACGATATGTTTGTAGAAAGGGGAACGGTGATAGATAAACGTCACTATTCGACGCGTGAATGAAATACTAAATGAGTATTTACAGAAAGATTCTGCAGGTACCTTCTTAGAAATCTACATTTACAGTGGCAAGGGCTCTTTGTTGTGTTATAACAAGCTATTTTTAATACCTTATTGGCTTTCTGACTCACAGACATTTAGACAATTTCTTCTATCTAGCAATATCTAACACAAATTCCTTCTGCGCTCGATTTTCGAGATCCAAAAGCCCGAATATAATGTAATCCCTAATTGAAGTAGTCGTTTCAGTGGCAAGGGCTCTTTGTTGTGTTATAACAAACTCTTTTAACACCTTCTCAGCTTTCTGATTCACAGACATTTAGACATAATTTCTTCTATCTAGCAATATCTAACACAAATTCCTTCTGGGCTTGATTTTCGAAATCCAAAAGCCGGAATATAATGTAATCCTTAATTGAAGTAGTCGTTTTGTAACTATTCATAGAACAAGAATCACTCGGTTTGGTCTGTTGATTCTAAGAGGCAGGATCAGTTCGAAATTCATTAGTTGAATAATCAACAGTTCTAATCTGGAGCTCTTGAGTAACTTTAATTTGATCTGTTTTATTTGGCTTTCGAAGTTGATGTTGAACTACTGACTTTAATGGTTTTGGTTTTGCAACGTGAGTGTTTCCCTTGAAGTACATCACTTTTGTAAATCATCAATTTGAAATTACTCAGACATTTGTGGCCATTTTGTTTCGTTCATTACCGAGGTCTCTTTAACTAATGTAGAAAGTTAAATAATTTGGGCCAATAATAATCAAATCAAACAGAAAATAAAAAGATTTGGCAAGAATATAACTTACGAACATGAACATCAATTTGAAGATAACCTTTTATAGTTTCCTTCGACTGCAAAATTTTATTAATCGTGACAAGGAATTTAAATTTTTGTAACGAGTAATTACACACTAATTAATTAATTACATTAACTAATACATTAATTAATTAATTACATTAATTATTATAATATATTATTAATATATAATTATTTTGGCCGGCAACGCATCTGTGATTCTTCTCGTGTCGCAGGTGTCTATGGGCGACGGGGATCAGGTGACCCGCATGTTCGTTTGCCACCAATAGCATTAAAAAAACACATAATAATTATTTTTAAATTAGTTTACTGATTTTTCCGTTGTCAAAATAAAATAGGAAGCGTGATGATCGAGCGATTTTACCGATGGAATATAAATCCGTTGTCCGCAAATTCGAACCCCGCCGTGTGTCAACGTTTTTTTGGAATTCGCGTACATCTACTAATCTTATCTGGTAACACTGTCGACTGACAGTGAGAAATATTGTGAGGAATTCTGAACCTGAAAAATATTATTGCAGTACCATTGTATGTGGGAAAACATAGAACTATTGATTTCTCGAAGCTAAAAATCTTCAACACGTCGCGGAATGTCCATACCGTCTTTCGGAAAGAGGCCTTGGCTCTGCAGTGCGTCTCTTACAGGCTGTTGATGATGGCTATTAAATATTACACTCTCATATCATTTGTGCGAATTTGTGTGCAATTTACACATAATCCTCTTTAGACATTTCAAATTCTGTCCAAGTTTGCATATACAAACACGTAATTTAATCCCCAATTAACTTACGACAGACCTACCGCAATGATTCTTTGTACACATTAACCGCTGTTAGTATTCTAATCTCAAACGATTACGATTCGAATGCGTTATGCATACGTAAATCGCCGACGAAATATTATTAAAGCATTGGAAATATTTAATTCAACTGTGTATTAAAACGTATCGATGTGTTCAAATGCACATCGGAGACTTTATATCCAGATTATAAAATGATAAATGTAGATATATATCAACTATTGTTAATATTATACCTAGCGTCTATTCTCTCACTGCAGTATATGAGACAAGAGACTATAATTTTTTGACCATTTATGTTTTATCTCTATTCTCAGAGTATTCTATCCATGTTTGTACATAATTTACAATTTTATCGACCTATATCGTTACTGGTCGTACAACTTTTTAATTCTTTCGCCTATTATCACAACCATAGTATCACAAACATAGTGGCAATTCATACAAATATTTGAACGTACTAATAAAAAACATCAAATAAAAAAATGTGTACTAGATTATTAATTAGGTGTATTTAGAAATGTTATTCGTTACTGAATAGTGGAAATACAATTAAATAACTAATAAGAGAATTGAATGCAATCCTAAGTAATATTAGAAATCCGAAAAGAAATTACATAAAAAACCTTGTTGTACATTTGTATACCTATAATAAACTACAGTGATCGTTTTTACACGACAAAACAAAGTAAATTGATAAATGCGATATGCAAAACAATCAGAATCGAATTAAATATAATTAATTCCGTTATTATAAACAAAAATATTGAAACATAACGTAAACGATCTGCTTTTAATAATATTTATTTAAGAAATACAGAATGTTTCGCTAAGATAGAACGATAGAAATAACACTTGGAATTGCAAAGAAACATTTTAATTTAAAAAAAGAATGTGATGTCGTGGGACTCTAGGTAGGAACAAAGTTCCTTCGGCTAATGTAGAATCGACACAATTTCCAAAAAATAAAATCGTTCTCAATTTTATGTAATCTTAATTCAAATTATCAGTTAAAATAACAAAATATGTCTCTTTATTTTTGTTTGACAACATAAAATTACATAGAAATAATTACAAAAAAGGAGAAAGAGAAAGGTATTATTATACACTATTCGCTTGTGTATACGACTGTCACGCCTGCGCACGTCTCATTTAACGGTTTTATTCCACGCACTTTTTGTTACGGTTTTACTATCACATTTTTTTCAGTTCGGTCGCGCAGCAAAATCGCTATCTCCTTCAAGCCTGCCGTAAGGAACTTCGTTTCAAAAAATATAACAGAACCCCAATGTGACGCGGTGTCCCCAAGCGTCCATCTGTCCAAGTACCGACCGCGCCCAACATAGCTTAACGTCGGCGATCGGACGAGAACTAGTGTTTTCAACACCTAAACCGACACAGTGTTTTAACCTACCACTTTTCGTTACACAAAAAGGTTGCCGATCACAATTTCAAAGCTCACCCATTAAAAGTTTCATCTCAATAACACATCAACAAAATATTTATAGGTACTTCTAGCAAACCAAGCCGCAGGCACAGTTAGTTAATTATACATAAATAAATATTTTCATAAATAGACATGAGGTTTGCTTTTATTTATAAACCGCATCCGATTGCAGAAGCCGGTTCATAACTTAACGTTCCAGCACTAGACATAATTTTATTATAGACGTGTGTAGCTATACCCAGCGACTGTCATAGAAACGAGTCTTACCACTCGATGACTCGACCATTAATAGAACAAATAGACGTAAAGAGAAATAACAATTACGTACTTTATATGGGTAGTAAAGACACCTCTGTTGATAAACAAACGTATTCTCCGGTTATATTTCTTATTGCAAAAAGTTTCGTATTTATATTGCGTGTATTTTATTATCTACGACACTCAGAATAGCACTTTCTTATATTTTTGTGTATCTATTATTACTAGTGTGTATAATTGTTGGTGTGTTTGTTACTGATCTCACTGTCAATTACCGATATATTTGTTTTGTTAAGACAATTCATAGCTGTTGCTAAAATTTAACAGATCGTAGATGAATCGTAAATTACTCATCCATATTCTATAGTAAAACTGTGGTAACATTGTGTTTGTATATTGAAAATATTTGTCAAATACTGATCGCAGGTGATGTAGGGACTGTAACAGAATGCAAGAAACATATTTTAAAAAATATATATATTCAATCAAATTTTATGAGGTTTCCACAGATGAGTAAAGCATATTTTTGGGGATACATATAGGTTTCATTTCATCAAACTTTGTCCACGAACACAAACGGGCTCGTAATTTAAAGTTCAGTTAATATCGTTTGTAGAAAAGTTAAGAGATTGCACTTAATTTGTTGATTTCCAGACACTATGCGTTGCGGGTATCTTCCTTAATGCCAATTGCTTTTAATACGGCCAGTTCTACGTGTTCCTATCGTGTTATTAATGCGAACATTCTTTATTAATGTCCCCAGCCTTACGACATTAAATATTGAACAAAAAGAGGCTTTACATTGTATTTCGGTTTGATGCCAAAAAAGGAAATCACAAAGTCTGAAGCCTATAGGTAACAGCACTGTTTGATATTGTTATTATAGCGAATAAAATCGCGAGCAGTGTTAGTGTGATATGTACCGACCGGATAGTTCTTGTTTAACTCCTCAGCTAATTTTTTAAGACCCGAATCTCAAACCGCGGAAAATACTTTTAAATTTTTTAGCAATTAAAAAAAAATATAACTTTATTTATATTACGTAATTTGTTATTGTTTAAGTTTGATAAATTTTGTAGTAACTACAGTATTTTTTTTAAATTTCTGCTGCAAACAGTCTCTTTACTAGTACATAATAAGGCCTACATTCATTTGTTACTTACAGTGGTATTAAAAAAAGTTAAATACATATTAAGTACTTACTTTAAAAATGTTTCGTACTAAATTCACTGCGGCCGCTCGAGGCAAGTTCGTGTTATCCTTTTTTCGCAAGTCTAACTAAAGCGAGACAAAAGAGCAACATGGCGAACGTTTGGCAAGCGTGGTGCATTTAAAACGTAATCTTTTGAAAGCAAAATATCAATGCGTATTTAACTTTTTTGTAATAACACCGTTTTAGTTTCAGACAGTCCAGGAGATAAACTAGCAAATGTCAATACGTGAATATGCGAAAACGATATTAGACATCACAACTTTGCGAAATTATCGTCTTTTTAGTTCCGATATTCCAACTGGATAATGTCTTTTCATTACAACCTTTGTCCTTTTTGATTTATTTTAAGAGACGAACATTAAATTATAATACTAATACATATTGAACGTATGAATAATTAATTTAGCAGATAAGTTTAATGGCTATCGCTAACGAAACTTTATCTTGTGAAGAAATGAAAAATAAATCATTTTTGTCAAACTTGTGTTTTGAACTTGTTTGAACTTACGAGGAAGACATTTATCAAAAATGTAGTACTATAAATTTATTTCGATTGAGTTATTATAATCGTTATAATCCTATGCTAATATTAATATATTTGACGCTTAAATCTATATAGTTTTTAAGTGTGTTTTTAGCATTTCTTTAAGACGATCATTTTGTAGGTGGTAGAGCCACGCTGATGCTATAGCTGGTTTCAACATGAATGGGTCGGCTCGTCTGGGGTAATACCACATTCCCACAGAAAACCGATGTAAAGCAACAGTGCTTGCATTGTTGCTTTTCGTTCTGTCAGTGAGAGCGCCGGAGGCCCACCTCCCTCCCCCTTTCCTCTCCACTCTTTTCTACCAACACAGATTGGCAACGCACTTGCGACTTCTCTGGTATTGACGTTGTCTATGAACGGTGGTGATCACTTAACATCAGGTGACCCATCTGTTCGTTTGCTTCCTATGATATAAAGAAAAAAGATAAAATTATTGAATGATTTTGAGATAAATTTTTAGAATTTTAAGAAAAATTTTATTGTTAATAGTTTTATTGTAATTTTGTCATTACTAACCTTTTACCAATTTTCAGTTTCTCCTGTAAAATTGTATCATTACAGCTTAGCATATATACGAAAGTGTAATAATCTAGATATTACTATCAAAGTTGTCGTAAACGTTTTTTTTCTGAGCTTCATATGGACAAATAACAGACGCTCGAATTTATGTTTGTAAATAAAATAAAATATAATCGTTCAAACTAAGACAATGGAAATTCGTATAATAAATAATTAATGTTAATTTCTTATTTGACAACGGAGCCGATATGGGATGCTTATTTATTACTAATTCATAATTATATCATAATAAATTCATATTATTCACAGTGGAGAAATCCACACACAATAGTGTAGCTCATTGCTTATTAAAATCTATACTTATGAATAAATTTGAAGTGTCTCTTCTTTGCCTGAGCTAATATCTTCGAATCGATTAATTCTGGCAGACAGAGTAACAAAGCACCATTATCACGAAAATAAGCCATATGCGCGAGCTACGACAGATAGAAGTCAAATTTTAGTATTACAGTAAAAAAAAATACAACAAATATCCAACTACACGCGGTGTTCCCTAGCGGTCACCCATCATAGTACTGACCGCGCCCGACGTTGCTTAACTACGGTGATCGGGCGATACCCATACCACTTATCATAACACAAAAATATTGCGAAACAAAATTTCAAAACCCTCCCATAAGAAGGTTGATTTCAATACTATTTCATTTTTGTTCTATAAATTAAACCAATGTAAAAAGTTACTATTGTGACCTTAAACTTTGAATAAAATTAATAAAACAAATGAATATTAGTTGGGTAATTGCTTTAAATTCTGTAATAAGATTCCTATAAATACTATCGTTTTACAGCATAATAAATTCAAAGATCAAGTAAAGCAGGTTTTAATCTATGGATGCTTATGACTTCGTGGATCATTATACGAATGTTAAAATGTAAGGAAATAATTGCGTATCAGGACATTACACACGATAATCAAAATCTTAATATTCTTGTTTATTTTAATACTAGCTTTCGCTCGCGGATTCGCTGGCGTCAGTGCAGATGTGATAGTTCTTTGGGAAAGACGCGATTTTTTTTCTGTATGAAAAGTAACTTATGTTTTTTTTCTATATCCCTGACAACCTGTTTTTTTTTGTCATATTATTGTCATATTTATGTCATATAGGAGGCAAACGAACAGGCGGGTCACCGGATCTTAAGCGATAAGCGCCGTCCATAGAGACTAACAACAGTAGGAGAGTCGCTAGTGCGTTGCCAGCCTGTGTTTTGGGAGGATGGAGGAAATGGGCGATGGGGAGAGGAGAGGGAAGGGGGAGAGGATGGAAAATGGGCCTCCGATGCTCTCACTGACCTAACGAAAAGCGACAGTGCAAGCACTGTTACTTCACGTCGGTTTTCTGTGAGAGAGTGGTACTACCTCGTACAAGCCGACCCATCCAAGCTAAAACCAATAATATCTTCAGCGTAGCTCTACCACCATCTAAATACAAGATGTATACAAGATTACATGATGACCGGTTTACTAGTCAAAGCGTGAAAATATAACTAAGCAACAAATTCACATACAAATTTATAATATTAGTTAGGATTTCAATCACGTCGGATCAAATAAACATGTAACAACGATCTTGATTGGTCTATTGAGCAATTGAGAGGCCCGTGCACTTGTGCGAACAATAAAATCATCATCGTGTCAATCATTATTAGGGTCACGAACAATTTCTCAAATAGAATGATCGTCACACGATCGTCATAAGTGTTATAAAAAATTTAAATGGTATTAAAATTATTTATACATTATCATAAATATTGAAGTGAAAACTTTTTAGATGCATTTAATACTGAGAGAAAATGACCCGTCACGGTCGGGCTAATAAACGATTAAAATTTGGTTCACCTTATTTTGAAATGTAACAATACATATCATCATCATATCATATCATCATCATCATATCATCTTAAGAGACCCACTGCAGAGCCATAGACCTCTTCCCGAAGGAAGGTATGGGCGTAATCACCACTCCAGCTCACGATGAATTGGCGTTTTGAAACTCTGAGAAATCCAGAATTCTACATTTTCCCACATATAGTATACGTACTGGTATTCTTGTAGTACTCTACAAGAACATTTCTCTGGTTCGGGTTTCGTCACGATGTTTTCCTTCATCATCAGCGTATAGTGTTTCCAGTTTCATTTAGTAAATGTACGCGATTTCTGAAAAATTCGTTGGTAAATGTCGAGGTTCGAACCTGCGGACATCGAAATATTATATCAAACCACTAAGCCACCACGACTTCATACAATACATATAATGTTATAGTAGTTCAAATGTTTAGTTTGTTTATACACATTTAGTATTCAATACTTTATATAAAGGTAGTTTTATTAAAAGTATGCGATTTCTACTGCATATTACTAATAGTGAAAGAGTTTTAACCATGTATCGGGTGCTCATAAAAGCACAGACATACTTGTTTTTACTAAATTGTTAGTGCATGTTATTCTTTATTGGATAATAAATAACGTAATAAGATCGATGAACTAACTATGAGGTCATGAGAATAATCAAAATATTAAATATCCGTTTTGCAGTTTAATATAAAGTTATTATTATATCATAAATTATTAAATAATATATAATTAACATTGAATATTTCTCATGGCTATAAAATTTGTTCGAAAGTATTTAATATTATACTATTACAGTAAGATTAAATAATTGTATTAAAATATTATCATACAAACATTGATATATAAAAACCCAAGACGCACAACCTCCAATAAAAGTAACGCTCAAAACAGTTTCCAAAAAATCACAAATATACCTAAGTAGTTATACTTATACTATAAACGTACGTTTTTGCAAATTTAACCTTACGTCAACTGTTTAAAATTGTTTGTAGCCATGTACAAAAATCCAAAGACAGGGACCTATTTGAAATAAGCGCACAATTGAAAATTGTGCACTCATTTTATGCGGACGGTTTTGAGACGTTGACTGTGCAACTTGGGTTTTTATTCATAGCAATAAAATTAATTTATCGACCCACAATCGCCGTAAAAGTACGACATTCTAAGTGAAATATATGGGAATAAAAAACCGTATCGCTTAATTTATTTCGTGATGTGTAAACATTTTTATGTTGGGTTCTATGTAAACAGATATACTATACTACAAGTTAATTTAACATCATGGTATTGCGAACATAAAATATCTTTAGAACTCCACTGAACTCTCACCGTTTATTTTTGATAGAATAAAAGTAAAAATTATATTTTTTTAATAATAATATAAACTTTTATGCGGTCGCATTTAAATTATTTAACATAGCAAAAATGTCGTAGAACGAACGCATTAAAGAGATAACTTTGTTTGTTCGTATATTTCTGAGTAAAGGTTTTATTACTGGCTTTACGGTCTCCGGTAATACATTCTGCATTTGATAGATCATGAACCATGATAAATAACGCGTTCTTTTAATGCGTTTTATTTCATTTTGAAGTAAATAAAGTAATTTTTATTACCGCATGTGAATTTTATGTTACTAATGATTCTTCTGCGAAATGTTTTAAAATAGTTCATGCACTATGGAAAAGTTTTTGTTTATATACAAGTAGGAATTATTTATATTCGTTCTGAATTGTATATAATGCGAAATAAACTAGTGGATTGTGTAGTGGTGGAGCCACGCTGAAGCTATTATTGGTTTCAACCTGAATGGGTCGGCTCGTCCGGGGTAGCACCATCCTCTCACAGAAAACCGACATGAAGTAACAGTGCTTACATTGTTGAGTTTCGTTCGGTCAGGGAGAGCGCCGGAGACCTATCTCCCGTCCCCTCCCCTCTCCTCTTCCTTCTCCTACCCCTTTCTCTCCTTTCCCCAAACAAAGGCTGGCAACGCACTTGCGACTCCTCTGGGGTTGCTAGTGTCTATGGACGGCGGTGATCGCTTAACAACAGGTGACCCGCATATTCGTTTGCCTCCTATATGACATAAAACAAAAGTGTATACAATTTTATCTCAACAAATTTACAATTTTACTAAGCGACTTCCTTTCTACTTGATTGGTTGGAAACGATTACTAAAATTAATAAATAACTTTGGAGACATTACTTATATTTATTTAACAGTATTTTTTTAAATCTAATTACTAACTGTTTTTGAAACGTGGTAACAACTGAAAACGACAGTAATAGTATTTGAATCCTATTGTACATGTTATTGTTATGGCTATGCAACTCTAAATAAAAAATATCTCACTTTTCAGTGCCATTAAAAACAATATTATACAAGATATCTTAAGATATATTTTATACCTTAAATTGTTCCTTTTAACGCATAACAAGGCAAAAATACTCGTATATGTCTTGAACACGTTTCTACTAACAAATCTAACAACCATGGTGTCAATTTAATAGTTCGAGGCGCAATTACTAACCGCAAATGGCAGTTAAATAATTATGAAGATCTTGTGTTATATACACCAAATTATCTGTTTTTATTACGAACCATATGTTAATGGGAGAACAAATAATCATATACACATGTAGATATGATGATTTCGTCATGTCTTAGTACGTAAAACGCAAATAAATTTAGTAGAACATAACTTTTTTTTTTCGAGATGAAATCGCTGTTGACCTGGAATGATCTTCACAGCTTCACCGAACTATTGAGGCTAGCACTAAAGGCACTCAGCCGATTTGGGATGATTGGGCGACTAACTCAAGGGTACACGGCACACCTCGGCTTGGGCTGTCGCCTGTTTTGTGTAAAAAACGCGACCTTCCTGAGTAGAACATAACGTGAATCTGCAAGAGTATTATATTACTTAGTACAGTACTTCTTAATCTGTATGACCGCCCATTTTCTTTTTTTTTATACTTTATAGTTTTTAGCGTTTAAATCACAATCTCATCTGATGTTAATTGAATGAATTTAATGAAAGAGAAGAGTTGTTTTACTTCATTCCATATTCTCCTTTCCACTACAGAACTACCCGGGCGGGTACGCGTCTCCACAGATTCACAGTGGCCGCCATCCCAGCTTGAACGAAGAAGTTCAAAAGCTCTTATCTTTGTCGTGGTGTGAAAATGTGGAATCGCCTCCCAGCCAGTGTGAATCCCTTCCTCATATGATATGAGGTCCTTGAAGAGGCGTCAAGAGGCACTTTTGCAGGTCGATATGATAGCGCCGACTGTCGTTGCTTTTTAAGACCGACAGTCGCCGATATTTGTGAACTGTACTGTACTTTCCATCAGGTACTGAGCAGTCTTTTTGTCGAACCAGTTAAAAAATGATAAGTAAAAAAATGATAAGTATCATCTGATCTGATGTTAAACCCGCTAAACCTAGAGGGAGCTGCTTCTCAAGTGCAGTTGTCGGAACATATCAATAATTGACGATAGATTGTCAACTTGAGGGCGGTAGCTAACTAGACATACTTAGAAGAAGCTTTACCAGCATGCTATGGTTTTATCAAGATGTTCTACTCTTTTAAAAAGTTGAAAGTTACGACTCAATTGCTAAGATTCGAACCTACGTCCATCGACTTGGTATCCGATGACGCTATCAACAAATCCATCACTTGCTTCTGAATATAGTCGCGAGTTTTCGAGATTGCGCGTTACATAGTCAAGTCTTAAAATATTATATGAAACTACAATTGGTATTTCTTTATCCTTAAGTCGTCTCGATCTTATCCATGTAATGTATTACGTATTTATAACTAAACTAGCCTATCCCCGCGACTTCGTTCGCGTGGAATAGACACATTAACCCTAACACTAACACGCTGCTGCGTGCAGTTCTCAAAAGGAAAAACATTCCGATTTTGAAAAATTTTTCATCTGTACTCCGCTCCTATTGGTCTTAACGTGATGATTTATATCCTATACCCATTCTCGATAAATGAGCTATATATCAATGAAAAAATTATTCAAATCGGACCAGTAGTTCCTGTGATTACCCTCTACAACGCCCCAACATCACGACGTCACAAACACACAAACTTTACCTCTTTATAATATTAATATAGATTTGTGTTCTACGCAATGTGAACTTACAACAATAAAACATAGTTATCAGTGACTTAGCACTGACAATGACATAAGGAATATTAATAGGAATAAATTTGATTTAATTAAAATCATACGAAACAAAGAGCCTTACATTAGGTCTTTTATCGTCGCTATTATAATTTTAAATGTCTTTTGTTTACGGTCTTGTATCATGTAAATGTATTGTCGGGTCGTGTTTTTGCGAGCATCGGGGGCATGCATCGCTGCCTCGCAATTATAATACTCCTTGCGGTGATATGCATCTAATGACGAATTTATGAGTTCGTTCAATTTCAAGGAGAGTCTTTTTTTATATGTTATGATTTTCTAAACGGATGGTAGCTGCCACGCAAAAAATCTGTTCGAACATTATATTTAGCAGTGAAGCGTGTTCCGTCGTAATTACATACTATACATTCTATAATGGCATACAATTTACGTACATCCTTCTCTGTGTATTCAGTATTCTGTGTATCAATCATACTTCTTGCACGTTGTTAATCAAGCTATAATACTGGATTCGGACTGTTAATGTCAAGTATTCTACATAGTTTCATGGAGGATTTTTTATTACATTCTAATTAATCTATAAATATTATAAATCAAAGTCTCTTTGGTTATCTGTTTGTGTGTTGACTTATTTCTTTTAAACTACGCAACGGCTTTTGATACGATATTAATTTTTATTTCAGTATTTTTTCCGAATGTATGAACATGTACATTAATTACTGCCATTTTCGAGAAGGTAAAGGTACAAGTTTCTTGTGATAATTTCAATTTTCTTAAGATAGGGTGGAAGAAGTTTTTGTGGCCTCTCAGAATTTATGCTCCGTAGTAGTAGTTCTCACCCACGTCACCTATATTACCTGAAATGCCACCAATATTACAAAATATAAAGTTAAATAACACAAGATTATGAATAAAATATAAAAGCCGCTACATGACAGACTAAGATCCCGCCAAACCTTATTATGAATATTGCTTGATTGCTTAAAAATTACAAATAAAATAATTCCATACAGTCTACATACAAATAAACAGACAGTCAAACACGTAGTTCCCATGAGATAATAAAACCATTTACACAAGTATGAAGTCGCGAACAGTACATCGTTTTAAAATAAAATAACTTTGCAACAGAGTGCTTGCAATGTGTTGTATCTTCAAGGGTTGTACGATTACGTATTTACATATATTATAGCCATTGCAAATGATAACTATCCTAAGAGATGTCAGGCACACTTCTCTTATTATAATTGGGTACGTATTTGAATAATTTTACTGAAGGTCCAGCAGAACGTCTGACGTATGGTTCTCTCGACGACGACCGGTCTCGACGCCAACAAACTCGAGTGTCAATGATTGGATCCGTCTTCGCGTGGACATCGCGACTTTGGAAATCTGCCAAGATGGGAGAAATTTGCGAATATCCATAGGTGTTAGAATTTGGCAAATGTTATGGAAATAATAATTAATATGTGACTATATGAAAACTGTTATTATTTATTACATTTAAAGGTCTTATAAGAGACATAATGACAACGAAATTTTATGCATTTTCTCATTATAACAATATTTTTAGCTTTAATTTGTCTCTTGGTCTCTTCCCGAAGGAAGGTATGGCCATAACACCACGCCAGCCCAGGAACTATTATCGATTTTAAACTTCGAGTAACCTAGATTTCTATATCTTTCTTAAGTATAGTGAGTAGTACTTCAAGAATATTTCTCAGGTTCAGAATTCCTTGCGATGTTTTCCTTCACCATGAATGGATAACACTACCAATTTAAATTAATAAATGTAGGCTAATTTCGGGATTCGAATCTGCGGACATTGAATGATCATTCCACCAGCCAAACCACACAACCACCACAATTATTACGATAACGACGGTAATTAAAAATGATCTGTAGTATTCCATTTTGAAAATTTACTTGTTCCCGTAAATTTCCTGGCTCCATTTTAAAACAAAAGTTGTTAAAAAAAATACGTGTGGCACTTGGGGACTGCCGCGGTAAAGCTATTGCATAGCATTTTTTATTAACTTATGCAATTGTAACTATTTATTTATTTTATTTATGCAGTATTGTTTTCTTTGTTTTTTTTTCTTTGATATTAATTCAAGTTACACTTTCTGAGCGTGGTGACCGATAAGAAAACAATTTTTTTTCTTTTATTAAATAAATGAGAACTTAATATTGTTCAAAATATTTTTATTATCTTACAATACATGTAGGTTATTCAGGAAAACTCTTTGTAATTATACGAGTTTTATTACGAGTATTAAACAATTTGTAAATTATACGAGTACAGATATTCACTGTTGTACATAGATGATAAATACCTATACGCCCATATACTTTCTCACAAGCAGCTGATTACGTATTCGTCCGATTTCGGAGCAGCTCGTCTCGATTCGCACCCGATTAGGCCTCCCACGGCAGCGGCTCAAGCCTAGGCTCGATCCCTCGGTAGGGAGCCTTTGAGTGCGTTGCTTGCGCGATACGGTGACACACAAATATACATCACTGCTACAACACTACACGATCACCCCCACACACGTGCACGCCTACACGCTTACACATGAAAGTGGAAGGGTTTACCTTTTTTTTTCCCTTATCGAACTGAAAAACTCTCAATTTTCCGATAATAAATATAAGGAGGAGTTGTTGAGGCGTGTATGCTTGGTACACATATACGTTTCAACAACTCATACATATATGAATAGTTAGCTAAGTTAGCTAAGATAGGTCGCGATTTTGCATGCAACAGGCAACAGCCAAGCCGAGGTGTGCCTTGCACCCTTGAGCTGGTTGCCAAAATAAAATCGGCTGAGTGCCTTAAACGCTCGCCTTAGTAGTCCGGTGATGCTGTTAAGAAATTGCTGGGTCAATAGCGTAGTCATTTCGAAAAAAAAAGTCTCGATCCGTGCGAGCTTTGTACAGTCGTACCATATATACGTTAAGCGAACGCTCGGCCGAGCTACATGGTAGGCAGTGTGGGGGGTGTTAGGTTTTATTGTTATAGAATTTTTGGATTCGGTCTCCACGCTCAAGGCCCGCGATAGAAGCTATGCAATAGCTTAAAAATAAACAATGTTACTGGGCTTTATTCTATTATATTAATTCTAGTAATACATTATTTCTGCAGTAATTCAAGTAGGTCACTTCACTTAACGGACCGTGGAAAAAAATCCAGCTTAGTATGCATTACCTTAACATACTATTAATTAGCACATAAAATCCACTTAAAATGCATTCTTCGTTCCTTTTAACATAACGGCTAAATATATAACCAAACAATGTAATAACTACACAGGCAGGTGCTTTAAATGTCAAGCTACTTAATAATCCATTGAACAGGTGTAATAAAAAATTCTGATTACTGATATTCAGTATTTCCTACCGGTTTATAGTTAACAATTATGATAAAAGAGAAACAACATTGTCTCTTAAGCCATTCATAATACCAACAATAAACCTGAGCTTAGTGTTCTTAATTTAAAATCTATTTACCAACAGATGTTGGTATCATAATTATGCCATGTTGAGTTGGAAGTAGATGAGTTATGATTTCATTCTAATTTGATATCATATCTATATATTAATACGTGAAACAAAATTTTTGTACCCTTTTTTGACCTATTTCCCGTCAACGGGTGAACTTGAAATTTGGCATAGTTAAAGTTTATATGGTGTAGAAGTGCAGAAAGCTGTTTATTTTATATAAAATGCATTAGAAGTACATTAAATTAATTAAAATATGCACTACTCACACTACTACTTGAATTTTATATAACACTAGCTGACCCGTGCAACTTCGTCTGCACCAAATTGGTTATCACTGGTTTCCATTGTATTTTTAAACGCGAAAAAATTGAATAAAACTGATACCCGATTACAGCCACAACTACCGTTTCCAATTGTGAATCCAAACTATCCACGGATTCACTGAAACATATACCCAGATTACATGTATTTTTTTTTTTAAATAAGCCTAGTACCCGTTCGTAGCACCATCAAACACTCCGTTGTTTGTAGTCCGGTGAAGCTGTTAAGACCTTGCTCGGTCAATAGCGTAGTCATTTCGAAGAAAAAAAAAACATCTACCAGGACCAATTAAGATAAAAACTAACCTACATAAAACTAAATAAACATCTCTACCACTTACTTTATCATAACTATTCTCAACTTGTATTAAAACCTTTTTATATTCCGTTGTATTAAAGAAAAATATATGAACACCGTATCGAAGCGTCAAACATCGCGCCGAAGCGTCGTCAACTGTCAATTGCTTGAAACTATTGTATAAGAGTTATAAACTGTTTCGAAAACGTATTTTAAATATATTTCCAATTTATTTTTATAAATAATCTCGGTACCACTCACAACATAGTACCTATCACCTTTTGGTAATTTATCCATGTTCATATGTTTCTATTATAGATTATTCTAAATTGTTACACTAAATATTTGGCATTAAATTTATATCGTGTATTTGTCACATTTGATATTGGCGAAAATACCTACATAGGTAGACGCCATACCGGAAAGAATCAATTAAGCCAGTTTTATATATTATATTCATCCGAACAACGAGCTATCTGGCTGCCGGTAAGAGTTGCGTTTATTTGTGTATATCGTACCTTTACAGACAAAAATATTGATTTTTAAAATTTAGGATGTATTTTTCACTAACTTTGAAACGTTATTAAAATGGAATTATTATTGAAAGACATTTATGGTATTGACAATAATGTGCTTGATGCTATTTTTTGAAAATAAATATAAAAGTAATCTTAATCCATGCTAGAATAGCAGTAATTTTATTATTATTATATTTAGATATAAATAAGTACAAATTTCATCTTTCACACAAATTCAGTTATTAACCCAATATTTAGACCGATTTATTGCTATAAAAATAATATGTGTATAGAACATAGCTGTAGGTATAGTTTAGTGCAGTACTACTGGCTGCACGATAAAGATAGCGATAATTGTGGCAGCGTATGTTATCGACGCATTTTTTTTTCGAAATGTATACGCTGTTGACCTGGAAAGGTCTTTACAGCTTCATCAAACTATTGAGGCGAGCGCTGAAAGCACTCAACCGACTTGGGATGTTTGGGCGACCAACTCAAGTGTGCACGGCACACCTCGGCTTGGGCTGTTGCCTGTTTTGTGCAAAAATCGCCACCTGTCTGAGCTAACCTAAGCTAATCTATCTAAATATACGTATATAAGTTATTGAAACATGCATGTGTACCGGGCATGTGTGCCTCAACAACTTCTGTATGTATATTGTATCGGAGAAAATTCTCTTAACTATATAAGATAGGATAGGATGGAGAAAAATAAGGGTAGAACTCTTTGTCGCCTATTTCTCTGAAAAAGAAAAACAGCGTGTAAGCGTGTAGGTGATGTGTGTGATGTTGTAGCATTGATGTAAAGTTTTGTGACACTGTATCGCGTGAGCAGAGTACTCAATGGCTCCCCGCCGAGGGAACGGACTTAGGTTTCAGCCGTTGCCGAGCGGGGCCTAATCTGGTGTGCGGGAGCGAAATTTATCCCCAGACCACGGCGGCGTGATCTGTGGTTATGGGAGCGTGGACGTGAACACGCTTTGTTTGAAGAGATAGGCTGGTACTGATCTTTCGCTGACGTGATTGAATCAGGAGGGTCGGTAAAATGTGTCGCGGTCGTCTTCTATACTGCGCAGCGTTGGGTACGGGTTCATAGTTCGCGGCGGATACCACTAAAAGGCTGGGATGATTCGCGGCTTATTCGAAATAACTACGTGTGAGTGATTCTATATACGCCCAGACAGAAGTCATCTCCAGGTCCCCGTGGAAATCCTTATTCCGGACGTATCATGGGGCACCGGTGATTTTACGTAGGGCTCAGTTCTGGAGAACCTGCAACTTTTGAATACGATTTTGCGCATGTGCAAAGACCGAACAACTGTACGTCATAATCGGACGGATGCAAGTTTTATATAAAGTGAGTTTATGTCTGGGGGATATTTTACTCTTATGACAAAGCAAACGATAGAGACGACCCAAGACCATAACGGCTTTCGCACTCCATATGTGTGTGAATCGAAATTTAAGTGTTTATCTAAAGTGACGTCGAGATATTTCACCTCGCCGGCCCAAGGTATTTCGGTTTCGTAGAGTCTGATAATCGGCGCATATATTTAAGATGGCGTCAATCCCAAATCATACATTTACATTTATTGTTGTTTCATTGGATATGCTGAAATCTTAATATGAATAATGTTTATTAAAATGAAATTTGTTCTTTGCTAAAAAAAAAATATTGGTTTGAAATTTATCATTTTTATTTATAAAATATATCAGCAGGTATACATATATGATTGTTTATAAAGAAATGTTTCTGACTGTGATAAATTCATGCTTTTAATTGTATTTAAAAGTTACTGAAAAAAAATGTTCCTAAACCCATTCATAAATCAAAATTAATTAAATCAAAATGCGCATTGAACATACAACGTTAACCGGCTACCGAGTGTCCTTTCCGTCCGTGAAATAACAGTGTTTGCATTGTAGTGTTTCGTTTGGTCAGTGAGAGCGCCGGAGGCCCACCTCTCTTCTCCTTTCCTCCTTTGCCTTCTCTTACCCTCCCCCATATAAAGGTTGGCAACACACTTGCGACAAACCTGATGTTGCTAGAGTCTATAAAGGGTGGTGATCACTTAACATCACGTGACCCACCTGTTTGTTTGTCTCCTATGACATAAAAAATATATATATTGATATATTAAAGAACCAGGTATTTTAAAATTCTTGTTCTTTTAACGTAGCCGGCTCTTGTACTAAGGTGTCGCAAAAAAGTCTAGTTACGTTAACTACAAATTTTTGTTTTTCGTTATCCTGGTGAACCCCTTGCGTTTTATGGGACAAAAAGTATCCTGGATGTAGCCTTGTAATATCAGTTATTACTGTGTTAATTTTCGTTAAGATTGGTTCTGTACTTTCAGAGTAATACGGGTTTAGATTCTAGACTTTAATCCTTTATCCTGAAGAACCCTTTGAGTTTTATGGGACAAAAAGTATTTTTGATGTAATCTCGTAATATTAGTTATCACTATGTCAAGTTTCGTCAAGATAGGTTCAGTACTTTCAGAGTGATGCGTGTGCATAGGGACAGACAGACAGACAGACAGACAGACAGAAAGACAGACAGACAGACAAAAATTGTAAAAAGATTATTTTTGGCTTCTATATCGATAACATAGTCTACCCTGATTAAAATTTTAAAAAAATATGTAATGTACAGATTTCGACTTTTTACAGTTTTATTATAGTATAGAAGATATACACACATGTAAATAAAAAAGACATTTTGACAGCCGTCAATAATTACGAACTTCAAAAAAGGTTGTGAAGGAGGTTGCTATGCTCGACTATATATATTTTTTAACTTTTCATCCTACATTCAACAATGATATTATAAAATATAACTATTATTGTAATGTTTATTAATTTTTATGGTGAACTTACATCAAATGATGAGTTAATAAAAAAATGAGCAAATAATACTTTGTATAATCAAAACAAAAATTTTGTTAATAAAAGTAATCCTATGACTTAGACCTCCGCAGTTACAACGTTGCAATTCAATCTCATGTAGCAACAAAAAAGAATTTATTTCCAAAAGCTAATGGTAGTATTAAAAACATCTTTCTCTTGGATTTACCATTTAATTGTATTGTGGATCCATTACTTTTTCAAACGATGATACTGGGCATATCACTATTTCTCATAATGAACAGACTACATTTAATTCAATATCACCCACCCATAAGGTCATGTAAAATTAATTGAAAATTGTGACATGGGTTGAGATACATTTCTTTATTTTCGTAAAGTTATGTTTTAAAATTTCAGAGCTTTACCACGTGGTTTTTGTTTTGAAATTTATAATTAATTTCAGTTTTCATTTACACATAGATTCTTTTATGCGTATATATAATTAAAGATCATGGCAATTGGCAAATGACTGAGTAGCCATGATGAAAACCTTATATTATAGAAGTATACTCTTTCACAAAAGAACCCTAATAAAGTTCAAAATTTAAGAGATAAATGAACTATAGTCGAATGTCGACTACTGGGCGCCCACTAGTAGTGATAAATATTATAGTAGCTGGGCGACCGAGCCCAGGTCGGTTCTTTAACAAACATTTTTAAATTAAAATAAATTGTTTTCCCTTATAATATTAACATTTTTATACAAAAAAAAAATATATCTCTTCTGCTATCACTCGGATTCGAACTGGGGTTACATGGATTTTCGAAGCAACTAATTTCCATCTGAGCTATTTTCGTTTTGACAGCAGCGGCGAAATTTACCTTAATATTCTAGCTATACTTTTTCATTCCCTGAAAAGTCAGTTAAAATAAGTTTTTTATGAATAAAATAGAGCTAGATCGATTTATCGTCCCCGATACTACCCACATACTTAGTTTCACGAAAATAGCTGACGCCGTTTCCGAGATCCTGAATATATAGAAATATAAAAATATACAGGAATTGCTCGTTAAATCTATAAAATATATCTAATTTGATAATATATAGTGATAAAGGTTATTAATTAAGTTAAGATAAAAAGTCATAATTTATCTGACGGTGTAGGTATTTACGAGTATGTGTAACCGAAAATAACAGCTATTGTCTTTATTAGTTCTTTTAATAACAGAAATGAACAATATTAGAATATACTGTAGAAACTAAGATACATAAGAAACCAAACTTTTTTTATACAAAATGAAATTTCTAAAGAAAACATATTTATTGTGAAAGATTAAACCAATTTAATACAAAGTATGGTCTCCTCTGCTATTCAGAACTTCTCGGCAACGATTATTCATTGAATTAATGAGACTGTTTATGTCATCTTACGGTATTCGCTCCCAATGGAATTGTAGCAAATCCTTCAGCTGTTGGGTTGTTGTCGCTCCATCCAAGTCCTTCAAAACACGTCTCTGGAGCATGTCCCATGCGTGCTCGATGGGGTTGAGATCTGGCGATTGTGCAGGCCAGGGCAATACTCGGACGGGTGGGGCTGGGGCCCCACCTTCCCATTGCACAGGTCCTGCAGACGAGTAGGAGACGGCCGGTGTGTACTCGGCTGTCTCCTTACAAGACGAGGCCCGGCGGCGGCACTTCTATCGCTGGGCCACACCGCTGGGGCGGCACGATGAAGTCTATAGAGATCTCGTGCCGCCCCAACAATAGCTGAAGACGTACACCGTGGGGTTTTAGTCCGTGCGAGTCGGACATAACCCACTCTCTCCCCAGGGAGAGTGGGTATCCATAAGGGATTTCCCCACGTTAAAAAAAAAAGGGCAATACTCGGATGTTCTCCGTTGCAAAGTATTCACTGGTTCGCCGAGCTGTATGTGAACGCGCATTGTCATGCATTAACCTAAAATCGGAGCCAAAGGTTTGTGCAAATGGGTAGACATAAGGTCTGAGAATATCCTCAATGTAATTTTCAGCATTCATGTTTCCATTTACAAAAACGAGCTCAGTTCGCCTGTTCTTCATAATACCCGCCCATAACATAACTGTTGAGCCGCTGTATGGATGAACATCCTGAACGCACCTGAGCCTTTCAGTATTTCCGGGCCGACGATACACTCGCACCCTTCTTGTATCAGGCTTAAACCCGAATCGCGACTCATCGGAAAACATAATTTTATCCCATTGTTCCTGGGTCCATGTTATGCGTTCTCTACACCATTCATATCGACGAGCGCGATTCCCGTGACCTATCGGTGGGCACCTGATTGAGCGTCGAGCTCATAGGCCGTACTCATGCAGTCGATTTCGCACAGTTTGAGGACTTACAACAACACCACTTGAAATTTGTAGCCTCAAACTTATCTCTCGAGCGGTTAACATCGGCTGGCGTCTTGCAGTCAGTTGTATGTACCGGTCTTGCCGAGTGGTTGTACTCCTTTTACGGCCTGGATGCTGTTCAGCGGATTCTCCTGTATTATTGTAGCGCTGCCAAAGACGACAAATAACACTTCTATGAATGCCAAAATGTCGAGATACCTGAGATTGATTACTTCCCGCTTGCAATATCCCTACAGCTCTTTGCATTTCATCTGCCATCAAATGACGTCGCTTCGTGACGTAAAGAATATCTAACAATTCAATTTTGTCGCTAACTTTATTTAAATGGTTGGTAAAATTATAAAATCAAGACTAAACGTAGCAAATAAAACGCACTTAAATTCAAAGAAATTCGCAGTCATTTGAATTTTATGAAAAATCAAAACATAATCAAATTTTTTTTTACAACTAACCAGTATGTCATCAATAACAAAAAAGTTTACTTACCTACACACTTTGTTTGAGTAAATACTTAAAAATCAATTAATATAAATGGTAAAATTTGTAATATCACGCATGTTGCTTAGACTTTTTTTATGTGTGTATCTTTCATTCCAATTTATCTTCCGTACTTATTATTATAATACTAGCTGTTACCCGCGGCTTCGCACGCTTTTTTTAATATATTAAATAAATTTAAAATTGTGATCACACATCTAGTGTAAATTACATTAATACTCTTTCAAAAATATTTGTAAGTATCACAGGCACATCATCTACTGTAACAGGTAACGTGTACATTATATATGTGAATACGAATAGTGAATCGAATGGGATGGGATTTATCATCAGCTACATAACTGGAACTTTAAACTGCTATATATCACCCTCAGTGCTCACTTACATTATATAAGAAAGTAATGAAAACATTAAGCTAAACATTATCAAACAATATGTGTTAAATCTTTTATTATATAGTTATAATATGACCATATTGCCGATATAATTTGGTTATTGATATACGTTGCTATGATTTAAATCACATATAAACATTTGACTTTCAATTGTATTTATTCTTGGAGTCCAGGACAGCGCACGTCTCACGCGCATGTTTACAGTGAACAACATATTTTGAATCAATTCCACACAGACGGATGCACGAGTAACAGTTCATCACTACATAGTGTAAAACAAAGTCTTCTGCCACGTCTCTCTATATGTCTGTTCGCGATAAGATCAAAAACTGCAGAACGCATCTTCATGCCGTTTTCACCAATATATAAAATGATTCTTGCGCAAGGTTTAGGTATAGTTTGTCTTATTGTCAGGGCGGGCAACGTCTGCTGACCCTGCTAGCTTAAAATAATACGGCTAATTAGTTAGTTATTTGTCCGTAAAATTCCCGTTCAAATATTACTTGTAGGCCGGTGAAGCTATTAAGACCTTGCTAGATCAATAGCGTAGTCATTTCTAAGAAAAAAAACCGTTCAAATAGGTCCAGCCGTTTCGGAGATTACCCGAAACAAATAAAAAACAGACATATCGACAGAATTTAAAAAAATGTTGATATTTGTAGCATCTCAGTTATATTTATTCACCAAAAAGTATTTAGTTCAATATAAAATACACTTACTTTACTTTTATAATACGTACTATATCACAAATCAAAACTTAGGAACAAAACTAACGTAGTTTATGGCGGGATTTCAGTCCGTCATGTAGTTGATTTTATATTTTAATCATAATCTTGTGTTACTTGTCTCTATATTGTGTTAAATTGGTGTCGTTTTATGTAATATGGTTCGTTTATTGTGCATAAGTGATATGAATGAAAAATAATACCACGGAGTATAAATTCTGTGGTCTTGAAAATTAAGAAGATAAATATCTATGAAATATTATCATATAGAGGATTTGGCGCTTATACCTTTACATTAACTTGGACATAGAAGAAAACTACCTATATTGACAACTTCAAAATTGGCAGTATGGATTAATTCCTTCGACTGTCTTATTGGACGAATATTATTAATACTAAAGTTTTTGAATAGCAACACAAAATAAACTTTAGAAATGTTTGCGATATAAACGTAACACGTATTATTAAAAATTGTAAACAAAACTAACGTAGAATATACTTTTTGAATAGGAACACAAAATAAACCATGAAAATATTTGCGATAGAATATTATCGCGTTACCATGGCAACGCATATAATACTGACATTAATACGCAGCGCAGCCCGATTTTGAGACATTCTTCATCAGTGCTCAGCTCCTATTGGTTTTAACGTGATGATATGTAGCCTATTGCCATCCTCGATAAATGAACTATTTAACACTAAAAGAAACTTTCAAATCAGACCGGTAGATCTTGAGATTAGCGCGTTCAACCAAACAAACAAACAAACAAACTCTTCAGCTTTATAATATTAGTATAGATTAAATTTAAACGTGCATAAATCGTATGTTTGTAACTATAATACGCGTATTTCTATTCTTTTAAGCTGAAAATCACAAAAAGGATCGTAATTTTCCATTTCAAATACGGTACATATAAACGTATTTATGTTCCCATAATAGTTCGGTTTCCAACCCACACCACTTTCACTTTCTACGCCACAAGCGGTCCCGTTGCTATTTCACTCGAAGCACTTACAGCGTTCCCTTTTCGTTCGACGTGAGTAAATTTCGCGACGTAAACAACATTCATTCAATACGATATCATTTCTATATCAGCATTTAATTTACTCTGAAATATTGTACTGTCTTACGCTACATGGTACACATTACGTACCTATAGATAATATTTAGTCTTATTACTGTTCGAATGTATAGAATAATCGATGTTTCATTTCGTTTTCATTACGGCAAGTCACTCAAATATTTCTCCAATCTGGAGAATAATTCATCGCCAATTTTTTTTTCTCGAACTGGCTACGCTATTTGCCTTATTTAGAGCCTTCACAACTTCACCGGACTACTAAGGCGAGTTCTTAAGGCACTCAGCCGATTTTATTTTTGGTAACTAGCTCAAGGGTGCTCGGCACACCTCGGCTTGGCCGTTACCTAGAAAAACCCGATCTGACCTAACTAAACTATGCTAAGCTATACATGTATCCATTTTTGAATCATACAATTAAAAATTGCATGATACAAAAACACAACATGTAATTCGGAAAGAGACAAATTAAACCTACTCGATTCAGTTCGATAAGGGAAAAAAAGTAAACCCTTCCTCCAGATGTGTAAGGTGCATGTCTGAATGTCTATGTATGTGTATAATCGATGTGTATACTGTTTCCCGATAGCAACATCTCTGTGTCCACCCGGTTGGGCTCGAACAAAGATGCTGCTAAGATAACGCGACGAGTAGTGTGCGGGTATGAAAAACGGAGCTCTCTGCCCGTGACGCACGAGACAGGCATTCGCGACGTGGCCGGCCACGAGAAATGAAAATGATCGAATTTACAAGTTAAAAGAACGGCACCGGCGCGGCGCCGGTATCTAAAAATAGAAAAAAGACATTGTTTGACGATTTTAGGGGAAGATAGACGTAAACGCACTAGTTTCCGAGTCTCATCGCCAATCTCAGGATCTCTATTTATATATTAAAAACAAATGAATACGAAACATCAACCTGAAACCACGCGTCTAAAGCGACAGAACATACGGAACCAGTATATAGAATTGATATAGAAGATTATGTTTGTAACATAAGAAGTGAAGAAAGAACTTCTGCAAATTGAAATTATTAATATTTTCTATTGAATCCTAATCAGTTCAAAGTTTAGAGACATGATTTATTTCATATCATAGGAGGCAAACGAACAGGTGGGTCACCTGATGTTAAGAGATCACCACCGTTCATAGACATTTGCAATACCAGGGGAGTCGAAGTGCGTTTCCAACCTATGCCGGGGGTGAGTGGGAGTGGGAGTGAGAAAGGGTAAAGGAGAGGGGGAAGGTGAGGAGAAGTGGGCCTACGGCACTCTCACTGACCGAAAGAAAGGCAACAATGCATGATGCAAAAAATGACTGATTTTCGGTATAGGTAAAGCAATTATTCAACTGAAATCCTATGGAGACTAATTTATTGTTGTCACAAACTAATAAAATATACTTTATTGTTATAAATTACTCATTTATTTATACTAGTGGGCGCCCAGTGGTCGACATTCGACCATAGTTCATTGATTTTTTAATGTTTGAACTTTATTAACACTTTTGTCAAAGGGCATACTTCTATAATCAAAGGTTTTCATCATGGCTACTCAGTTATTTGCCATCTGTCATGATTTTTAATTATATAAACATAAAAAAATCTATGTGTAAATGAAAATCGAAATTAATTATAAAATTCAAACAAAAAACAGGTGGTTACATAAGGTGGTAAGGCTCTCTAATTCTAAGTAAATATAACTTTACGAAAATAAAGAAATTTATCGCAACCCATGACATAATGACATGACACAATGTACTTCTAATGCATTTTATATAAAATAAACAGCTTTCTGCACTTCTCCGCCATATAAACTTTAACTATGCCAAATTTCAAGTTCACCCGTTGATGGCAAATAGGTTAAAAAGGGGTACAATTTTTTTGCTTCACGTATTAATATATAGATTTCCTTCAAATGGGTGAACAATTTATGTTTATGTTCAAATATAAATTCGTATAGATTCTCCAATCATCATGAGTCATCCACTAAATAAAAAATAACAATAAATAATACAATCATAATACATTTGATGATCTCGATAACCCTAACTCGTTATCTCAACCCGTGCTACATTGAGTCGAACAATAGAAGTTAAAAAAAGAACTTCGTTACCTGATAATTTTCGTAGTCATCAAACCATTGATACGCCCACGAGTTTGCCGATTGGCTTTTTAATCATTCAGTTTTTTGGTTAGTTTTTATTTTACCTTTATGAATACAGAGTAGTACATTAAAGTAATGCGGTGTTATTACAAAAAAGTTAAATATGTATTGAATACTTGCTTTAAAAATGTTAAAGTTTTAAATGCACCACGCTCGCTGAATGTTCGCCATCTTAGTCTTTTGTCTCGCTTTGGTTAGATTAGGTTAGACTTGCGAAAAAAGTATAAAGCGAACATTTAGTACGAAACCTTTTTAAAGCAAGTATTTAATACGTATTTAACTTGTTTGTAATAACCCCACTTGGTTTTTTATGTGATACCGGTACTTCATTATCATATTTTGAGGGCGTCAGTTGTTTTTTTACATTGAATACCTAATAAATCAAAGGGCAAGGAGCCAGCAACTAAAAATTCAAATATATTCCCTTATGGAATAATGATTTAGAAACCTAACTTTACTTTTGCAAGGACTGAGAATACCTTTTTTTCCTTGCTCTTGTCCCATCTGAGCCTACGTAATAAATTATCTTCTTCATAATTTGGACTAAGGTTCAGCTTAATATGTTACAATCAGTCCTTCGTTTGATATCAACCCTTGGGACCTACTTATTTGTGTTTAGCCAACGATAGATAAATATTTACTCTTTAGGCTACTACATTTAGTCTAACCCTGTATCAAATAACTCGAAAGACATTTTATAAAGGACAGCTGAAGCTACAAAGTGAATAAACATTGGAGTGTATGATTTAATTGTATCAAAAAAGTAAATGTTACAATGTTAAAATATGTTATCGAATTTCTTTTGAACTTTTTAGAATCTTTGACAAAGGCTTTGTGAATACAGCCAACGAGCATTACAAGAATTCTTTCACTTGTTTCGACAAGATGAAAGCACATGTCTAAACCTTTCCATATCGTTTTCCAACTCAATCAACCAAAATAGTTCACCCAGTAGTGTACTTCTTGTAATAAATTTACCTGTGTTGTATGTTTGAGATTTATTCAAGCGATATTTCTTTAGCTCGTAACGCATTATTCTCTTCAAAGAGTCTGTAGTTATCTTGTCAAATATATTGTGATTTTAGGTTTGTGTTCAGTTACATTCACGTATTATAAAATAATACGTGTCGTAGAACTTAGTAAGTAGCCGATTGGTTAGAAAGGTTATGTTATTTTATATCTTATCTGATTAGCTAGATTAGATCAGCTTTGAATTATTTCTAATTCCTCTTCAGCAGTACCTTACATAGATTTTCTTATTAGATATTAGAGACAAGAATGCTCAGTTTAGAACATGGATGAAAAGTGGTTTCTTTCTCAGTATTTTATAGGTTATCTTTTGGAGAGTGTGCACAGATTGCAAAATTATATAGTATAATTCCACCATCTCCATTCCATCACAAGACGACTAGACGCTATTTGGGATTCCACCCTTATGTGACATGACATTTTTGTGATTCGCACGAAGTGATTTAGTTTCACATTTATTACACGTATGGTTAGGGAGTGGGACTCTTCTCGGCATCAGTTTTCCGCTTATCTTATAACATGGGAGTGTTGACAAGTAGAGTGAAAATATATCTAGCGGGTAAGCATGATATATCGTTGGCCTCATCGTCACTTATCATCAGGTGAGACTGTAGCCAAGCGCGTGCCTGTTGAACATAAAAATAATATCATCATATTATTCCATGTTCATTAATTGGTAAGCCTTATTTCCTCGTACTCTAATTTATTATAGTATAACATAAAATTAAATTGTATTATGTGATAAATAATCCATATCATGTTTCGTTCTCAGTACAAGTTTTTGCTTCTCGTCACTTTGCATGCTATATCAGAATCAAATAGATTGCCATTTCATTATTTTTTGCGGTTCGCCCAAATTACATCTAATGGAGAACCAAAACATATGTAATTACTGTTTTATTGTTGCCATTGTTGTATTAATTTATCGAATGGCAAGCCGTACCACTTAAGGTATAAAGGATATTTTGGGATAGCAATAACAACATTGGCTCAAACCTTTTTTTTGTGCAATCGTCAAGTATTCGTTTCGTGTATTGCGACCTTATCGAGTTTATTCATCTCTTATGTTCTACCTACGATACCTATATATGGGAATATTGTGACGAGTATTAAATAGATTTTTTGATTATACTCAAATATACCTACGTGATTTATCGCAGTTTTTCCAGTTCATTTCTATTGTTTAAAATCCGTGGCAAGGTACACTTTAATCAAATGTATAAATGTAAACGTACAAGATTTGTAGTACTACATATTTCATGCATTCTAGTAGACTATTAAAATTATTTAGGCAAACGAACAGAAACACCTGATGTGAAGAGATCACCACCCTCCATAGAGCAACATCAGAGAAGTCGCAAGTGCGTTGCCAGCTTGTGTTGGTGGTAATGATGAGGGGGAGGGGTAGAGAGAGGTGGGGCAAAAATGCAAGCACTGTTACTTTACGTCAGTTTTCTATGTGAGGGTGGTAGTACACCGGACGAGCCGACCCATTCATGCTGAAACCAGTCATAGCTTCAGCGTGGCTTTACCGCATACATAATTAAGAACTGATGGAACTCGTTTAAGCGTGGTGGGATTTATAGAAGGTCCGACTGAGAGATCAACAGTGTCACATCTATATCTGTCGTAAAGTCGTATTGCTAACGCATACTCGTATATTTACATTGCGAAGTGTGGCTTATAATATAGTCTGGCATATGAGGGTTTTTCAACTAGGTACACCTGAGAACTAGTATCAAAATGTTTGCGGTCCTTTTGAGATTCACCACTTCACAATTACTTACCTCTTTGCTACTAACAAACAAAAAAATTGAGTTAAGATTTTAAATTTAATTTTATTAGTTAGTTTCGCATGTTTTAAAAATACGATGTGACAAGCTTCGATTTATCATTATACAGAGAAAAAAAAGATCTCCTTGTCGTAATATGACCTAGATCGGATTAACTACTTGTCTTCGTGACTGACACAGTGACACATTTTGAATACGCAAATCTAGGTTCTTTGAATACAATTATAGAGTTTCGTAATCGTGTCTCTCGTATTTATTACCTTACTAGCTGTGCCCGCGACTTTGTCCGCGTGAAACCTTATGTAAGAAAACAGTGATTAATAAAGTCATCTGAATGTATTAAGTCCATTTACTTATCTACTTGACTCTGTACTTAGGTTGCGTCGTCCTTAAAAGTATAATAACTTTTCATGAACCAACTAATTTTAATGAAACAAAGTCTTAATGTTACTCAAAGATGTGCTTTATTTTGATCGCTTTGAGGTTTTATCATATGAACGAAGTATTTTAGCAGTGATGTGTGTTCATGCAAACTGACAGGCAGACAAGTTGATTGAAATATCTTTTATTACTTATTCCTAGACACCTGTATTTTTTTTACATTAATGTAAAAGTTCAAACATTAGATTTACATTCTTATTGAAGTTATACTTCTTTTGGCGCGTTAAAAAAAAAATGATGATAGTAAATTTTTACGATGCGCGCGCATACCGTCACCAAAAACCGACACCCTGAAGTTAGCTATAGTCAACATTTTGTTCCTTTGTATTTGTTGTTTGTATTTCTTTGTATTAAAACTTTCAATGTATTAAATACCTTTTTCTATTGTTAGTGTCGTTTTTTCTACAAACGTAGAATAAGGCGAAAGATAAAATTTTTGAAAAGTTATTTATTTTGTTACGCCAAAGAAGTAAGTACACACACCATTTTTTTTGTATGTATAGAAGACTATATCGTGATGAAACCGTAACATGATGGTAGGGCTCTTCCTAAGCCCGCCAGGTTAGCTCTCATCTGCAAATTAAAAATTCGTCGTCGAGCACCTACAGCGGTGTTACGGTAACTACACTTGAGAGCCATTCCCGCTGTAGGTTTAGCATGCTTACCAATTAAGGGCCGTATCAGGTGAAATTATCGTCAACAGATAATACCTATAAAGTTTATAAAAAAAAGTGTATATTTATTATGATGTTTTCTTATCAGTATATTACCAGTTGATATCCGAATTGTTTGAAAAATATCTCTCCACGAGGCAACGTATGAGAACATAGTAACCTAGTATTTATTAGCAATTGTATTTTCTTATCCACAAACTCCTTAAACATAAAAAAAAACGGTGTTATAAGTCAACTGCTAAATTTCAATCACTATATATTTATTACCTGTTCGATTTTGAAGTTCCTCGATGTATCTTTCAAATCGAAGATTAAATTCTAATGAAAATAAATAAAAAACGTAATACATTTAAAAATGTAACATTTTTAATAAAAAAAAAAAAACGAATCATTTTATAAATGAGGGAGTTGTGATGCAATTTTCCTTCTTTTTGATAACATGAAAATGAAAAAATTAAGAATAATGGTAATTCACGGAAATTATAGAAGACTTTAACGAGATATGCATACTTCAATTTTGTGAGAAAAAGTCACACTTTTTACAATTCGAATGCAGATAACATTTATTATCAAATATACTCACACTGAAATAATCATTATTATTACCAGATTATTTAAAATCTAATTAACTAACTAGTTCCAAGAAGTTTTCTCATATCAAGTTTCTACTAAGTTCTCTACGAGTTGATGTCAAGACGAAATCTTTCGCGCTTATCTTCGTTGTTCAAACCGTTTAATTGCTGAATTCCTTTTTTATTTAATTAAAAAACTAAATGTTGCAAATCCGTTATTGTACTTTTAAAACGGTTTATTTTATATTATACTATCTCTACCAGTAACTTCGTTCGCGTGGAGTTCAAATTGATAGTTAGTGTTTTTTATTCTGTGTCGACTTCATTTAATATGATCTTATAACTTGTTGTATGTAATACCTACTTTAAAAAAATCGAAGCACTTATAATGGACCTCTGGCAGAAGGGAAAACTCAGAACAATGTAATAACTGTATTCTTTTTTCAAATTTTTATGTAAATTATTAAGCGGGTCCGGCAGACGTTGTCCCGCCCTGATTATATAATAATCATCGACAAAAGATCCTTCCTCCTGAATCATTTTATCCACTGGTGGAAACCGCATGAAAATCCGTTCAGTAGTTTTTGAGTTTATCGCGAACAGCCATACAAACGCGGTAGGGAACCTCTTTTTATACTATGTAATAATAGTCTTTTAGAATTATGTAAATTTTATAATTTTTGAATTGAAAATTTTAACATTAGTCGAGAGTTTTCGAGAGTAATATTCTGGAGCAATAATTATATACAGTACCTGGACGACCTAGCCTAGCTCGGTTCTTTAAAAACATTTTTAAATTAAAATAAAGTGTTATGTTTGCCTTATAAAATTAACAAAAAAGATGAATATATCTCTTCTGCTGCAACTCGGATTCGAACTGGGGTTACACGGATTTTACGAAGCAACCGATTTCCATCTGAGCTATTTTTGTTTTGACAGCACTGGCGAAACTTACCTTTATATTCTAAGCTATATTTTTATGGCCTGAAAACTCAGTTTCTATGAATAAAACCTAGCTAGATCAATTTATCGTTCCCGAAACTACCTACATACTAAGTTTCACGGAAATAGATGACGCCGTTTCCGAGATCCTGAATATATACAAATATAAAAATATACAAGAATTGCTCGTTTAAAGGTATTAGATAGATTTTTATACGGTTTATTCATTAACGATTATACAATTTATTAATTAATTAATTGGCTGTACAAACTCAATAAAAAGTAGTGATATTACATTTACTACATTCTACGCGTCGCTAATCTGATGTAAGCGCATACGAGCATTTCAAGATCATCAATGACGCATCGCCAGCATGATGTCGAGGTTATCGGTGAGGCGTAACCATAAGTTTTCTCTTACCTCTTTTTAAAATCTTTCAACGTCATTAATGAAGATGTCATAAAGGTTTAAAACTTATACTAAAATCTGAATAGGATTCAACAAATGTTTAAAAAAAGTATCATATAAGAACATTCCATCGATTTTGTGTTAAAAGCACTCTAACAACTTCTTTCCGAATTACATGTTGTGTTTTTGTATCATGCAATTTTAATTGTATGATCCAAAAATGAATACATGTATAGCTTAGCATAGTTTAGCTAGGTCAGATCGGGTATTTTTCTCGGTAACAGCCCAAGCCGAGGTATGCCGTGCACCCTTCAGCATGTTACCAAATAAAATCGGCTGAGTGCCTTAAGCGCTCACCTTAGTAGTTCGGTGAAGCTGTAAAGGCCTAACAAGGTCAATAGCGTAGTCAGTTCGAGAAAAAAAAACATTAACAAACAGAGAGATAAATGTTGCCTTTGTACTGTTTAAAGATGGAATTTACGTTCTGACAAAAATAAATTAACTTTTCACCTTTGTAATTGAAATTGGCAGTAGTTTGTTCGAAATAAATATCAGCTTTTTCGGAGTAAAAAATTCGCGCTCGTCATTCGCATCTGTCGTTTCTGTAACGTTTTCCAGAGAATGCCCAATTATACATTCCACGTATATTTTAAACATTGGCAACAATGTTTTTGTTAAATAAAAATATATTCTTATATATTTGTAACATGCAAATAATGTATAACTTAATAAAATATGGACTTATAGTTTTACAGTTATTTAAAATATAAAACACTAGCCTCTGCCTGCGACTTCTTTCGCGTGAAATACTCTAGGCTAACGCTAACACGCAGCGGACGCTCTCAAGAGGAAAGAATCCCCGATTTTGAAACATTCTTCATCGTTGTTTCACTCCTATTTTTCTTAGCGTAATGATGTATAGCCTACAACTATCCTCGATAAATGAGCTATATAACAGTGAAAGCATTTTTCATATCGGACCATTAGTTCCTGAGATTACACCCTACAACGTCACAAACTTGCTAACTTCACCTCTTTATAATATTAGTATAGACAAAGAATTATGGCAATAATACGATTGGGCTAGTTAAATTTACATATTAATTGGTTGAAACAATAAAAAAATCTGAAATGTTGTACCTGAATATATGAAACAATTTATTCGTCCCGTTTTTACCTGTCCATGACCGAAAACAACAACTATATTATTTTATCGCATACTGTATATAAATTTTATGATTAAAAATACCACAATTATAGTCCTTGAAATAAAACCATATAAAAAGTTTAATATAATTGTTACTTATTTATATCCGAGCTCTGTTTACAGTATTTCCTCAAGTTTTCCTTGTTTTTAAAGATGTTTATTACAATTTATTTAGGAAAAAAATAACAAACTGTTTAAAAACTCAAGTCCTTCCTTCTAAGGTTTATCGCGCGAAGTTGATCGACTTTGATATAAAATTAACCAGTGCCATATAATCGAATATCAGTTTTTAAAGTTAGGAGATAATTTACCAGATTAGACCCCCCTCGGCAGCGGCTCAAGCCTAGGTCCGTTCCCTGGGCGTGGAACCCTTGAATGCGCTGCTCGCGCGATACAGTGACACAAAATCTTACATCACTGTGACAACATTACACATATCACCTCCATACAAGTACAAGCATACATGCTTACACATGAAAGTGGAAGGGTTTTATTTCTTTCCCTTATCGAACTGAAATAATTTAGAAAATTATTCGATACGAAATATATATAACAGTTGTTGAGGTATGTATGTTTAGTACACATATATGTTCCAACAACTCATATATTTAGTTAGCTTAGGTTTGCTCAGATAGGTCGCGAATTGCACGTATCAGGCAACAGCCCAAGCCGAGGTGTGCCGTCCGGTGGAGCTGTTAAGACCTTGCTAGGTGAATAGCGTAGTCAGTTCGAAGGAAAGAAACTAGGAGGTAATTATAAAACACAGTACAGTAATAATAAAATAAAACAAAAACACAATACGGTAGGATTCACAATGATTCTTATATAATTTTGACATGGTTCGATTGTTCGAAACATTATTTTACTTTATTACACTTCTGACTATCATATGACCTGCAGGTCGTCATCTCATAACGACATATCGTATACCATTAGGTACCTTTTTTTATAAAAGTGCAACATAATATGTTCCACATAATATAATAAAAATAATACGCTGTATGTATGACAGGGATTCGATGACTTCATTGCTTATGTTAGCATTCACAAGATTACGTCATCGTCTTCAGATATCTTTAATAGACTACTTAATTTATTGCACTGACTATTACTACATACTATCTATTACATTTCATTATTTTAGAGGCTTTTTTATATATCATAGGAGGCAAACGAACCGGTGGGTTACCTGATGTTTTTTTTTATCGTAGCACAGCAAAGTGACTGCATTGTGCCTGATGGTGAGCACAGTACAATCCAAAAACAACGGCGACAACTGAGAGACACGCCGTCTCTCGCCAGTCGCCGCTGTCATGCCGGCCTTCGAAAATGTTTCTTCACGTTGCGCTCGGAGGACTCCATGTTATAGGAATAAGTGATCACCACCGTCCATAGACACCAGCAACACCAGAGGAGTCGCAAGTGCGTTGCCAGCCTGTGTTGGTGGGGAATGGGAGAAGGGAATGAGAGAAGGAGGGATGTGGGCCTCCGGCGTTCTCATTGATCGATCGAAACGCAACAATGCAAGCACTGTTACTTCACCTCGGTATGCTGTGAGACGGTGGTACTACCCCGGACTAGCTGATTCATGCTGAAACCAGTTATAGCATCAGTGTGGCTCTACCTACCCACCTAAAACAAATAAAAAAAAATCAGAAGCAGGAAACCTCTGCCCTACAATAAATATGTAAACTAAAATAAAAAAGAAATATAAGTATGACGCAAAATAATAAAAATGTAAAACTCACGTGTCTGTACTTTTTAGAGTATCGTAAAAAAATCAAATAAAAAACTAAATATTTACGTATTTTAAACAGGTGGCATCGTAATACGATATCAGTAATACCTGGTAAATTATAATAAGTTATAAGAAGACAATTATATACAAACATGGGCATTTATTAACATTTTCTCATAAATTACAGTATTAATATATGTAGTTGAATCGCATGAATCCTGAGTAATCGTTTAGTCGCTGTGACATTTAATGGTTTGTAGGTAACTGTAATAATAAATGAGTCTGTCGAACGATTATAATTTTATCTTCACGTATGCTTAATTTGAAAAGGATAGACTTACAGCTAGATATATACACAAAGTTGTGTTATGTATGACCTAAATTCGGATAAGCTAAAGTCGCAGAGCAAAATCGCAAATTCAAGATGAAATTATGCCGTTTTGAGTGTATTTCCTTCAAAGAAAATTTGAAAATGAATATAGTTTGGTTTTAAACGCTGTAGTCCAAGCATCTCTTACTAATTTGTCATATTCAATAACTTATGTTGTGATATACAAAGCCTGGAATGGTATAGAGGACGAATGTTGTAAGAATAGTATACAACGAAATCGAAAGAATTCGAATACAACATACCAACCGAGTCAACAAAAAAGTTCTTTTTGTTGACATAACATATCTCCGAATAGCTGTGAGTGAATTGTATCGATCAAAAGAAATTCAGTTCAATCGTTAGATATTTCAAAGCATAGGCAACGAAACCAGTCGTTGATTGCATAAGTATGTGGTAATAAAATTAAAAGATGGTCCGCCTTGAAGATTTGATCAAACTTTGAGGTGACTGACCCATTATTATACTGAGAAAGCGACTAACGAAGCAAGATTTAATCATCTACAATTATTATCATTACTTCTTGATCAGTATTGTTTTTTTTTTGGTAAAATAATGTTTCAATGTTAGCCACTCGAAGTTTACATGATGTGATAAGAGACGACACGCTGAGCCCGAATTGTGACCTTGCAATAAGTGGCATCGCCGGAACTTCTAACTATCATAGGCAAAACATGTAATTTTGCAGGTCTGTAATAGGAAACTTCTTCGTGCAATGATTATGCAATGTGTATAAACGTGTAATTTTCGTCCAATAAGCCTTCGCGAATTAGTGAAACATATTAATACTATTATCAATGATTACAAATAATTTATGTTATTGATGGCTTTAGAAGATCTAAGTAGAAGCGATGATGGCTTCGTTGATAGCGTGTTCGGATATAGCGTCGATGGATGTAGGTTCGAATCGTAGCAACTGAGTTGGAGGCTTTGGTTAAGGAAAACATTTTGATGAAATCACAGCATGGTGTTGAGCTTTCTCCTAAACTTCTCGCGTTTACCATCTTAGACCACGTAATATAACATCAGATTAGATTATAGCCAAACGCTAAAATCTACACAGCACGTATGTATGTATGCCCCTGACCGTTTTCGGCGACTTCATCTCCGACGCTCGTGTGCTTTCATATGACTAATTGGCCGATTTTCTTACGGAAGGTGCGTGCACATTGTATATAAGTGAGAACACCATTGTCGTCGGTATAATTTATCGCCGTTGGTGGTCAAACGTCTAATATCAACTGCAGCACGTCGATGTATCTTCGTAAGTCTCGAGTCTAATTGCCACATGAGCTCACAATTCTGTACGTTTAACTGCTACATATCTTCCCACTGTGAAGGGTCTATGTTACACTTTTTAATCTGATGACACAGCATAAAAAATATGAAAAGGAATGTTAGTTAGCTATTGGCAAAAATATTGATGTTATTGAGCCATTCCGCTTACTATTTTTGTCTTGTTATTAATACAAATATAAAAATCGTCTCTTAATACTGATAGGCACATCACGACAGAGTTGAATGTGAGAATGATAATCCGTTAGATGAGCACTGGAAAATACTACTTACATTTTGTCTTCGCGAATTTCGTTTTATTCGTTACACACCTCGCTGTATAATTAAGGTGGCCTTTACTGCACATTGAGTTCTGTAAAGTTATGCAGAACAGTGAGTTGTTCAATATGAAAAACGAGATCGCACTGCTAAATTGGTGCATCTCTTTCTGTATATATTGAAATTAATGTCTATTGTTGTATTGTAAATTATTGTCTATTGTACATAATACAACACAACTCATTTCCGCAATAATAGTAATAACTCATTAAAACATATTTCTTAAGAAATCGTGAACGGTGACTTGTCCTTGTCGTAAACTATAGTGATTTATGCAGCGAATGAAAACAAGAGTGTGGTGTAACTTAGCAATCGCATTAGCTCGATGTAACGCAGTTATACATTGCATTTAAACAATTGCTTTGGATGCTACCAGCTATAAAGGTTTAGAGTTTCGCAAAATTAGATAAGCCGAGGGAGAATTTTGTATAAAAAACAGTAAAATATACCATCAATTTGCCATCACCATTTGCCGATTCTTTATCTCTATTTTATCTTTTTTTAGATCGCTTTTTATAATTTTCTATAGCTTCTGAAGTTAATTAAAAATTTGATAAACGGTTCGTGTGTTTTTATACGTGCATATTGTTAAGATATGCAATGCTAAAATTAATAGAAACATATGATTGTGACATTACTATTTGCTATAATGTAACCCAATTTTCTTTGGTAAGATTACATTTCATATATCAGTCTTATTTATATGTACCTTATTTATATGTACAGACGGTTAGGTTTCAATGTGTTTATCTTTCCGCTTTGTTTATAATATAATAGGTACTGAACAAGTAAAAACAAATTACTCAGTCGTTACAATGACAATGTTAAACAACTAATATGTTGTCAGGAATCATAATATGGAATCGTGAACGTCGTCCACGCGCGTCGCTGCAATAAGACAAT
Source organism: Antheraea mylitta (assembly GCA_014332785.1). Lineage (NCBI taxonomy): Eukaryota > Metazoa > Arthropoda > Insecta > Lepidoptera > Saturniidae > Antheraea > Antheraea mylitta. Next base: position 3,374,743 of record JACEII010000008.1, read on the forward strand.
GATTTACGTTGCGACCTTGAAAACAATATTGCTCAAGGTAGAATATGTATTTTTAAATCTATATTAGCTGCAAAGCACATTCGATCCCGGTATGTTCTTACGCTATTTAAACAATGCCTAAGATACAATCATAGAATTGAATCAAGGATCTGGAGATTTCTATAGTGCTAGTTTTTTCCTCAACAATTCTCGTGCCCCGCTTCTGTATGTCCTTAAGATATCCAGAATAAGGATTTTTCTGAATACACTGTATTATTAATTACTCGCTTTTGTCCGTTAATTCACTCGCATTAATGTAGATATGAGCAACTTCTCGGGGAGAATACTTATTACCCTAAGTCCATCTTTGCACACCTGACAACCTGACAAAGTTTCGTAATAATCGATAGATTAAAGGCGTAAAACTCTAACCAAAAAATAAACAAATTCTCAGTCGCTTTTATAATATTAACTGGGATGAATAATATATACGATTGTCAGAATTCTTTCCGGACAATTTCAAAATATAGTATATTTTATGTATATTTATTTATCGCTTTTAAAATTTACTATAGGAGATTCACTACTTCGATAATGTACCGACAAACGTCTTTATCCAGTGATAACAAGATAACACTCGGGCTCTAATTTGAACGGTATATCAGCGTAATAAAATCGGTGGTAAATATTATCATAGAAGTAACAAAATTATTCTAAAGCCACATCATAATATGAACGATTAATTTTATAACTGTCAATAAAACGACCTACTAAATCTTTATTGTTTTTTAAAACCCGCTCATGATAAATAGAATCCGCGGTTTGCTCGCTGGCAAACCGCAAAGACCATCGAATATTCATTACTTCGAAAATGAAACTCGGTATTTCGTTTTTTTTTTTTTTATTCCCGACCCTTGAGCCCTCAAAAGGATTATATAGACGAACATTAGACCATTAGAGAGACTCGTAAATTTATGTTCATCTAATCAGAATAACATTAATGCCGTCCCTAAAGTTCGAAGGATTTAAGAATCCTTCAAACATGGTGTATCGACGATATAACTTTTAAATTACGTTACTGTATTTCTAATGATTCGGATACATATGATTTTTCTTAATGAAATTTAAATATTGTATAGACTTATCTTGATTGTCACCTAATAATATAATGTTTTTGTACACATTACTTGAGATTATTCATTGAAATATTATTTAGGTACAGCCATATTCAATTTTGGTCGTGTAATATTTGTTATTGGATTTAGTCTAGTTTTGGATATATTTAGGAATTTATTGTCACTAATTTCATAATATGAACTAATGAGATTTTAAAAAGCTTTTAAGATTCCTTTCGATATATGAATTAGGTATCACAAATGTTGTTAGTTATTTTTTATTGCAGTGAAGTGCGTTCTAATAATAAAAAAATAAAAATAAAGGTTTGGTTCCGCTAAGGCTAGTTTTACGGTAAAAAAAGGTTACGGAATGTTTATCTGTGACCATACATTTCTTTAACTTATACCGAGTCGAGTGATTCATCTTATAGTCTCGCAGGGTCTCTCACAGATTTTGGTCTCGTTACTTACATTTCTGTGACATTCATTGTACTTGTGGGATGTAAGACAACAATGTTACAAAAAGAAAAAGTTGGCGAAGTCTCTTAGTTAGTTTATACTTTATTTGATACGGTGAATTTATTTATATTTTTTGGCTTATATTTTTTGGACTGGATTTTAAGTCAATCTGATAATATCGATCTGGTGATCCTTATCAACTGGCTATAGAAACCCTCGAGCGAATGGGATATAGAAATCCGAACGTGTAAATGAGCAAGGTAAAGTAATTAAGGTGACGCTCCTCTTAGCATTGCGTTACAGCTGTATCAAGATATTGTGCAATGCAATCTCTTGGTGCAAAAAGTAAAATTAGGTGAAACAGAAGACTCGAAATTATTTCGATCTTGTTGACGATCTCATATCAGAATTATTACAATATCCATCGGATACAAAAAAAAATAAAAAATTGAAGAGTTACATGTTCATATTGGATTCCAAGTAAATAAATTATTAGCAAGTGAAAACAAAAATATTCTACTTAAGTACTGGTCCTGGTAAGTCAGTGCCCGATCGTAACTAAATTTCGACCCTTGAAATTCATTAAAAAATGAATGAGAGACTCATTTTATTTATTGTGAATGAAAGAAATGTTTGTGGGTAAAAAATGTAGTCTCCCGGGTTTAATTTGCAAGTATAATATGCATCAACCCGGCTGATTCTCTGTATAATTTATGGTTGAGTCAGTTTCTCGAGATACTGATTTAATAAGACCGTCGTCAAAATTAGCTCCACCATTCACCATTGGACACGTCTTCTCGATGACTTGCCAATAAACCTGATCTTGGTCCCTTCGTATCCAGTTCTTATTATCCGTCTCTAGAGACTATAAATTATTAGAAACGCATAAACAACTCAAATTTATTTAATCCCCAATTAGGACAGAATAACCACCTCCACTTTCTTTTATCTTTCTTAGCGGGAGTTAATTATATATTATACTACCTAGTGGAAAATCCTGCATCACACATACTTGCAGCCTCTTAGGGTCGATCAATCGTAGTCTAATAATATTGAGGTGGATCGCGAGCATTTAAGTTTGAGCATCCCTGGACTAAGTCACTACTAACTTGGCAAGCCCTTGTGATAGATATTGGTATTAAGAAAACAGGATTCATGTTTAATGACGATATATATATGGAGAGTTGTATTGTAATATGTGAAGGCTTGACTATGATTTTCATTAGCTGTGAGATCTCGGCAATTGCTACTATCATTTTGTATACTTAATAATAGTCGCTTTATAGTAGTACTAGTTTCTCCCCGCGACTAACTAATACGCAGCGGAAGCTCATAAGAGGAAAAAAAAACCTGATTTTGAAACATTCTTCATCCGCTCCTATTGGTCTTAGCGTGACGATATTATAGCTCGATAAATAAGTCATATAACACTGAAATAATTTTTCAAACCAGTAGTTTCTGAGATTACCTCCAACAAGGTCACATACTCACAAATTCTCAAACTTTACTTCTTTATAATATTAATATAGATTGCCGATGCAGTATAAACTGCAGTAAACATATATAACACAATTTTGCTTTCTGTTTGAAGAAATATCATGATGATATTTTACATCATTGAAATCCAATGGTGATTAATACATTTACGTCTTATATAAGTTTTATATTTTAAGGTGAATTTAATTTTGGTCCAAGGATTTTATTGGTATAATTTATAAATGTCTGTCATAATATTATACCGATTTAAGTATTTTTCTCCTTGTCCCTGTTATTAAAACATAAACATAACCAAAAGTAAATATTGATTTTAGGGAAATAGGTAGCGTGTAGGGAAGTAATAAGGTATATATTATAAAGCCATGAATAACTCATTCTCTTTTAAATCTTTAAATCGTGGTCCGTATAATTGTTTGAATATTTGAGATTCATCAAATCTCAACCGCTATATATAATAATACCCTTTTTTATTGAAATGCGAATAATAATTCTAACAGTGTGATAGCAAATCAATTCCATAATCCTATTTCGCAGACGTCGATTGGTACAATCCGTCTGGTAGACGTCCAAATCAAACGTGTCGAGAATACACAATGGGATCCCGCGTCACGTCGCGTCGCTCCACACAGTACCGTGGATGTTTCTATGACGCAATTGCAAACGTTTGTGTCTACAATGGATTTAAATTATAACTGGCTTATTCCCGCGACTTCACCGCGTTATTTGTTATCTTAACAATGTATTATATGTACAAAGGAGAAACATAAAAAAATGAAAGAAAATTTACTTTTTGTATTAACTATCATTTTTACTTAACTAAATTTTACTATAAGATTGCTAGAAGCGTGGTTCTTATAAAAATGGTAGTTTCTTAAAACCTAAAAAAACCTATGTTATTTTTTTTCCGTGATGTACGCCAAACATCATTTATCTATATGTAGAAGGTATGCCATATACAACAAGGTTTTTGAATGAGACAAAAATGCATACAATTACCAACTTTTGTCTAATACTTAACTCGCGTTATCATTCGAATTACAATATATTTTGATGGAATGAACCGATTTTTATGAAACAAGGACTAAATGTTATTCGAGAATATGTATATGAGAATATTACGAGCGTTATACTTTAGCAGTGATGCACGAATTAACAAACAAACAGAGAGACAGACATTTCTAAAAATGACTGAAATGTATTTAATTGATTCTTAATCACTTGCAATAATTTTTAAACAAGAATATGAAAAGCACTGACACGCAAAATTTACAGTTTTGTTATATGTATAAATCTACTTCCAGTATGTCTATTTATCATATTAGATAATTTATTTCTATTAGTATTAAATCTACTCCAGTCTATGAAGAAATGGGAAGTATTAATAATTACTATCGAAGGAAATTAAACGGAAAGAGTTCTGTTACATTGTTTAAATAAATGTAATATGAAATGTTACGTAAGTTCCAACTTATGACCAGGGAAAATTTATAGTTTTTAATAAATTTTGATATCCTCGAATCGCAGTGAAAGTAGCAACTACTAGGCTAAAAGCGAATAGCGTTTCCTCGGTAAATAAATAAATTGTAGACATGAATTTAGGCGTACTTATACTTCAAAACGAATTAATAGAGAGTGTTCCCACGAAATTTAATTATAAAAGATCGTTTAACATTACCCCATTGTCCATCCGTGGGAGAGCCAGTGGAGGTAATAAATTCCGCCCGAACGAACATTAGTTGAAAACGATTATTCAATCTTTGTAATCAATAACGGATATATAGGCTACCTCTCTGATGGCTTGTTTGGACATGCTTGTAATATAATTTATTATTCGACCTAGCTACATAGTAATGACAATGATTGTTTTTTATTCTTTAACTTTACCATTTGATCACAATCTCGTCAGATGTTAAATGGCGAAATGTGGTTTTTTTTTCGAATTGACTACGCTATTGACCCAGCTAGGTCTTGACAGCTTCACTGGACTATGCGAAATGTGGTCTAACATGGTAAACACGCTAAATCTAGAGAATGCTCAATCCTGAGTAATTCCTGAATTCTAACGTTACGACAGTACAAAGTACCGCCGAGTTGTAAAAAAAAAAAACAAAGTTTGCGTGTAATATCAATGAGAAATCTTCTCACGCTTTGGGAAAGTGTATTTACGACTTCATGTTAAGGGTTCAAATTTACATGCATTTCTTTTACATATTTCCATGAAACGTTTACGTCGAGACCGAAAGAAAAGATAGTCGTCCATCTTAAGGCAGCCGTTTTGAAGATAGCGCTCACATAAATCGATATTTGATTTTTATTTATATAGATAAATGAATTAAATAAAATATTATTTATTGAACACATACCATGACAATATATTTGTAAATATACTCATTGTAACATTTTTTTAATTAATTTAAATTTAATCATACCGTTATAGACAACCACGCCATGCTAAAAGAATAAATTAAATTTCAATAAAACTGAATATTTAGCTATTTTATAGATTTAACATAAGTAATATGAAAACTAACAAACCATAAAGAAAAGAGAGAAAAAATAGGAATAGAATTAAGACTTTAAAACTCTATTTTATGTATAGCCTTATATGTAGAAATTTAAATTCATCTTATTTATGCTTCTTTTATACTGTTTTACCAAAACCTGTGATTAATATTGATCCAGATGTTGTAGTAATCCAGATGTCAATTAATATATATATATATATATATATATATATATATATATATTACGTTTATGATTTAGTAATTTAAACTGGACTCCAGATCAATTATAATGTACTGTAGCTATAAAGCATTGGGTAAAATTATATCCATATGATATGTCTAGGTCATACAAATAATTATTTTATTTTATTAAAGTCAGGCTCTGAATCAAGGATTTTATAGACGTCGTAAATAAAGTCAATTAAATTGTCTTTAGAATTTATATATCCTTTTTTATAAAATCGATTTCATTTCACATTCGAAACGGTGGTATGGTAAAAATACAATGATACGCTTATTGCGTATACCTCGCCTGTAACATAGTGATGGGAACAATGGAATTTGTGGATACATCGACAAACAATCGATATTCGAATGCGCTATCTCAAACAATGCGTCAGGTTTGACAATACGGGCTTTAGATGTATTTATCATATTGAATATAGGATCCAATTAGAGGAATGCTAGTAATTATGGTGAATGCCCCCATTTATCTCAGAGAGCCTTATATTATAACAATATATTAAGAATATTCATTCTGGTGAATAAACAGACTTCGTAGCGCATTGGCAGTAAAACTTATTATTAATTTGAGAGATAGGCAGGTCGATTACCGCACATGAATGTATATGTAATATATGAACTGTTTAATGTACGTAATGCGTAATGCAAGTTATGGTTAATTTGGAATAATATAATTAGACGTGATTTCCATATATTACACGCGGTAAATAGTGTTATGAAGTTGTCCTGTTTCTTATAAATCGCAAAATTTACGCCTCTAATCTATACTATAATAAAACTGTAACAAGTCGAAATCTGTACATTAAATATTTTTTGAAAATTTTAATCAAGATAGGCTATGTTATCGATATAGAAGCCAAAAATAATCTTTTTACAATTTTTGTCTGTCTGTCTGTCTGTCTGTCTGTCTGTCCCTATGCACACGCATCACTCTGAAACTACTGAACCAATCTTGACGAAACTTGACATAGTGATAGCTAACATTACGAGATTACATCAAATATACTTTTTGTCTCATAAAACGCCAAGGGTTCTCCAGGATAAAGGATTAAAGTCTAGAATATAAACCCGAATTACTCTGAAAGTACTGAACCAATTTTAACGAAATTTGACACAGTGATAACTAATATTAGAAGACTACATCCAGGATACTCTTTGTCCCATAAAACGCAAGGAGTTCTCCAGAATAACGGACGAAAGTAAAAAAATTGTAGTTCATGAGATTCTTAATGGATTTTGGTAATTTTCCTTTGTGATATTTACAGCAGACAGATTAGTTAAAAATTCAAGCTATATAGGCTACATAAAAAAAAAACAAATAACCAAAAAAAATGACGGGGTTCGAACCGTCTTCCCGTCGGTCATGAAAATAGTATAGAGTCGCCAACTTTACCTCTAGGCTACGCTTACATAATAATTCCGTTCAAAAATTTCAACTGCTTCGAAAACGTCCACAAAATTGCTAATAACTAATCTATACTATTAAAATTGTAACAAGTCGAAATCTGTACATTAAATATTTTTTGGAAATTTTAATCAAGGTAGACTATGTTATCCATATAGAAGCAAAAATTAACACAGTGACAACTGATATTACAAGGCTACATCCAGGATACTTTTTGTCCCATAAAACGCAAGGGTTTCAAATTTAGAATAGCTGGTTAATACTGTGAAAATTGGTCGATGATAACTGAAGTATGTTATAAAAGTATTAGATATAGCATTATCAAGATATATGTCATAGTGTGATTTTACTTTCTTTGTAGAAGGGTGCATACTTTCAGTTCCGAAATTATCGCTGTCCGACATATTTTCAATTAAAACACTGGTTACATTCACAACTGCGAACGGTGTTTCATAATTTATAAATAGCGTTAAAAATGCGTAGTTTAATCCGAGACAGTCAATTATCTAATTAAATAGTAACAAAGAAATCAGTGAAAGGTGCAAGCGCGGTGTGTTTGGCGGTATGTCAAAGGGCGCAAGGTCTTCTGTGCATGCCGTGTAATACTGGTACGACGAGTGTTCGACAAAGCAATTTGAATGTTATGTTTATACAGATAGAGTTGCAGATGTTTTTGAGTACTTCGTCAATAGTGCAAAGTTCGTATTATAACCTGTAGCTTCGGAAATGTAACGTCACAAAAAACCATAATCTTCATCATCATCATTGGCAGCTCTTCTCGACCTAATGCAGAAAATAAGCCTCCTCTCATTTAAAAATAAAAACATGTAATTGAAATCTATCTAGGTCAGACTTTGGCCAGTGTATATGTATATTAGTAAGATTAAAAAAACCAATTCCGTAATATTATAAAAATATTATATTACACCTAATTTAAAAATATAAAAAATACATATACCTATACATTAAAAAAATTACTGAAGATTAATTTGACCCGTAAAAAGCTAACATCACGCAATATCTCCAGGCGGTCACCCATCCAAGCACTGACCACGCCCGACATTGCTTAACTTTGGTGAGATCGGACATGAACCGATCGACGTTGACGACAAAACATTTCTATCCACGCGTCTCTCTGCCATTATTGTGACGTTACATAATATTAAATAGAAACAATTTGAATCTTACAATTATACAAGTAGGGTTGTAAAGGTTTTTGAGTAGGTATTTCGTTAATAGTGCAAAGATTGCGTTTTGTGTGCCCGCGTATTTCGTTTAGATTGACATTTTAAAACTCGCAATATCTTTTGAATGTAATGGCCGATTTTAATAATTCAAAAAGTTATCTACAGGTACTGAAACAGTCTTAGTTTAAAAATAATTTATTTGGATATGGATTAATATATAGACATGAATAACATAGTCTTTTACGCATGGTATAGTTTTTATTAAGATTTATTTCAAAAATGTAGTTACAGTGACATAATCACAATAGGTAGACATATGTATGCTGCCGCGATGTTTTTTTATAGATAATAATATGTTCTTTAATATTGTAGAACATATTTTTGTTCTATCATTCATAGTTATCGGGGCGCATGTGATGAAATACATTTTATGCCAAATTTTTTTCATACCTTTGATTACATTATTGAAATTTTAGTAGAAATCCCAATTTGTTTCTAAAAAATAAATATAGCCTATGTTACTAAGGGTTTTTTTCGAAATGTCTACGCTATTGACCCAGCAAGGTCTTAACAGCTTCACCGGACTACTAAGGCGAGCGCTTAAGGCGCTCATCCGATTTTATTTTGGCAACCAGCTCAAGGGTGCACAGCACACCTCGGCTTGACTGTTGCCTGTTGCATACAAAATCGCGACCTATCTTAGCTAACCTAGCTAACTATTTATATATGTATGAGTTGTTGAAACGTATATGTGTACCAAGCATACACGCCTCAACAACTCCTCCATATATATATTATTGGAAAATTGAGAGTTTTTCAGTTCGATAAGGAGAATAAGTAAACCCTTCCACTTTCATGTGTAAGCGTGTAGCGTGCACGTGTGTGGGGGTGATCGTGTAGTGTTGTAGCAGTGATGTATATTTGTGTGTCACCGTATCGCGCAAGCGACGCACTCAAGGGCTCCCTACCGAGGGATCGAACCTAGGCTTCAGCCACTGCCGTGGGAGGCCCAATCCGGTATGTTACTAAGGGATAATGTAGCATTCTAATGGTAAACGAATTATCGAAATCCGTCCAGTAGTTTGAGTTTATTCGTAATTATCATACAAAAATACTACGATTCCTCTTTATTATAATAGTTTAGAAAAATAATTTGAATCTTATGCTTTACTGATAGGGTCGTTAATAGTGCGAAGCTTGTGTGTAATCACCACGAACGTCGCCATGGCCGATTTAAGTTTAGGGTGCGCCTATAGATGTTTTACATAAAAAATCACATATAATCTGGGTATATGTTTGAGTGAGACCGGGGATAGTTAGGATTCACAATTGGAAACGGTAGTTGTGGCTGCAATCGGGTGTCAGTTTTATTCAATTTTATCGCTTTTAAAAATACAATTGAAACCAGTGATAACCAATTTGGTGCAGACGAAGTTGCACGGGTCAGCTATAACCAATAAATTTTGATACATTTTTCCATACAACATTGTTATTTTCTCATCCATGGGTCAGTGGTAGCGTGTTGGGTTACTGTGTCAATGGACGTAGGTTCAGATCCTTCGGAACGAAGCAGAGCTTTCAGTGAAGAAATACGTCGTGCTGAAATCATAGCATCTTGGTAGAACTTCCTCTGAGCTCGTCTTGGTAGTTAATTAATTTGTCACTAAACATCTTTGAGATCTCACTTCAGATCCAGTCACCCTCTAGATTTCACGTGTTTAACATCAAGAGAATCAAATTGGCTATACAAGGCGATAATAAATCCGCCATATAGGCTATAATTTCGATTTCCAAATACGATTACTTATTATATATGACCAATTATACTAATTAAAGTAATGATAATCAAAAATAAATTGACCCCTACTTTAGTCAAGGAATAATAATATCCTATGTCTTGTTCATTGTAATATTGTATTTAAGCTGCACTACATTTAAAACGGTTTTAATAATAAAAAAAAAGTGAGTACCAAGGGTCTGCAGAGAAACAAATACATCAAGAGCGATTGTGGTCAGATGCTAACAGTTGCAAATAAAATTTCATAAGAAACAGTAAAACACAGATATAATTAATCTTATTCTGTATATTTATTAATTGTAAAGAGTTTATTATAGTTGTAAAATTATTGATCAATCGGTGATTCTATCAATTATTCAATACGTGTTAGTTGCTTTTGTATATTTGTAATTAATATTTTATAGTTCTTTTATAATTGCTATACATAATAGAGTCCTCTCGGGATCTGTTTGTGGTAGAATTTGTCGATGTATAAAGTATAAAATTAAAATTTTATCGAAATTAATGTGTTTGTTACGTCACTACGATTTCTATTTTGATGTGATGTCAAACGACCGAATAAATTCCTATTGTGTTGTTAATTGCCGATCGATATGTTAAATGAACTATGACCGGCATTGTGGGTTCGGTCGTTCCGGTGTTCTATTTCGGTCCCATTTTTTGGCCGTTTTGTGTAGTGCGCTGTGATTTTCGTATTCGTTAATGCCTCATTATATTTTTAAATGGGATTGTTATCTCCTATACAGTAAATTCTATAGCATATTCATATGTAAATTCTATAGCATATTCATATCGAATGAATAGAATAATACGGCTTTCTAGTACCAAGTGTCGTAAAAGACGAATGAGGTATTATACTACGCCTGTAGCACCATCATAGTTAGAGTAGGATAGTTTTGATTACATTCAGAATGGTATCTCATAGTGATTCTTTGTTCTTAGGGGCTATGGCAATTGGGTGGACATCATCATCATCATTACCCTTATTCCACCTAAGCAGGGTCAGCACCACATATTTTCTTTTTCCACTCTCTCTCAATGTCATCCCAGTATTCACACGTTTTACGCACATATCATTCTTCACACAATCCGTCCACACCTTTTTCGGTCTTCCTCTACTCGTATATCCATCCATCATCATACTCAACACTTTTCTAGTTACATGGTTTTCATCTCTCCTCATGACATGCCCATACCATGCTAACCTATTACTCCTCAATTTCTCTATGGGTGGACATAATAATTTTTTTTTTCGAACTGACTAAGCAATTGGCCTAACGGGCCTTCACAGTTTCACACGACTAATCCAATCGAGAAAGAGTTGAATGAAAGTTGTATATTGTATATTGTTACACAATAGTACAGATTAAAAACGTAATCAAAGCTACCATTTCAAACTCGCACCTCCCTCCGCTGGCTAGCTGCTCACTCACACACCTTAAAAGCTAGTAAAATGGCAACCAGTGTGAGGTACTCTCGAATCTTCCTTATGCGTACGCTATCTTCGTGGAATGGATAACCCAGCTCGATTTTTCCTCAGCGCTATGATATGGGGTTCTTCAAGAAGGGACGGAAACGCGCTCTTCAAGGTCGGCAACACAACGGTGATACCCTTGGTGTTGCAGTCGTCCATAGGCGACGGTAACCATTTACTGTCAGGTGTGCCGTTTGCCTGCTTGCTGCCTTTTGGCATAAAAAAAAATAAAAACCTAATTATCATTAAATTCTTAAGAAGTGTTTGTAGTCATATTCAATTTAAACATTAGAATTTAATATCTGTTGTATTCCAAATAAAACTCCCGTCTTCTTTTAGCACAAATTCATATGAAATGAAACACCAAAATATAGCTTCAAAGTCCCGCTAAGAGCGAAATTGAATAAAGACAACGTTTATCTCGTCTTTTTATATTTCTACCTTTATTGTTTGCTTTTTTTTTGTTTGCTCGACATCATTAACGTTACGCATATAAAGCGAACGTAAATTCCTATTTTTTTAAGAGTCATATATTTGCGCTCATTGTTTTCTTCCAAATTAAATTTCAACTTTACTTAGGGTTGGAACGTGGAGTAATATTTTCTAGAGCCTTCCTCGATAAGGCTTATCTAAAGCAAAAATATATTTCAAAGAGTAGTTTCTAATATTACTCCGGTCGGCTTCACAGCTATCGAAAGGATTAATTCAATATTTGTAAATATTCTAAATGCACATACGGGTTTGTTTATTGCTTACCTTTTTACGTCATTATTATTCAGAAAATCGCCATATAAGTTGCATACACGTTGTTACTACCTTTCATCTAAAAAAAAAACTGTAACCAAGACACAGGTCAAATTTATGTTAACGTCGATGAAGCTGCGAACACAAGCTATTTCCATATAATTCACTTTACCAGACCGGATATCGAATAGGTTTGAATGTGGATTTCATGAAAACGATTGTGTAGATAGAATCGACTAAATGTCCGTGTTCGCCGACGGCGCACCTACATTGTTACAGTTATTCAAACGACCGCCTAATCTCGTTTCCGAATATTCAGGAAAAAGCTTCTCTCTTCCCGACAAAAACCGACTTATTTAAAGGTGTGCGTACACTGTCAATATCGTTACAGACCATTTTCTCTAAACAGTCGACTTTATCTGCACCGAGATTGGAATTTTATTATGCGTGTAATTCGGTGGTTTTTTTTTCATTAATTTATCGAGCGAAAAGGTTGACCACAAGGATTTATATCGGGAATTATCTTTGTTAAAATACATTCGATACTTACATAACATGACAGTCCTTTGGATACGTTTCAAATGATTCCTCGTAAATTTCGCATTTTATTAGCGCAGTTACTACATACATCGAGAGAAAATACAATAGAGTCTCACAAATCGAGCACCTGAGTAGTCCGATATGTCTAATAATTCGGTACTCTACGCACACGCTTTTTCACCCGTCCCTATTTTCGCTCCGTGCTTGTGTACCGGTATCAGTATATCCTCCAAAAATTATATACAGTTTTATATACAATCCTAATATACCGATATCCCCTGGTTTTCAATGTGTTCGATTAGTGAGACTCTTCTCTATATAATAATATTTAATCGAACCCCTTCCGTTTCTTTGGGAATAAAAAATGACAAAGATCAATCAAATCAAAAAAATAAATAGCCTGGAACTATCTATGAAGTATTAAAAATTAATAATGTTGTTACATAATATTAGTTTAACGAAAGTGTTTAAATTGGATGCAATCAAAGAAATTGAGATCATAGCGCGAAGTGTTTTATGGTCTATTAACATTTTATTTTATCGAATCCACTTTATCCTATTCAAGAAATGAAATTGTTTAAAGACCGTATACTTAAAGGTAATGGTAAGTTTAAAAATATTGAACGTTAGTGACTAGTTATAGTACAATTCGTTATATGATCCAGAGTTGTAAATATTTTTAATAATAAAATTTTGATACATTATTAAAGTTTATTTAATAAAATTGAAATTAATAATACGATTAAAGTTACAAAGATCGTAAGCGGAAGATTTTTATTTTTAATATAAATCAATGCATTAACTTACAATCTATACTAATAATATATTAATATAATATTATAAAGAGGTAAAGTTTGTGAGTTTGTGACGTTGTGAATTGTGACGTTGTAGGGGGTAATCTCAGGAACTACTGGTCCGATTTGAATAATTATTATATATCACATATACATATATTATATATACATTGTTATATAGCTCATTTATCGAGGATGGTTATAGGCTATATATCATCACGCTAAGACCAATAGGGGCGGAGCACCAATGAAGAATGTTTAAAATACGGGGTGTTTTTTCCTCTTGAGAGCTTTCGCTACATATTAATTAGCTCAAATTAACTATCTCCACGCGAACGAAGTCACGGATAGAGGCTAGTAAGATATATTTTTCGTTAAAGCAAGTTGTACTTTATTTACACTTCACGCCAATACACATAGATGTATGTAACGTACGCAACATATGTGAAAAAATGGACAATGACTGCATGCTTCATGCTTGCAATTAACTATAATGTTGAATATTAGTTTCAATTTAATGTTAAAAAAATAACTACCAAAATAATTTAGTAGACGGATACACTAAGTGTTGTATTTTACGTCGTTAAATAAATTTTGGTAGTTTGATTGGGTGCCTATTTTCCTTTCCACCAAAGAGGACCACAATCGCTATTGATCTTCTAAGTTATATCAGATGGTGGTAAATTATTAATAAACATAAATAACGTAGCGATGTTTATAGCTGTGTAAAGAATTCCGCTTGTGTGAAATATTTGACTTAGCATTTATTCGTTTCTGTTTTATGCGTTTCCTAGAATTTCGAATTTTACAACAAGCGAAATTAATGAAATCTTAATAATAATTGATTTTATAATAGCTCATTATCATCAACGGTACAACGTCTATTCAACCAATATACATAAGCGAAAACGATAGGGTTTTATAAAGCTTGTAAGAGATTAATCCTGCCCCAGACACCGCTGAACTGTACAAAGAGTTTTCTTTTTGGTTTCCAGTTCGGTGGCGACCCCGCGCACGTTTCAATTTCTTTGATCTATGTACAGAGGTGGCACCCCTACTGTCGTTCATTTAAAATATACGGAGACACGTGACATGAGTCTGTTTCTTTGAGTACTCATTGCCTCCACGCATGAACGGTTCTATGTCTATAAGGTAATGTGGATGAAACTTTTACAGACAACTTCAACAAACACCCATGTCACTTTAAATTTATTTTGGTAGAAGCACGCTGAAGGTATTATTGGTTCAGCGTGAATGGGTTGGCTCGTCCGGAGTAGTACCATCCTCTCACAGAAAATAAACGTGAAGTAACAGTGTTTGCATTGTCGCGTTTCGTTTGGTCAGCGAAAGCGCAAGAGACCCATCTCCTCTCCTCTCAACTTCCCCAAAAAATCCAAACATTTTGTCACCTTCTATACTTTGAATAGCATAAGTACGTGGTCTAGAAACCGTTCTGAGAAGTGAGTTACTAACTCACATTCTTAAAAAAATACCATTGATATTCTTACTGTTAATATGTATACTAATCTTATAATTTCTTTTTATTTACAGGTACAGTGCATAGTGATACAATAGTGCAATACCTGATGTTAGCCACATTCTGGCGTTAACGGTGCGTGTGCTCGTGTCGTGTGAATGTGGCAAGCTAGTTGATCGAGCTGGCGTGGTACGGGGCCGGCGGGGGGGCGATGCAGGCCGGGGCGGGATGGTTCGTACCATGGACCATGGGCATGCAGAAGTTCGCGGTGGCACTACCTATGGGTGGAGTAGTGCCGCTAGTGCCACCGCTACTGGCGGCATTGCCACCCGCGCCGCAACCATTGCGGCTTATAGCACCACCGCCGCTACCGCACCAAGCACAGGCGGGTCGAAAGGTAATTTATTAAGGAACGAATCTATTATATGCCAATTTGTAACAGCCTTTCATTGGTACACTAACTTTATTTAAACAATGTCCACAATGTTAGTTACAGAATTATGTATGATTCTATATATAGATCTCTAAATATATTTTTTTTATATCATAGGAGGCAACCGAACATGTGGGTCGCCTGTTGTTAAATGATCACCGCCCTACATAGACACTAGCAACACCAGGGAAGTCGCAAGTGCGTTGAGGAGGAGAAGAGAGGGAGGTGACATGTGCCTTCGGCCCTTTCACTGACCGAATTAAACGTAAAAATGCAAGCACTGTTACTTTACGGTCTTTCATTGGTACACTAACTTTATGTAAACAATGTCCACGGTGTTAGCCACAAACTTATGTATGGTTCATTCTACATATAGATCTATATATACATATATCGAAGGAGGCAACCGAACATGTGGGTCGCCTGTTGTTAAATGATCACCGCCCTACATAGACACTAGCAACACCAGGGAAGTCGCAAGTGCGTTGAGGAGGAGAAGAGAGGGAGGTGACATGTGCCTTCGGCGCTTTCACTGACCGAATGAAACGCAAAAATGCAAGCACAGTTACTTCACGGCGGTTTTCTGTGAGAGGGCGGTACTACCCAGGACGAGCCGGCTCATTCACGCTGAGACCGGTACTAGCTTCAGCGTATCTCTACCACCTACAGAGTATTTATATTTTATCTATAATTTAGAATTGAGAAGATAATTTTAAATCAGGTCGTCAAATGATGTGGAAGAAATAAATATATATAATAAGATAAAAGTAAATATCCGCCGATCTATATTATTCGTTTAACAAGAACGAACCCTAACGTCATACATTTGCACATATCCGACTCACTTGAAAAGAGTTGTCGTACCTATAGTATTTTACGCTTTGTGAGGGTTATAGGATATCTCATTGTCTGGTGTAAAAATGGAGTAATAGAAAAAAGGTCTGACACGGGTTCGCTCTCCATTACCCAGGATAACTGATAATGAAAGTTGGATATTTTTTCTTTTCAAAATAGTATTCAACAGCTATACGTACTCCTTGGAGGCAGTTTTAATTTCATGACTCTCCTGTAAAACGCCAATTAAATTTACTGTTTTTTTAAATATTTTAGAATTCAATTAATACTAATATTATAAACATCAAGATATTTTTAGTGTTTTCAGTCTTGTTTATTTGAACGCGCTAAATTCCAGAGTTTACAGCGAGATTTAAGTAAATATATTTGTATTATATACAAATCAGATATACTTTCTCAGTAAATGGGCTACCATTTACTAAGAAAGTTAATTTGCTATGTAATATCACGCTACGAGCATTAGAAACGGAATATTTACATTACTAAATGTAGGTATACAAAACCATTTATACGTAAAGTAAATAGTACTGTGTCGCGGCACTGAGTACAGTCGACCGACGAGTACGAGTTACTTGGTTGACGAAAACCAATCATTACGAAACTGTGAATGCCTATGTAGTGAGATGTTGCGCTATGTGTTACAACCGCACGCTTGCCTTCCTTAGTAACAGATGTGTTGTACTTTTAAAGCACATGAATCAAAAATAGCTATAGTATATATAGATCATAATCTATATTTATACGTCTAAGATAAAGCTAAAGTTATTATAATTTCGAAAAATATGTATAACCTTAAAATTATTCATATTTGAATTCATAAGTTTCAAGCACTAGGCAAAATAGAATACATATTTACCCAAAAAGAGCAAAACCATACTTTGTAAAAGACGACTGAGACCTTACCTACTATTTTGGTGTCGATAGCTTCACTACATTAGCGCCAATCGAACGTTTTTTTCCGAGACTAGTCAACTGTCATGCAGTAATATAATCGATTTTAAGATAAAAAATTGTCCTAATTATCGTTTTACAGACATATCTGTTGTATTCATAATACAAAAATCGATAATTATTTAATAATATTAAATATGTGGCTGATGATATATCACCTATCGACATTTGAATAAAATATGTCCGTACTTGTTCACTAAATTAAAATCTAGAAAGATAGTAAAAAAATAACGCTAAAAACGCATGCTCGCGTCCTTATCTATGTTAAAGTTTACAACACAAAATTTAATTACACATTCACGAAGCACTTTATCTCCTTTGGCTCTTTATTAGTTATCTTAATTTAAAATCTGAAAATAAAAAAAGAAGTTAGCTAATGTGCTCTTTGTAGCGTTTAAGTAGCGCCGTCCCGTTTCGTTATCGCCGTCTCTTTTTTTCACGAGTGTCATGCTTGCTATAATTAACTTACTGTCTCTGGAACTACTTTAGACTACTCGTATAGAAATTAGTGTGGCCCGTTGAATAACCGTCAGCGTCCATTTTATTTATTTATTTGCAAGTTTTATCCCATATAAATAAAGCATAAACAGCTGAATACACTTTGATGAAATTGTTTAGTTTCACTTCATAGATATTTGGGGCCCTTAGATATCTAAAAAAAATAACACGATATGTTTAGTTAATACTAGCTGACCCGTGCAACTTCGTCTGCACCAAATAAACTATTACCGATTTTAATTGTATCTTGAAACACGAAAAATCTTAATAAACCCGATTGCAACGACATCTACCGTTTCCAATTGTAAATCCAAACTATCCAGGTAAACACAAACTTATACCCAGTTGGTATCTGAGAAATATTTTACATAATAATCCTAAAACCCGTTACATATTAGGTACAGTTTCGTTTACATATTTTTAAACTTTGTCGAAGTTTCATATGTGGTTGATAATTACGCATACAAACGTCGTGTAGCCGTAGCTCAGTTGTGATGTTCTGGACTTTATACTGATCGACGAAGAGGCGACGGTTCGGAACCCAATGATGTATTTTTTTGGTATTTGTTTTTTTAAGTAGCATGGGGATATGAAATATAGCTTAAATTTTGAGCTAATCTGTCTGCTGTATATAGCACAATGAAATATTACCAAAATCTATTAATAGTTTCATTCTTTGTTTTCATTTGCATTTTCTGGGACAAAAAGTATCCTACATGTTAGTTGTAGTGTAGTTTTTGACGTTCATAAGTGCCATATTAGGGCCTAAACTGAATAAAGTATTTTTGATTGATTTGATTTGATTATCTATTCCTCATCGCGTTATTTTCATAATTTATGGATGAGCCCTCCGTGCCAGACCTTATCGAAGGCCTTGGCGACATCGAAGAAGACTGCAATTGTGCGTTTCGGTTTACGTTTTGGATCGGCGTTAAATTTAGAGAAAATGTACTCCGTGAGGCGGTGTACTTGATTCGTGCAAGAGTGTTCGGAGCGTAATCCGAACTGCTCAGGTGGTATTAATTTTAAATCTGTAATTGAGAACTGAAGACGGTTCAGAAGGAGCCGCTGGTAAAGTTTTCCTAAGGTATCTAACAGACTAATGGGGCGAGAGCTAACGGGAAGCGTAGCTTTCTTGCCGGGCTTGTGAATACCTATCACTATGGCCTTTTTCCAGACGGCCGGAAAGTGACCCTGGGACATAGTCGCATTGAAGACGTAGACTAATAGAGCTATGATGCGATTAGGAAGGAGTTTCAGAACCTCGTTCCTGATCCCATCGGGACCTGGAGACTTCCTAGGCTTGAGACGCTTGATTGCGCCTGCAACTTCATCAAAAGTGATCGTGGTTAGTGTATCAGCCGGAGGAGACGCGAGTACATGCTCCGCCGCTAATTCGATTAATCCGTTATGGAAAGGGTCAGTGTTATCAGTGTTTGGCTAACACTGTTTCTCTAAGCTTGCGGCAAGGGATTCTGCTTTATCTATGCTATCGAACGCGGGATTTTCTTATTGTATTGTAAGCCTACTGTACTATAACGAATGTTGAAAATACCTTGCAATACAATGATGATTTATAAACAAACGGATGATTTACATTTACAATAATTTTAGTAATCGTTTTATAGTTTATAAATTTTAAGCATTCAATCAAAATATCACCTGACATTAAAAGTAACACGTTCAACCTAGAGGAAAATTGGCTCCCAATTGCGGTAACTGGAACATGGGCATTAGAAACGATGTTCTCCTTCAATGAAAGTTACAACTCATTGCAGGTATTTAGTAAAATTATACTATAAGGTAATAGATGTAACGTTCTATATTGAAAAGGGCGATTAGGAAACCAATTCGCTTCCAGAAATATCTTCGAGACGAATGAACGCGATTCCGTTAATATACGTAATCGGATTATTACTTTTCCTTTCGCGCTTATTACTAAACCTTCTTAAGTTAATTCACATTCTTGAACGATAATAATATCATCCAACGATTTTCTTTATATTTTCACATGCATAGTAATTCTTTTTAATTACTCTTCAATTATAAATGTTGCTTTCATATCTCATAGGTCAGATGCATGGTGGTACAATACTCCCAGTATTCAGCTAACTACTGTTTAGTTGTGGCAAGCAAGTTGAAAAGTGTCAAGTAAGTATGTCGTCAAGTATCTTATGCTGCATATGTACGCTTAACTCATTTCTCGTTATTATCCACATTCTCATTTAAGGTCAGGTGAGATTGTGAATGAACCACTGCAATTAGTCCTAATAAGGACCATTATTAAACATCAAGTCTTTGGTGATGTAGTGGACGCATCAAGTGTCTTAGATTTGAATACTACACACAGAGCTTTTGATAAAGAAAGAGATAGCTTGAAATTGTTGCATTATGATAGAGAATTTCCCAATATCAATAATAATAGCTATCATATTCAACTTGGAAATCTATTATCAATCATGTATAAGGGCAAAGAAGGTCTATTCCAGCAGCCGCGATAAAAAGTCACTCTCCTTCTAGTCTTAGCGTGTTCTGAACATCAGTCACATTGTCATTAAACACCAGATGAGTTTTTGTTCAATGCTAAATCTATAAAATGCCCTTAAACAACTAAAAGATCATTTTTTTTTTTCAAACTTTTCTCTATTTAAACATATCTGATTTGTTCTACCATTGTAACCATATGTTCATGTGTACATTTAGTTTGTAAAAACAATTTTATGTCAAGTTTTAATTCAGTTTTTAGTCAACTTTTAGTCAACTTTGCCCGCTCCGCTTTATAACGCAAATATAAATTTCATGAAGTTAAACAAAAAGAGAACTACGCTTTTGTGCATGTTTTAAAGTAAATAAAGCTTTCAATTTTAAAATCGATTCAGTAACATATATTATTGTTACCTTGTTATTTTTACGTTTTGTACTCGCAAAAACATGCACCACATTCAATAACTTCTCATAACTTAGAATCAAATTCAATACACAGTGTTACCACAAGTATTTTTTATTTTTTATTGAAATAATCAGTTTTATTATAAATTTTATATATTTTTGTACATTAAAGAATTTGCTTGTAAATTACTTTATGGGCAATGATACAATGGCTGGCAAAATTTGCGTATTTAACGGTATAGAGAAACTTCAGCAACAAAATGGAAATAATAGTTCATTAAAAGTAAATATAAATTTAGTATTAAATATTAAGAGATGATTCTTTTTGTGAACGATATGATAGTTTAAGCCTGAAATTAATATATCTAACTAAGATAGAGCAGTAAAGCCGGCAACAAAACGCCCAAAGCATAAATTCGCATGCGAGTTAGCTAATGACCGTAACCCACTCTTATAGTAGCTATTACTTTTTGATTTATGCCATACATTACCCACAATTATGGAATGCATCGGCGTAATAAGTTAATATGACCTGAAGGTTTCATGGTAAGAAGGCGTTATTTCGAGATTTTTAAACTAAAGTGTCATATAGTTTGCTATTGTTGTAATGATACAATTGAACAGATGTATACAATTGAAAAAATGTAGACGATGTCACTGTAAAGAGTCAGCATCTCATAAATACTCATTTTAAATCTACTTTTGGACTGGTAGCGGGTAATTTCTTAGCAATTATTTTTAAAAGAAGACGCAGCTAACCCTCCACTTAGTGAGACAGGTAGGTCGGGCTCCGCGTTTCTAAAAATAACTAACTCCATATTAATCCGAATAAGATCGAGTGAACGCGATCACGCGTTAATTTCTCTCGTCCAGGAACGTCGATTATTTATTTTCGTTCTATAACCTTCACTCTGTTATGCTTGTAAGATGTGACGGTTCGTTAGTTAGTATTATATAGGTTATGTATTATGGTATTGTATGTATTATAGTATACAACATAAGAAGTTTATGACAATACTGCTCAGATCAACTGAATTATTAGTCGTTTTGTAGTCCTTACCTACCTCTACTATCTACACTGGCATATGTTCTAAGCCGTTTAAATCATTCTCATTAAGGCATTCATAGGGTTCCTCAATCTTCATAACCGAATGCTTGCTTAAATTTGTGCTTCATCTAATTGTAACGAGTATCATCTTCTACCTCGATAACTAGTTTTTTCGCCTTTTTCAAAGTAAATTACCTAAATTGGCAATACTTTTTATCTGTTAATTGAAATTGACCTTGCTCAATATATTTTAAAAGAAAAAGTGCTGATCTATCAACATATTCAGATTTCTCAAAAGAACTTTACCGCAAGTGCTAATTCAATTAAGTAAATCTTAGTAGAATTGCCGCAATTGCATCTTATATGCAAAACTTTTAAAATTGCAAATTCATATTTAAAGCATCTTTTCAGACCGAAGGCCGAATAGTACTTGATATTAAGTGGCCTGTTGAATATTGAGTATCTACTCTTACTTCTTCTACCAAAGAAATGTTTGCATGATATTAGAAAACAAGAATATTTTAGTTTTTACGTAACCTTTACTTGTTA
The DNA here is from genome assembly GCA_014332785.1 of Antheraea mylitta. Taxonomy (NCBI): domain Eukaryota; kingdom Metazoa; phylum Arthropoda; class Insecta; order Lepidoptera; family Saturniidae; genus Antheraea; species Antheraea mylitta. The sequence goes on from JACEII010000008.1 coordinate 3,397,182, forward strand.
TTCTTTTGATTTTTCTATTATTCTAGTAGTAAGTATACATAAATATAGAAAGAAAAGCAAATATAGAGCAAGGCCAAAAAGTGACATTAGGATGGTTTCTTATATTCCAAATAACCTTTAGTGACAATATGATACACACGTTATCAAGGAATTTGAATTCTAGGAATGGAATTTTTAGTGTGATATTAGTCTGTCATGCGGTAGTCTTAATTGTAATTCATATACTTGTGTAAGTATTATATCCTGTATACTACAACATCGGACGTGATAGTGTACCGCGTGGATCAACTAAGGGAGTCTAGCAATTAGTCGGAGCTATCTGTGATGGCAAATATCTTGTTGGGATTATAGCATACTGGCAGAGCTTTTCTCAAGCCTCTTTAATCTACAGCTTAAAAATTTCTAGCTAAGCACTCATTGCTGTATTCTCACTTCTACATTTGAAAGGAGTACTCCTTTGCGTTTAGCATATTACCATCTTATGGCACATCGTGCTTTAATATCTGGTGTTATTATAGTGAAACTCCAGAATATGTAAATTGTAACAGATGATGTATGAGTAATTTATTTATATAGCAAAGTGGATTAAAATAATAGGAAATATATGAATTAAGCGGACACAAACATTCTCGAAAAGTGTAGCAAATTGGTTTCCAGGCACAATTTTAATAGAGAGAGTTTTACTTGAAGTACAAAAGTAACAGACACTAGTAGAATTATAATATGTTCCTATTAAATAGTAAATAGAGAGACTGCAGAGTAAAATACATAAGTATGTGCTAACTAGAACTATTTGTTTTATATTGGGTACCAACAAATGGAGACTAATGAATAATGCTCACGTCTACATTATCGATTGTTCTATTTAAAATGTCACCTTGCGTTCTTCGAACTACGGTGACATTCGATTGACATTCGATAAATTTACTCGAATGAATATGTTTCTATTAAACTTCTACATCATTTACTTACCTCTCAATCTATATACGAGTATTAAAATGGCCGAATGTATGTAAGAACGTCATTTAGGGCGGCTACACCTATTAGACAATTTTTTGTTGTATGCCTTTAAATGTCAGTACAACGTTTGTGTGAATGATGCTTTTCAAAAATCGTACGAAAAAATGAAAAAAAAATACTTAAAAATGACTGAGTGAGATAGAAGATACCAAGTTGCCATCTTATTTCATAACATGGTCGCAGTATAAAGGGAACACTTGGCCTCATTTTATTCATTAGCACTTCCATGCAAAACCAGGGCGGACAGCTAGTTGAATTTAGTTATTGAATTAATTCATGTAATTGGTTAATTATTATTTTATTATGTTTTCGCTTACGCAAATAAATATAATTTTTACTTTGCATAAGCAAAGAAAAGGAAGATTTAGTTTTAGAAACCAGGCATAGTGTCAAGATTGGCGGTTCTCGTTTTATGATCAGCTGATATATTGCCATTTTATTGATGGAAATCATTACTTTGCGTAAATCCATCGTTGAATATTAGAGTGGACGTTCCTTAACACTTCCGCCTGGAATCGATTGACTGCTGCCATGTCTCCTTGTTCGCGTTAGTGAGACGTAACTGCAGCCAATCGATTCCAGGCGTAATCGCAAGGTATCAAACACTCCAATATTTAACGATATATATGTTACCAAGCAAGCGGAAGAGAGGGATCTGAAATACTCGTAGAATAGGCTGCGACCACTGTGATCATGATCTTATTATAGTATATAGTATTCTCTTTTAGTTTGACGCGTTTAGATCAATGTACGTATAAATATCGAGAAGCTTGCAGGCCGCAATAATATACACGATTGATTGCAAACGGTAGATATGTATGTCTATGGTTACCATTGTTTTTAGACTATACTGCGCCATATAATATGAGATACAGTGCCGGTAATTTCTCGTGCTAAAATAAATAAAATAAATTTTCAAAAAAAAGAATTAACCGACTTCAATATTAATCAGAGGCATAAAAATAAGGCACTGAAAACCGGAAAATAAATAGTTTATCAAATTAACCAAATTTAATGAAACATGAATATGTGTGCTACCAAGAGATGTATTGGAAATCGGTGCCAACCGAAAATCATTTCATTCAATCATTTATTTTATTTTTCCATTTTTAGTGTACATAATAATTTTTTTCTATAACATGTGGATCACCTGATGGTAAGTGATCACCGTCGCCCATGGATACCTGCAACACGAGAGGAATCACAGATGCGTTGCCGGCCCTTAAGAAAGGAGTAGACTTGTTTCTTGAAAGTTGTCTTACTTTGTCAGAGATCTCATAATCAGAACCTAACCAAACTCTCATCAAACTACCCTTGAAGAACACCCTTTACAATAAAAAAGGAATCATCGAAATTGGTTGGCATGATATTGAGTTATTCGTCTATTTGTCGTATACACACCAAATGCAAATTTAACACTTATACGGTTTTGCACTGGATGCCGTTGACAGAACTGGACCAAAAAAAAAAAACAACAGGCGGCAGTTAAACGGATTAGGCTTATGTGAATTGCATGTATTTCTGGACATATTTTGAATGCTTTGTCTTCTGTGTTCCTAATCTAATCCCTAAAGTTAGCTCCGGGCGGGGTAGCAAAATGCGAACATGAATTTTAGGAATTTACATGATTCCAAGACAAGTTACATGTGACAAATTTGTGTGTATACTAGCACTGTCCGTGTTTTCACACTTTGTTATTATTTATTGTAATTACTCCAGTGCCATCTATTGAATTGTAGCAAAATTAAGGGGTGAAAATATTCTTGACATTCAAGTATCCACACATTAATTTCCATAAGGTTTATCTGAAGAGTAAAAAGAAATAACTTGTCGCAGGGACACATAGCGTCGATTTATCGTGAAATGGATAACATAATGGTTGTTTCCGCGAAATACTTATGGGGTTTGCTAGATGGTGTTTAGTTGAAAGTAGTGATACTATTGACAAGTTTTTTTTTTAGTTTTTACGACCAAATATTTGGTTATATACACACAACTATTAATATATTACAGACATGTGTAAAAGTAATTAATATTATCCTATATATGTAGATAACGACACCATTTTTGTATTTCATTATAAGAAACAACTTATCAATAATTAAAGTCGCGGTTTGGCGTTATTTTGATCTCGCCGCACCACTCCATCTAGAGTAATTTAATGCAAGATACTATCTCTCGGCTTATTATGATCTCAATGTATTTATGGAATAATCATTATTATTATTCCAGTATGTTCATTGACCGTTTAATCTACGAGGACGTATCAAAAAAAATAAAAACTGCGTGTTTGACGGCGTTCTCACAGTGGCCACTGTAGGATTTTTCATATTTTTTCTACTAAACACGACTCTCATCGATTTAGTAATTTCAACTGTATTCTAACATACGTATATGTTATATTAGAATGTGTAGATAAAGGTACTTGACTATGTCGCACTTATTTTTTCTAGTTTTGCTCGAAATGCTATGTATGTTGATTATTGCTTTTCTGTGGCCTAAAGCGGTGCGTGCAGATTACTAATCGCTTCATTGATTATCTCAGATGTTTAAAGAGGCATGTTTAACTTGTATAACCAGTGTAAAATTAGTAACTAGCAAAAATATTTCAGTCTGTCAAACAGGTTGCATATAGTAATTATATACTTAAATAATGCCGATGGGAAAATAACTGTGTAATCGCGTTGTTATGAAACTAGTTTTTTTTTTAAATATAATCCACAGGTACGCGCTTGGCAACAATCTCACCTGATGGTAAGTGACGATGAGGCCGACGATGTATCGCGCTTACCCACTAGGTGCCTATTCACTCTACTCTTAAAGACACCCAAGTTATAAGATGTCGGGAAGACAGACGCCGGAAGTGAGTTCCACTCCTTAGCCGTACGTATAATGAATGTGGAAGCAAATCGCTTCGTACGAATTACGGGAATATCAATCACGTGGAAACCCTCACGGCGTCTAGTCGTCCTCAGATGGAATGGGGACGGCGGAATTATATCACGTAATTCCTGTGCACACTCACCAAAGTGTAACCTATAAAATATTCTGACGTTTTAAATATTCTGCCCTTATTAGTTCAACGTACCAACCGATGTATTTTTATTAGTTGGTTTATTTTTCTTTGGCTTAACGACATACTCACTTGAGGATAATGACTAACAAGGCATGTATGATATAGGACCGATATCATCGCGCCATGGTTTCGATACAGTGTTTTTCTTCATCCAAGTCTAGTTCAAGTTTATTTGTTGGATTCCAACCTACGTCTTTCGACGCGGTGCTTGACGATACAAATAATCCGTCATCGAATAAAGTAAATTATAAAGTTTTTATCAAAAATGTAATTTATATGCCATTCGTTATAAGTTCTGCTAAAATGTATGTGTTTTCTCATTTAGTTGTAGATATGATTCAATGAGCAATATGAGATACGAAACATTTCCATAAAATTTGTAGAGTTTCCGCTACCGTCTATGATACAGTCCCATGATTAGTACAGACGTCAACGTGACCTTAAATTGGCGCCCGGCAGTGACATTTTAATTTTATAAATCTTTATATATAATTTTTTTTTTTTTCGAAATGACTACTCTATTGACCCAGCAAGGTCTTAACAGCTTCACCGGACCACCATAAATTTACGAGTATTCTGTACCTGTGTACGTCACTGAACTCCTCCTAAACGACTGGACCAATTTTGATGAAATTTTGTATGCGTTTTCCAGTTGATCCGAGAATGGTTTAGATTCACAATTGGACCCGTTAGGTGGCGCTGCGGTTGAATTTTAGATTTTTTTTTATTATCAAGACAGAACAACGTCCGCCGGGCCCGCTAGTAATTCATATAAATTTTTGGATAATGAATTATTATTATACTGTCTACATATTAATTTAACACAATTTGAATTAAAATTATGTACTAATGAAATTACAATTTAATAATTTTCTCATTTTGTATATATATTTATTACAAAAATTATTAACATAAAAAAGTCCTTGTCAATTAATAATAAGTACCTGGTCGACCGAGCCCAATTCGGTTTTTTAAAAAACATTTTAAAATTAAAATAAACTATTAGGTTTGCTTCACAAAATTATCTTTTTTTTTCCAAAATTAAATTTAAAATATTATGTCTCTTTTGCTGTCACTCGATTTCCATCTGAGCCATATTTGGTTTGACAGCGTCGGCAAAATTTACCTATATATTCTAGCTACATTTTTCATTGCCTGAAAACTCGGTTAAAAAGTTTTCTATGAATGGAATCTAACTAGATCGGTTTATCGTCGCCGAAACTACCTACATACTAAGTTTCACGGAAATCGCTTACGCCGTTTCCGAGATCCTGAATATATACAAATATACAAGAATTGCTCGTTTAAAGGTGTCAAATTTTTATAAAAACATTTCGCCGAAAAATATCACCATCGTTACACACGTTCTATTATGAGTGAAGAAATACGTACGTCACGTTATCCTAATAGGTACAAACACACACGCTTGTTAAACATAACAGCATCTCACGTCGGTAGCTGACTTTAACAATAATTGGTTTTTGAATGTGGATAACTCCGTGGGAAGATTTAGTTGGATTCTAAGATAGTCGGTACTACTAAATCATATGAAATTATCATGTCTTTTCATGCTTGTAACATATTATACATACACTGCTAGTTGGATAGGTCATTATGTAAATACTTATTAGCCAGAAGCCTCTTCGCAAAGGCAATGTTAATTCTCAACTCACTGGCGATTTCAAACGTTTAGATATACACTAGAAAATCGCAATCCCTATATCAAAGTCAAAGTGGAGTTTTTGTGTCAAGTCAAAGTGGTTAATGAAGTCTGGAGCCGAGTATATTAGTGTTATGTATTTTTACTCGTCCGGAGTAGTACCATCGTCTTACAGAAACACCGACGTGAACTAACAATGCTTGCACTGTTGCGTTTCGTTCGGTCAGTGAGAGCGCCAGAGGCCCACCTCCTTTCTCCACCTCCTTCCCTTTCTCCTTCTCCTTCTCCTCCCTCCCCTTCCGCAAACACAGGCAGGCAACACACTTGCGACTCCCCTGGTGTTGTGCTAGTGTCTATGGTCGGCGGTGACCACTTCATATCAGGTGACCCGCCTGTTCGTTTGCCTCCTGTAGTATAAAAAAACACGATTCAATGCGTTACCGACCCGAGCGCGCGTTTTGTCGAGGCAAGCGAAATAAACTCGATTCAACGTCATGAATCCGATCATTACGGTTCACTTTCATCCACAGTTCGTTAAGAGCGCACAAAACGCCTAAAAAAGTTGTCATTTCAATAAATAGTAGATATTATTAAAAATCAACACAACTTTACATTTAAAACTCAAAATAATGTATGAAACGCCTCGTATCATGTTACCGGGACATATTAGCCGTTTACCGGGAGTTGTATATCGTGGGAACCGAATGTCGAAACGCTTTTGTATCGATAATCGTTAATCAATCGTACCGATTGATACAACGCAACGCTTAATATGCATGAAACCGCACATAATCGTTGAATAGACGATTATTGGTCTGTTATTTTCGTTTGTGTGTTGTTTTATGTACGGTGATAATTTGCAGGTGCCTCAGTCTGGTCGGATATTATTGATTCTGATGCGGTTACGGTCCAACCGTATTGAATGCCGAGCGAGAGAGTGGGCTTTAGCGGGTAACTTAAAATACTCGTAATGACGTACTTAATATACGTAATGTGTTATGTATGTCTGTGTTATTTCTTTGTTCATTTTAAATTTTGTATTTTTTTTTTAATATCATATAGAAGCGTACAGGCAAGGCTCACTTGATGTTAAGTGATGATCGCCGTCCATAGACACCAGCAACACCAGAGGAGTTGCAAGTGCGTTGCCAACCTGTGTTTCGAGGGATGGGGGAAGGGAGAGGACAAGTGAGGGGTAAGGGGGAGGTGGACCTCCGGCACTATCACTGACCGAACGAACCCAATAATGCAAGCACTGTTACTTCACGACGGTTTTCTGTGAGAGGGTGCTACTACCCCGGACAAGTCGACCCATTCATCCTGAAATCAGTTATAGCTTCAAAGTGGCTCTGCTTAACATTAATATTAGCATAAATATGACCGACTGAACTTCCGTCTATCATCATATCGGCTCCTATCGAAAATAACCGCTGCGGTACTACTATATTGTACTGTTAGCACTCTCCGTACTATTAATGACTTACTTACTATTGAATATATCGGGAGTGATGATGATGGTGACTATTTCGGTTAGCGTTTTAATTTACTTATATTAAACGACAAGCAAAAAGTCCAAATATCAAAACAGTGAAAACTATATATTTTATTCATAATCTTGTGTTATTTGACTCTAGATTTTGTAAATTTGGTGGTGTTTTACGTAATATAGTTAGTTTACTGTGCATAAGTGAAGTGGATGGAAAATATTACCACGGAGCATGAAATTCTGAGATGCCACTAAAAAATCCCTAGAAGGTCCCAAGGGATCCACCATCTTGTTAGAATATTGATTCACACGACTCTTAATATTGAAATGATCGTACGACGCTTGTAATATTATTGACTACGTGACAATGCTAGTAATAATCTGAAAGATTGATTGCCAAAAATAAAGTTACAAAAAACTACAATTGAAAGAAAATAATAAATACATAGTTTGATTAATTTATTTTAACAAACATCTCCAATTACTATATATAAAAATTTAAAGAGGCTATCAATTTAGGATATGACTAATTAGCCTTTTGTATTTTCAATGAAACTATCCAGCAGACTTTTATTTTTAACCGACGAAAAAAACGGAGGAGGTTCTCAATTCGTCGCGTATATTTTTTTTTTTTTTTTTATGTATGATCACGCATAACTTTTTACAGTATAGTCCGATTTTAATAATTCTTTTTTTATTGGAAAGGGTATACTCCGAAGTTGGTCCCATTTAAATTTGGGAAAAAAAATTCAACCCTAAGGGTATGAAAATCAAGAATGATTGATTATTCACGCACTGATTATGTCTATGACCGCGCATATCTCTAGACAGAATAGTCCGAGTTGAATTATTATCCTTTGATTTGAAAGAGTATACCCAGAAGTAGGTCCCATATACATGTAAACATAAAAAAATCAACCCCAAGGGTAGGAAAACGTGGTATGATTTATAATTCAGCTTCTGAGTTGTGTATTACACTTACAGTATAGTCCGATTTTAATAATTCTTTTTTTTATTGGAAAGGGTATACTCCGAAGTTGGTCTCATTTAAATTTGAGAAAAAAATTTCAACCCTAATAGTATGAAAATCGACAATGATTGATTATTCACGCACTGATTATGTCTATGACCGCGCATACCTTTAGACAGAATAGTCCGAATTAAATTATTATCTTTTGATTTGAAAGAGTATACCCAGAAGTTGATCCCATATACATGTAAACATGAAAATAGCAACCCCAAGGGTAAGAAAACCGGGCATGATTTATAATTCAGCTTCTGAGTTGTGTATTACAAATAAATTAAGCTTGTAGTAATTAGTAAGATCATAGCCACACAAAATTATAAAATAAAAACTTTTTAACAAAAAATTAAACCACCGAAAAAACTGAAAAGCAAAAAATAATAAACCTTTTACTTTATTCATCTTAATAACTAAGTTCTTAAACTAATGTAAGTATACCTAAGAAATTTTGAGTCGGCGCCAAACAACCAATGAACAAAGATCATTAGATTACTTAAATTCACAAAAAAAACAAATCAAATTAAAAACACAATGTGAGATCTCCAGCGGTAACGTGTGTGCCCGTTCGGGTTGCTTCGTAAGCGTTCGGCATGCAAGGGGTGTGTCACGCTGCGCCGCCGCCGCGCATCACGCTTTACGTAATTAATTAATCTGCTTGATTGGCGCCGACTTAAAATTTCTTAGGTATACTTACATTAGTTTAAGAACTTAGTTATTAAGATGAATAAAGTAAAAGGTTTATTATTTTTTGCTTTTCAGTTTTTTCGGCGGTTTAATTTTTTGTTAAAAAGTTTTTTTAATCGTATATGTTGTGTGTTAATGACCTCTTGTTAGATCTAGCCTTTAGGACTTAAACTTACGGCTACGGAAACCGAAAATTATGTTACCGGATACGCCAACTAAATTTATATTTGGGTCGGACTGGTAAAGCCAATTTCTTACATGTCCGAAATAATTGAGATCAGCCACAGATATTCATCGTTCCCACAATGCAGAATATCGTCTTTGTACATACACATCTAGCGATTACGATAGGATTTATTATTTGTTTCCAATAGAAGACGATCAAAATTTGAGTAATATTACATTTTTTTTACTTTGAAAGAAAAAGCCCAGTTTTTAGACAAACAAAATGATCAAAACATATAAGTTACCTACTGCCCGCGCTTAGTTGCGTGGAATAGTTACTTTTGGTTAACGTAGTGGAAGCTCTCAAAGGGAAAAAAGAACGATTTTTAAACGTTTTTCTTTGGTGCTCCGCTCCTATGGCTCTGAGCATGACGATATATAGCCTATACCCTTCATTGATAAATAGGCTATCTATCACTGAAAGAACTTTTCAAATCTTCCAATCGGACCAGTAGTTCCTGAGATTAGCGCGTTCAAGCAAACAAACTCTTCAGCTTTATAACATTAGCATATATTTAGCAGATACTTTATTATTTTCAACATGTGTACCTAAAGTTCGTATAACGAATTTTACCTCAAAAAATTGTTTGACATGTTATATGTGCCTGCTTACCACTATTGTAATGCTGATCATCAGCAAGAAGTTCATTTCCATATCTGCTATACATGAACAATTGTGACGTTTGGAGATGATGCCACTCTCTATGAATTCGCCGAAAACGAATGTAATGGTTGTAAAAATATGTACGATGAAAAGATAAACTAGATCGAGTTTCTTGCCGGTTCCATTCGATCACTGGGTTGTTAATAATATTAAGCCTCTTGTCGGAACCTGAACTGAATAAAGTACTTGATTTTGATCTTAATATCTTAATGGTCACGGACAGTCTGGTTTCAGATGAGTTTTCTCGACCAAACGATTCGGTTATAAATACTTTTCAGAGGACTACAATAAGTGTCTCTTTGAGAGAGTAATGAAAAGCTTTTTAAAGGATTAAAAACTGTTATTTGATGGTCCAGATTTTTCAAGAGTGTTTAGGTTGTAGTGAGCTCCTACCATAAGACCATCATGGTAACTTCAAAATTACTTTACCAATCTACATTATATTCCCTTTTATATTCCAACGACAGGTTTTTAAGTATATGATTTGTTGCCTTAAGTAAAATAATATATGGAACAAGTTGTGAAATTAATAGTAAATTACTTCGATACAAAATGACTATACTCTGTTTTATTCATTTACCAAATATATATGATATCGACTGATATAATGCAACACATAACGGTTTCAAATAGAAATATTAAAAGAATATCGGCGAATCTATTAAATTCATAAAACTGTCTGTGAAACACCGAACTCTGTGGAATCCAAACAAATCTATCTGAGATAAATCCGAATAATATTTCAATTTGTTAGCGTCACGACCCGCTACCATTTCCTGATATTACATGCGTGATAGGATTTTTCAATAAAACATCATGTAATCTATCATTACATCTCATTGAATACTGACCCTTCCCATTTTACGTCCAGTAAACCAAGATAACTTTACCGTTGGAATAATTTAAAATCCCACAACGTAGTGTTTATTGTCCAGGGAATAAAGTTTAGAGTCGTGTGATTTATTTATTTGTCAATAGTAAATTTATATATGAAAATCGATACAAATCACGGGAAGCGTTCACAGGAATCGTGTGCTTCGAAATCAATTTCCTGTACCCTTTCATATTGTAATAGAAGTGGCGCCTTCTACGGCAAATTGATAGACGATGGATTTATAGATTGACGGATCATTTTATTTACATTCAATAGAAGAAACGTTTGTAATAAACTGATATATAATTATTTAAAATTTTACTGTATGTATAAATTAATATTGGTTTCTATGTCCAGTAATTAGAGACGAGATCTTTAGGAGAATAAAATAATAGTTCAAATTAACAAACCGCGTACGAAGTATCGAACAGTTTCTAATATTTATTGTCTTCAGAATATATTAATGTTTTGTAGATTTTTTTTTCGAACTGACTACGCTATTGAACTGGCAAGGTCTTAACAGCTTCACCGGACTACAGTCTTGTAGAGCCACGCTGAAGGTATTATTGGTTTCGGCATGAATGGGTCGGTTCGCCCGGGGTAGTACCACCCGACCCACAGAAAATCGACTTGAAGTAACAGTGCTTGAATTGTTTCGTTCGGTCAGTGAGAGCGCCGAAGACCCACCTCCCCTCCTCTCGCCTCTCCCTCCTTACCTCCCCCCTATCCCTTCCCCCAAACACAGGCTGGCAACGCACTTGCGACCTGGTGTTGCTAGTGTCTTTGGACAGCAGTGATCACTTATCATCAAGTGACCCACCAGATCGTTTGCCACCTATGATATATAAAAAAATATTTTATAATAAATGGGTATTTTAAACAAGAAAACAAATGGTTCGTATTCTTTTAAAATATATATACAAAAACCTTTGCTTGTTGTCTAAAGCCGGAATAACCAATTTGTTCCTTTGATCAATGAATCGATGAAACCAAAGTACTTTTACTTTATTGTAAATTTTATCAGCCTTTGTAATATTGTCCCTATTTGTTAGATAAAAAGAAAGCTATGGAAGAGAATTTATATTGAAAGATTTTAAAGGCAGAATATTATGATCTCAGATAATAACATTACGGAATTTTCATAACAAAATTAAATATTTTCACTTCACAAACACAACTTATTTGTAAAAGAGCGATGCGCAAATAACCTTTTGAAAGAGTAGTTAAAATACCGTTAAGCAAACTAGTTTTATAATAAATTAAATAGTACTAGAAATTACTACTTTTATTGCTTACATTATTGGTCGTTGTAAAATATAAAATCCTATTAAAATTCCATATAGCTAATTACCAGTGTAATTTACATACAGTTATATGTTTACAAATTATTGCTAATAACCAATGTAAATTGGCATTAAATTGTAAATATAACTGTATAATATTAATATTTATAATTCTTATTAGTGGAGTTTGTTTGTTACGCTTTCACCCCTTGATTAATCAACCGACTGTCATGAAATTTTGTATTCATATTGTTCGGAATACCAAAGAGAACATAGAGTACATTTCATCCATAAAAAATTTACTATTTCCAATTTTTTTTTCGAACTGACTACGATGTCAACCTAACAAGGTCTTAACAGCTTTTTGTATTACACAGAACAGTATTTTGCATCAGATAATTTTTCTAAACTATTTCAGTTCGATAAGGGAACTATTTCCAACTGATATATCAAGTCTTCATTAACGCGAATACCCGTGTATTGTTATAAATTTAAGTTGTATTTTTATAAGCTTTTATACTCCAATTTATTTATCTATTGTAAATTTAGTTTTGCTGACTTAACAGCACTATTTTTTCGCTTAACGACCCAAAACGATGATATCAGCGGTTCCTTGAATGCCTTCCTTCGCAAGCGATGAACGTTGGCTATTTTGAAAAAAATAACACAAATCGACTTGAATATCGAGACAACCAATAGCCTTTCATGGAAAGGGTCAGGTTGTCCTTCGCATTTAGAGATCCGTGTTACGTAAATGTGTCACGAAGATATTAATTATTGTTTTATTAACAAACAACCCCTGATTATAAACTGCTTATAGGACAAATAATCACTCAATGTGGAATATAATAACGACTGTTATAAAGTGATAAAAAACATTCCAGCTATTAGTGTTTTTAATCATATTATAATTTGTCGCCTAAGTATTCGTTTTTAATTTATAACCGATAAGACAATCATGCTGTAATCCATTTATATTAATTAACATAATTTAGTATTTAATATGAGAAGAAATGCTACAACGAAATCTACATTTCGTACGAGAAAAATATTACTAGGGAATTATCCTATATACAATGGTCGCGGGCATCGTATGATGTTTCAAAATAGACTTTATTACAGTTTTGTGTAATTTAAGTCTCAGTCTTTATTTCATTATTGGTATAATTTTCGTTAAACATATTAAGTGACTACACGAAATAAGAAGAAAAATAAAAAATAATAAAGTTTCATGCCTCAAACGTCTGCAAATTTATTAGTACACATTACTAATATGATTTACTCAAAATATGTTCAAAGTTTTGTTGCAAACTTTATCAAACAAGCGAAGACGAGACACTGTCTTCGTTCGCTCTTTATTAAATTAACTACATACAAAACATAGTATAGATCTAGCATTGAACATGATATATAATAGAACATGTTTTAATTATTTAATTAAATTATTGATTTGGGGACCTGTAGTCTTCAAAATTAACATAATTAAATAACTTAATAATCTTTGACCTCCGCAGCCATCTGAAAAACTCGACTACGGATTTATTTTTTGGATGCCTCTAAATGACGGAACCCTTAGCTAATGTTCAACCCTCAGTCCTGCCACATCTATTTCCAAGAAACAACATGAAACCTCGCATTTCATCACAATCATTGTCATCTTTCTCTTTGACTGTGTGAGTCACAGTATATTTAGTGTCAGTAAAAAGTTTTATCGGCCATGAGAGCGGCAACCCTTTGAAAATCAATTAGATTTCGTTTTATATATTGACGCAATTAGAATTGAATCGAATGCCGTTAAGGGATTTTTACGATCGATTAAATACAATAAAGTTAATTACAGAATATCGTGGATATGCAAAAGAAAAAAGATGGAATTCTGACTACGTTGGTGTTATATTTTTAAAATAAACTTTAATACGGACTTATTTAGATGTATATATTATCTTATTATTAAATGTTAACTTTAACCATATTAATCTATACATATTCTATTCTTCTATACATATAATAAAAATGGAGTGTCTGTATGTAACAGCGAAATAAAATTTTTTCACTGATTGGGTATGAACGTATACACGCTACTGATAACAAAAATGCAATTTTTCAAATTTTTGTCGGTCTGTATGTCTGTCTGTCTGTTTGTTTGTTTCGGGTAATCTCCGAAACGGCTGGACGGATTTTGACAGAAATTTCACTGGCAAATAGTTGAAATTACAGCGGGTGACATAGGCTACTCTAAATTAGACTAAGTTTTAACTGCGGCTTCGTCTGCAATGCTATCTCCAAAACGGATGGACCGATTTTCACAAAACTTTAACCAACAGTTAGCAGATATCATAAAAAGTAATTTAATGTATTTTAATTTAGACTAGCTGTTAACTGTTGCTTTGCCCGCAGTACTATCTCTAAAACGGTTTGACCCATCTTCAAGAAACTTTATTGGTAGATAGCTGACTTTATAAAAATTAATTCAAGAAATTTTAGTTTATACTAGCTGTTAACCATGGCTTCACCCGCAGTACTATCTCCAAAACTATTAGATCGATCTTCACAAAACTTTAATTAGCCGATAGCTGACTTTACTAAAAGTAATTCAAGCAATTTTAATGTATACTTGCTATTAACCGTGGCTTCACCCGCACTACCATCTCCAAAACGGTTAGTCCGACTTTCACGGGATTTTCACTGGTAGACAGCGAACCTTATAAAAAGTAATTTAAGTTATTCTATTTCAGACTAGCTGTTAACCGCGACTTGTATTTTAAGTAATTGTTTCATTCGTGCCTTAACACAGTGTAAGGGAGCACTGAGGTAGTTATATGATGGGGTAGGGTTCCAAATACGCTGCTGATGACAAACCTCATTTGGCACACTGTTAGTATATATATATAACTAATGTACACATTACATATTACTGTAAGCGGCGTGCGTTTCGTACTTACAGTTGTTTTTAAAGAGCATTTCTATAATTGTACATAGTCTCACAATTTTATAATTCTTTAATACAATTAAAAAAAAAACGCGTGCGGATATGCAGGTACAGCTAGTTGAATATAATTTTATTGAAACGCTTCGTCCTACAGTTTTATTGAAAACTCTGATCCTAAATGATAACGAAAAGTTATTGATCTTCTTTGTTTAACAGTAATTTTAGGTCACACGATAAAATACTTTTTGGACAAACCCTTGCTTTTAAATGTTCATTTGATATCTATGTAACTTCATCTTCTATACACAATATAATAAGATATAGAATTCTAAAGTGTCTGTACTTTTTAGATTTTTGTGAAGATAAATACATTTCAATCATTTTTAGAAATGTATGTTTGTCTGTTTGTTTGTTATTACTGCTAAAGTACTGCGTTCACAAAAATCATAGACCATATCCTCGATTAACATTTAGTCTTGCTTTCAATAAAATCGGTTCACTCTATCAAAAGTTATTGTAATGTTAATAACGACGCGACGGGAGTACGAGAAAAAAATAAATAAGTAATTGGCTTTATTGAATGAAATGAATGTATTCAAATGATTTTATTAGTAACTGTTTTTTTGCATTAGGTTCTTACGCGAACGGAATCACAGGCGCTGCCAGTACTAAAATAAGATTGAAAGTTTTTTTACAATATGATTGTACAGGTTAGACTTTTTATCATACTTACAAATTTAAGATCTGGTTTAATATCAAAGAAAAAAAAACGAATTATTATCGGCAGCACGCTCGTTCGTTATCCTGCGATACTCGTAGCTCTCGTTCATAATTCAATTAATTTGTCCCCTGCCAATTAGTCAGTTCTCGATTACAATTTACATTTTTTATCATGTCGAGAATATTACATCGACGTTTCGTAAATATGTATATGCTTGATAACGTTGGATATGCCCGCCCCTACCACCATTGAAGGGAAATAAAATTAACGAGCAAGTTTTGAGGTATGGTATATTATATTGTTAACATAATCACCAAATTAATTAAACAAACCGTTGTTCACATGGAATAATTTGTTTCTGTACTAATTTAATTGGCTTCCAATTGTATATTCCGATATGTATTCATGAATGAAATACAAAATTAATACTTATATCGTGAATTAAAAGTGACTAGTTGTACCTAATTAGTATTTACTATGTTTTGTAGGTGGTAGAGCCACGCTGAAGCTATTACTGGCTTCAAGCGTGAATGAGTCGGCTCGCCCGGGGTAGTACCACCCGAACCACAGAAAACCAACGTGAAGTGCTTGCATTGTTGCGTTTCGTTCAGTCAGTAAGAGTGCCGGAGGTCTACCTCTCCTTACCTTTTCCCTCTCCTCTTTCCTTCCTCCTCCTCCCTGTTGTTGCAAGTATCTATGGACGGTGGTGACCACTTAGCATTAGGTGACCCACCTGTTCGTTTGCCTTAATATAAAAAAAATGTTTTTTTTAAGTATTATATATCAGAGTTCAATTACTTAATGTGGAATAATAATACCGCACAGCAATAAATTAAAATGTTCATAACCAAAGTAAGTTTGTTACACAGATACTCCTTCGCTTACAAAGTTACCTACAAACTGTTGAAGTAAACAACCGTGAAACGAGTCTAGGGTCGTTAGAGCCAGGTGAGGCGTGACTGCCAAACGATTATATCTACGTATCTAATATAATATAATTCGATAAGGGGAAACAATCCGCATTTTCTTATTTGCAGAACTTTTAGATACGCATGCAATAATATTCTCATGACTACAAACACAAATAAAAGACCTCTTCGTGATTCTCTTTAGAATTTTTTAACTATGTGAAACATTACTAAATTTTTTTTTTCGCACTGACTAATACTATTGGTCTAGTAAGGCCTTAACAGCTTCTCCGGCCTGGTACGGCGAGCGCTTAAGGCACGCAGCTGATTTAACTTTGACAACTAGTTCAAGGGTGCACGGTACACCTCGGCTTGGGCTGTTGCCTAGTTCATGCAATTCGTGATCTAACTGAGCTAGCCTAAGCTTAGCTACATGTGTATACGTATATAAGTTAATGAGATATATGTATATGTGTATACAAGCATACATACCTTAACAACTCTTATATATATCTCCTATCGGATAATTTTCTAAATTATTTCAGTTCGATAAGGGAAAAAATAAAACCCTTCCACTTTCATGTGTAAGTGTAAGTTCATATGTGCACGTGTGTGGAGATGATATGTCTAATGTTGTTGCAGTGATGAAAGATTTTATGTCACTGTATTCGCTCGAGCAGCGTACTCAAGGGCTCCACGCCGAGGGAACAGACCTAAGACTACATATTAACAAAACAAATTCCTCTGCCACGACTGTCTGTCTATCTGGCTGTTCGCGATAATCTCAAAAATTACTGAACGGGTTTTTGTGTGGTTTTCACCAGTACATATTTAAAGAGGTTTATTATCAGACCGAGACAACATCCGCCGTGGCCCGCTAGTGTATTATAAGTGCTTTATATGTTTAATGGTAATTAGTTAGAATTTTTAACTTCTGTGTAAACTAAATAGTTACTACGCATTAATACTTGAGGAAAAAACTTTGTATCCTGTTTTGAACACATTGCGCCCACGGAAATATGTGAAATCTGGCAAAGATTAAAATTAATATGGCAGAGGTAAGTGCAGAAAGGTAAAAAGTATGTTGCAAATACATTACATAAAATAAAATTAAACCGTGATATTACAAAAAACTTTAATGCATATTGAATACTTGCTTGAAAAAAGTTTGGATACTTTGGTATTAAATGCACCGCGCTCGTCGACCGCTGCCGCAGCAAGCTCCCATGATCGTTTTTCCCAAGTCTAACCTAACGTAACCAAATAGAGATGTAAGAGATGTCGAACATTCGGCGAGCGTGGTGCATTTAACACAAAAAGTAAAGTAAAAAGTAAACAAAGTACACAAACTTTTTTAAAGCAAGTATTCAATATGTATTTAACTTTTTGTAATAACACGGTTTTCCCTCATCGAACTGAAAAACTCTCAATTTTCCGATAATAAATATATGGAGTTGTTGAGGCGTGTATGCTTGGTACACATATACGTTTCAACAACTCATACATATATGAATAGTTAGCTAGGTTAGCTAAGATAGGTCGCGATTTTGCATGCAACAGGCAACAGCCAAGCCAAGGTGTGCCGTGCACCCTTGAGCTGGTTGCCAAAATAAAATCGGCTGAGTGCCTTAGTAGTCCAGTGAAGCTGTTAAGACCTTGCTGGGTCAATAGCGTAGACATTTCGAAAAAAAAAGTAATAACACGGCCACTGTTTACGTTTATACTGAGATTACCGAGTGAAAAGTTAAACATATATTAGTCTGGTCTAACAGTCGTTCTGAGTACAGATTTAAAATATTTACTTTATGAGATTTATTGTTCTTTGACAAGAGAGCTTCAATAACGTTCAAACTTACAAAGATTAAAAACTTACAGCAGAATTTCAACCACTGAAAACCCGCTGGTGTATATTATTTGATGTTATTCTAAAAATAACTTATGAAAGAGAGAAACCTTGCCTGTGGCATTCTTTGTATTAAACAATATTTAAGTAACAGGCGAGATTTTTTTCTAATTTTATATATCGTTTCTAAAAATCAATACGTCGCGTAGCTTTCTCTACGAAACGAGCGCGTTTCCCAGAAACATTTCTCGGCTTCCCTTTATAAAGGTTAAAGCATTCCAGTTCGCTTTATTTTAATTCTTTCGCCGTCACAGCTTAGCATTGTTACCTTTTTTCGGCTTTCGTCGTCTCCGAACGGCGAATTTTACTCTTTTACATTTTATTTTCTTCGCAAGTCGACGTCGAAATTTCGTATGCTACAGCTATATGGCTTATACATACTACCTATATTATTTATTTTACGGGGAAAGTTTTTTTGTTCCCTTTTGTGATGGGCTCGGGTTTGTTTCGTTGTTTTCTGTCTGTACACATGTTACGAAACTTTCGAAGCGTTCGTTTTAAAAAGAGGTGTTTTTTATTGTCCGCAAAACTGGTCTGGTTCTGAACTGAATCGATACGCTGCTATCACATTTTTCTTTAATACGGTATATTGCAGCACACTACTATGTAAGAATCTATACTGTCACTGTTTTCTATTTTTAATAATAAAATATGATATACTGTAATCTATTTCTAATCTATACTTCTATACTTAATATCACAAAGAAGTAAAGTTTGTGAGTTTGTGACGTTGTAGGGGGTAATCTCAGGAACTACTGGTCCGATTTGAATATATTCTTTTAATGTTTATATAGCTCATTTACTGAGGATGGTTATAGGCTATATACCATAACGCTAAGGCCAATAGGAGCGGAGCACTAATGAATAATGTTCAAAAATCGGGTTTTTATCCTATTGAGAGTTTCCGCTGTGTTAGCGTTAGCCCGAAGTAGCGATTCCACGCGAACGAAGTCTCGGGTAGAGGTTAGTATTGTATATTTTTAGTCAGTGCACTTGTAAATGTTTGTATAATGGTATCTTATTACCTAAGCATCGATGTTCATGCATATGAAGGTAGACAAAAGTTACTTGAAATGTGTGCCTTGTGAATAAAAAAAATCACGTCTTAAGTATTCTTGACAGTATATTCTTAATGCAGTAGTGTTATGCAGTTTTTTTTTTCAAGTTTAAATCTTTAATATGTAACAAGTAATGGATGTCAGTAGATATTTGACATTAATAGATTCCAATATCGTCTGGGCGATGACCATGAAATCAATCGTGACGAAAATCGTCATGAGTCTATTGATAATTTAACATTCCTAGTATAACATTCCTAGTAGCCCTTTAAAATCCCAGCATAACAACGATCATGGTGGTCACCACAATTTTATTTGTAACATATACAATAGGGGAATCGTAAAAACTCTTGTTGTAAATGTTTCGTTAAACTTAACTCTTTGCTCGGCAAACCTCAAAACTCGAGACTAATTTTTGGTTTGATAATAAAAAACGATAATAGCCTTTCGCTTGGCGGCGATTTACGTTTAATTACGGGCTTTGTAAGAATACAGAAGAATGTGAGAATCGAGCTGCGTTAAATTATTTTTATTAAATTATTTCATTATAAATATACTAATAGAATTGAACAGTGTAAAATAGTAATTAAAATTATTACAGATCTGAATTTTAACATAGTTTAGTTTACTACACAGTTATACTACAAATTTCGTTTTAGTTACATTAATTCATTCTACAGCAAAAAGGGTAGAACAGAAAAGAATTTACTAGCCGTTAATATAATAGGAACCAATAACGTGTTAAGGAAAGTGAGAATGGAGTGACTTCACGTAGTAAATCGATAAATTGACCGAAAAACTTTTTTACGTCCACCGAGGACGACAGTAATCCGCAGAGGTTCACGATAATGATTTTTCTTTAATATCTCATTGTTCCTTAAATGGAGGGCGCAGTCGTAACTCGTAAAATGCACTTCGTTTGGTCTAAACGACAAGAAATCGTCCTTCAATGATATCAGTTGATATTATTTGTTTGGGTGTAATTTATTGTAAAGGTCTTTCTACCAGAATATTATTTTTAATCCTATAAATATTGCTCTTATAAATATTAACATTAAAACTAAACTTGCGTGTGCATTTCTAAATCGAGCAACAGAAGTGTATACCATTTTTAATAGGTGTTTCGAAAATTCGTGTAGTTCAATAAATTTTACAATTGGCGAACATTATGTCGAACTTCTTATTATCTTTTTATTATCTTTTTATTATTATCTTTTTATTATTACTTTTTATTATTACTTTTTATTATCCTTTATTTTGGAGTTCTTCTTATAATAATAAAAATTCTCGTATATATTATTCACTTTATCAGTTGTAATGTGCGTTTATTTTGTAAATCTTTTACATTACTGTCACTGAACATCAGTCTAAGTTCAAATATATTACGACAGTAGTAACTGTCGTTGTTGTCCATATGTTTACTCACAGTTTTGTGTTTCTCAGTAATGCTTAGTTCCCGTAACGGGGCCAGTTCACCCTTGCATCATGCATACCCTGTAACGTATTTCATTCCCTGTCTGCATTATAATTTCGTTTTCACGTAGCGTGCTTTCTAACCTATACTTTTGATAGCAATTTATTCGCCCTTAAGAGTTGAAATACAAGATATGTATTAGATAAATAGCATATAATCTTACACAACAAATCTAAACTAATATTAGAAAGAGAAATAATTTAAATTTTTGTTTGAAATGGATAAACTCTAAAATTACTTAATCGATTTTAAAAATTAATTTGCTTATAGAAAGCTACGTTCTCGTCACATTAACGCAAGCGAGCCTGTGAAAAAAATCTAGTATGCTATAACTGCAATATTTTTAAGCTGGTTTGTAGATCCAGAGATTGGTGTTTTCTTAACAACAACAAAAAACAGTCATAGATTATTATTTTTGTATATAGTATTGATTATTTTATAAAGTTTCTTCGATCGCTTATAACTTATACCATCTAATTTTACTTGACGCCTCGGTTGACCTTCTTCTGATCGTGGACCCAGAACCGCACGATATACGGCACACATTGTGTTTCGTTTTTTACTTTTTGGGCCCATAAAACCTTTTGTAGCCAATAAACTGTATCATGTTTTTAGACCCAATTTTAAAACCCGAACGCTCAGAGACATAAAATATGATTGAAAACGGAATAAGATCCTTCCGCATTTAATAGCTTCGTGGTTATTTTTAAAATATGCTGTACATTTCAAAGATTAACTATCTCTATATTACTACACACATCAAAAAAGTCTAAGCAACATGCGTGATATTACAAATTTTACCATTTATATTAAGTAATTTCTAAGTATTTACTCAAACAAAGTGCGTAGGTAAGTAAACTTTTTTGTTATTGATGACATATTGGCTGGTTGTAAAAAAATATTTGATTATGTTTTGTTTTTTCATAAAATTCAAATGACTGCGAATTTGTATGAATTTAAGTGCGTTTTAATTGCTACGTTTAGTCTTAATTTTATAATTTTACCAACCATTTAAATAAATTTGGCGACAAAATTGAATTGTTGGATATTCTTTACGTCATGAAGCGACGTCATTTGATGGCAGATGAAATGCAAAGAGCTGTAGGGATGTTGCAAGCGGGAAGTAATCAATCTCAGGTATCTCGACATTTTGGCATTCATAGAAGTGTTATTTGTCGTCTTTGGCAGCGCTACAATAATACAGGAGAACCCTTCTGAACAGCATTCAGGCCGTAAAAGGAGTACAACCACTCGGCAAGACCGGTACATACAATTGACTGCAAGACGCCAGCCGATGTTAACCGCTCGAGAGATAAGTTTGAGGTTACAAATTTCAAGTGGTGTTGATGTAAGTCCTCAAACTGTGCGAAATCGACTGCATGAGTACGGCCTACGAGCTCAACGCCCAATCAGGTGCCCACCGATATGTCACGGGAATCGCGCTCGTCGATATGAATGGTATAGAGAACGCATAACATGGATCCAGGAACAATGTGATAAAATTATGTTTTCCGATGAGTCGCGATTCGGGTTTAAGCCTGATACAAGAAGGGTGCGAGTGTATCGTCGGCCCGGAAATACTGAAAGGCTCTGGTGCGTTCAGGAAGTTCATCCATACAGCGGCTCAACAGTTATGTTATAGGCGGGTATTATGAAGAACAGGCGAACTGAGCTCGTTTTTGTAAATGGAAACATGAATGCTGAAAATTACATTGAGGATATTCTCAGACCTTATGTCTACCCATTTGCACAAACCTTAGGCTCCGATTTTAGCTTAATGCATGACAATGTGCGTTCACATACAGCTTGGCGAACCAGTGAATACTTTGCAACGGAGAACATCCGGGTATTGCCCTGGCCTGTACAATCGCCAGATCTCAACCCCATCGAGCACGCATGGGACATGCTCCAGAGACGTGTTTTGAAAGACTTGGACAGAGCGACAACAATCCAACAGCTGAAGGATTTGCTACAATTCCATTGAGAGCGAATACCGCAAGATTACATAAACAGTCTCATTAATTCAATGAATAATCGTTGCCGACCAGTCCTGAATAGCAGAGGAGACCATACTTTGTATTAAATTGTTCTATTCCTTCACAATAAATACATTTTCTTTAGAAATTTCATTTTGTAAAAAAAAAGTTTAGTTTCTTATGTATCTTAGTTTCTACAGTATATTCTAATATTGTTCATTTCTGTTATTAAAAGAACTTATAAAGACAACAGCTGTTATTTTTACATCATAGAACCCTAAAGATATTATTTTTAAAATAAAATACAACATTATAATGTGAAGAACCATCCTAAAATTTAAATTAATACATGTTGCTTAGACTTTTTTGATGAGTGTATAATAAAACTGTAACACGGCCAAATCTGGGCATTAAATATTTTTTGAAAATTATAATCTGGAGAAGACTTTGTTATCGACATAGAAGCCAAAAATAATCCTTTTTTAATTTTTGTTTGTCTGTCTGTCTGTCCCTGTGAATACGCATCACTCTGAAAGTACTGTACCGATTTTGATGACACTTGATATAGCGATAACTAATATTACGAGGTTACATCTGGGATACTTGTTGTCCCATAAACCGCAAGGAGTTCGCCAGGACAGCGAAAAACAAAAATGTGTAGTTAATATAACTAGACTTTTTTAGACTTTAGTACAAGAGCCAGCAACGTTGAAAGAACCAGAATTTTAGAAAGGTTTGTATATATTTTTATAGTTTACAGATTTTACCACTTGACCACAATCTCATCTGATGTGGAATGACGATGTCATCTAAGATGGTGAACACGCTAAACCTAGACAAGAATCGGCTCTCAATTACGGCTGGCAGAACACTGTTATGGTTTCTTGACGACAGTTCTTCATCTGGAGATTAGTAACTAACCAGACGGGGTTAAGAAAAGCCCTGTCACCGTGCTATGGCTACATCACGATGTTTTCTTCCACCGAAAGCTACCATAGTCTTTTATTATAAAAGTACGACTGATGACCGGTTTCTGAGGTACTCGGTTAAACTATCATGAGTTGTCGACTCAATAAAGTTATCCATAAGATAAACTGTTAACGCCTTTCTGTGTACACAACGAGTTATTAAATAACTATGAAACCCATAACTAGTTTTTTGATATTTACTAGATGGTACTTTTTAAAAAAGAGTGTAAAAAATTGTTTATATTATTTTAAGTCTTAACTTATAATAGTAATATTATGATTAAAAATTACTATGGAGATTAGTCGAAGGTTTAATTTAATTTTATAATTATTTACTTATACATTTAATTATTTTAGATACAAAACTTTTCAATTCGCTAGTTGGTCGTCAATTACATGTCATTATCAAGATATTAAACAGTATATAAACGTCAAATAAAACTTATCGGATATATAGACGCCCAGATTGACCAATTAAGTTTAACGGAGGTTTATCGAATGATTGTGTCTTCAGGGACCCAATTTGACAAGTTATCGAGCAGCCGATAACGCTATTGAACAGATAAATATACTCGGAAACCGAGCATAAATGACACACTATGTATCCATAGTGCAACACAAAAAACATAGCGACCACCGAGAGATAATCAATCCACAATGAAATACCGCTGTCATGCGGCTAAGAAATCATTTGGCAGCTGCATAAACGCTATTTAAGCCCTGAACGCAACAAACAAAATTGAGTCACTGTGACTTTGCGCACGGTGTTCATAATTCAGTCTGACATAATTATTTCCAAATAATTTTATTTTTAATTTTTACCTATAAATTAAACCACGAAAGGTGACATCACTAAGAAGTTCTGTAGGATCTTTTATAAATTGAATTTTATAGTTTACAAAACCCTTTGAAGCGTTCATAATGATGTCGATCAAACCCTGAGCACTTTGATTTAATGGACGTGTAAATCAATTGTTTTACTGGTCATTTTGTTCCAAGAATAACAACATAAGAGACCATTCTGTTATAAAAATCCGGCCTTGGGATAACAGGCTTTTTTATTGCACTGTACGAAGAATTAAAACCACTGAAGGTAATTCTACCGTCCACAGAAAGGGGGCGCATCTGCCGTTTTTTGAATTATTAAGTTTTATATGTTTTAGGAATCAGTAAAAGAAGTTGCATCAAGTAGTATTTTCTTGTTCACCTATTTCGTTGAGTTCCCAAATTACACCCAATAAAAACGAATTAGACGACGTACATCGCTAAATGCTACAGAGCATTCGATTTTTATCTAATTTACGTTTTAGATACATGAGCCCTTTTTCCTTACGGCATAAAAATTTCTACCCATTCCACAAATATGGATTTTTGTTATACAATTAATTTTAATTACACGATGTTTTTGATTTCGTTGCATAACGTACTCCATATTCAGAACTCGTGGACATTTTTTAATTTAAATATTGTTAGTAATTTTATTATCTTCTTTAATAAGATATCGTCAGATTTTTCTGATTTCGTCTTTTTTTTTAATTCATTGGAGGAAAACGAACGGGTGGGTCCCCTGATGCTAAATGATTATTACCGTCCATAGACACTAGCAACACCAGGGGATTCGTAAGTGCGTTGCCAGCCTGTGTGCGGGGAAGGAGTGGGCAGGAGAGGCAGGGAGACAGGAGAGATAGGCTTCGGGCGCTCTTACTGACCGAACGAAACGCAACAATGCAAGCACTGTTACTTCACGTCTGTGTTTCTGTGGGTTGGGTGGTACTACCCCGGATGAGCCGACTCATTCATGCTGAAACCAGTAATAGCTTCAGCGTGGCTCTACGCCCTAAATAAATCGATGTTATTTAATATTTCATCTTATTTATGAAAATGAAAATTATGTCTTATGTCACTGTGCTAGCTAAGGAACGATACAAAGGTGCTGGTCTACCATATTAGTTGCTAGATAAACACCACCTAAGCTTACTATTACGAGTGTTACACCTGGTCGGTTGTGGTCGCATACTACCACACTATAACACATATGTTAAAATGTTGATTAAGAACGTTAGGATAAGCCCAACTGATATAACAGATTCATTCGTTAAACTATTAGGAAGCGTCAATAAATGACTTTTGTAGCTGAGTATAAAACGTCCGACATTGTAAAACCGAACGTGGTTTTAATACTAACAACATGGGTTTTTCAAGTAAGTGTCAATGCATTTTGTTTTGTTAATTTTTAATTCAGATGATTTATTATATACTTACATACATTACATTCATATTGTTGAATAATATTCTAAGTAACGAACTGTATTTTCACCGAATTTTTTTGCGATATATTTTGCGATGACCCATCACTGTCGCACATGTCGCTATAAAGTTTTATATTGTACTTTATTTTGCCATGATGTAGATTTTAATAGTAAAACATAGCCCATTTTACTCTCTGATAATGGAGGTTTATCTATTATTACCTGGACGACCGAACCTAGCTCGGTTCTTTAAAAACATCTTTAAATTAAAATAAACTGTTAGTTTTGCCTCACAAAAATAGCAATGTATATTAAAAAGATATCTTTTTTGTTGTCTCTCGAATTCGAACTGGGTTAGACAGATTTTTGAAGCAGCCGATTTCCATCGGAACTATTTTTGTTTGGATAGCAATGGCGAAATTTACCTTTATATTCTAGCCATATTAATTGCCTGAAAAGTCAGATAATAAAGTTTTCTATGAATGAAATCTAGCTAGATCGATATATCGTCCCCGAAACCACCTACTTACTAAGTTTTACGGAAATCGCTGTCGCCGTTTTCGAGATCCTGAATATATAACAATATAAAAATATACAAGAAATGCTCGTTTAAAAGAAATAGATAAACAAAGAATTAATCACTTCTTCATAAATAATAGTAATATAGGTTTTAATGCATACGAAATCGCAATCGATTACTAGTGACACGTTAGCAATTTCATACATATCTTATAGGAAAATTCATTTATGTATCAATTTATTAATCTAATGAAATGTACATCAGAATGTAATTTATTTTGTCTATGACCTTTAGCGAGATGAATAATTAATTATATCGAATCATTTGCTTTTACACGTAAAGCTATCGATCAAGAATGACGTCTGGCGTCTCTCCAAATCTATAGGTCAGGTTAGCATTCTTTCGTACCGCTCGTTTATCTATCTGGACCTTTGTTTGCTATGTCTATTATAGAATTAGACATGACATAGATACCTGAATATGCTCCTGAGAATTGTCCGATCTACTCTTGATTTGTGTAACTATTTAGGAATATATGTATTTTGTTATAATTTAATTATATGATAAGCACTTAAAAAGATAAAAATTTGTAATAAATGATTTAATAAATATTTCCTTTTTTGAACGAAGTTCTTTAACGCAGCTTAGATTTTAGAAATAGTAAGATATCATCAACGAGCAGTTGGTAATTACACATTGCTTCTCATGTTCATGCTGGCCTCCTCTTGGTACCTTAATATACATATACATTAGAATTATCGTTAAAGGTATAAATAAAGATAGTTTGTGATGCCCCATAATATATCAAAATTAAATTGAATCGTGTTGCATCAGTTAATAAGACCATATTCGTCAGGAAATCTCTAATTAATATAAAGTTAAGTAAAATTTTGGCTAATTTATTCATTTCTTTTACGAGATTGTTTATGTTTCAGCGAGAATAATATTTGTCTTAAAATATTCTAATATTTACGACTTACTAGAAAACGAACTTATATCGCCTGCGTCACGTGTTTTATTCATACAAAAAGATTCCTTTTTTTCGCAGTTTTCCATTAAAACGTAACCAATTTTTATAATTCTTGCCTTTCGTCTTTTTGTGCCGGTTAATCTCCGAAACATTTGGACTTATTTTGACAGGTCTTTGCCAGGTAAAAATAAAATAAAGAAGAAGTTATACTTCTTTAGTGTAACAAGATAAAAATCTTTTCAAAATTTTTATCTTTAGCCGTATTCTACATTTGTAGAAAATACGACGCTAACAATAGAAAAAACGTATTTAATACATTGAAAGTTTTAATACAAACGACGAATACAAAGAAAAAGATGTTGACTATAGCTAACTTCAAGGTGTCGGTTTTTCGGGACGGTGTGCGCGCGAATCTTAAAAATTTACTCTCATCAAGTTTCACTAACGCGCCAAAAGAAGTATAACTTGAATGCCTTTATCTACATTCACTTTTCTTACTGAAAGTAAATAGTTGAATACATAAATTTTCTATTCAATCAGCAGTTATTTCTGACGACTTTTAGTCGCTCGTTTGTTTTAACATTCGAAATGTGTTATTGCGTTCGCATTGCAAACTGGTTTACAATTCACGTGCTTTGGTCACATTTTATTGTTCTTCAAATTGCCACTAGTTAAAACAATGAAAGTTTACGTGGGCAACCGGGATGAATGTTTGAAGGAAAAAAATCTAATTTTTTAACTATTTTATTACATCGTTACTGTTCTATTTTTTTATTTCTTTAGCAGTGAACCTGCCAAGTGTTTTTTAATTAACATGTGAAATATTGTCGCGAAACCGTGACATTATCTAAGATCAGATTTTGAAACGGTTTTTTTTTAAATATAAGTATATAAAAACCGAGTAATTAGGTATGTTTCTGCAGATTTTTTGTTTGATGCATACAACTACATCTCTTTACTAAGTACACCGAAATATGTCAATCCTTAGTTAAATTATGAAAATCCTTAGCGAAATGAGTTCCAGCACCGTTTTAACTATACAATATCATGTAATACTCATCTTATAAGTGTATCTGGAGTAGCTTGTGATCCACTAATGCCTTTGAAACTAAAGGGGAAAGTTTATAAATCTATGATAAGACCGCTCATGCTGTATGCATCTGAGTGCTGGGCTACGAAAGAAACGGATGAAAGAAAATTACATGTGGCAGAGATGCGAATGTTAAGGTGGATGTGTGATGTGACTAGAATGGATAAGATTAAGAATGAGTTTATCAGAGGAAGTCTGAAAATAGCACCGGTGACAGAGAAGTTGAAAAGTAATAGGTTAGCATGTAACTAGAAAAGTGTTGAGTATGATGGTGGATGGATATACGAGTAGAGGAAAAGACCGGAAAAGGTGTATATTGTGTGAAAAATGATATGTGCGTAAAAAGTGTGAATACTGAGATGACATTTGATAGGAGGGAGTGGAAAAAGAAAACATGCTGTGCCGACCCTACTTAGGTGGGATAAGGGTAATGATGATGATGATGACTCATCTTATAAACGTTTACTTTATAAATTACTAGCCTCTACCCGCGACTTCATTCGCGTGGAATAGTTACTTTGGGCTAACGTTAACACGCAGAGAGAGAAGACAAGAAAAACGATTTTGAAACATTTTTCACTGGTTCTTGCTACTATTGGTATAAAATCGACAAATAGGCTATATAACACTGATCGGACCAGTAGTTCCTGGGATTACCTCCTACAACGTCACACACTCACAAACTTTACCTCTTTATAATATTAGTATAGATATATTTCTTTATTTCATTTTCAAGACTAAAGCTTTGCACCGATCATAATAATTATCATAAGGGTAGCCTAGAACGAGAAAAATACAGGTGTAATTTTCATCAGGAACATACCGAATAACGCTAAGAAAATAATAAGCAAAGTCCCGAAAGATAGTGAAAGATAACTGAAACTAATCCTACACGCTTTATACTTCCTAAAGTCTCAGGAGCCAGACAAAACATCGTCAGACGGTGTCTATACATAGCGTACGTTGTGGCATCGGCAGCCAAGAATTTATGCCAGTAGAATTCCTATAGTACGTCTTGTACAATACAATTGAATAACATGTTACGAAATCAATAGTTCAAATTGATGACGTGACTGTAATTTCATTTGTATCAAAGACAAACACTCGTTAGTTTGTAACACTCTATTACGAGCATGCTTTCGATCTGTATTCATTATGAACTATATTCAATTAGCTGTGCCCGGGGGTCCGGTCATGAATATCTTCGACGCGTTATTCAACTTTACGTACCTACTCATAATTTAGGATTTCTGAAGGAATTCATTTAAAACCATAGTGTCTATTAATTTCGATCAATTTAAAAATATTTCAATTCATGATTAATTCTCCACAAGCGTTATTGATGAGCTTAATAACCTATAAATTTTAAAATTGTAACAAAAGTCACACTGTCTTTATAAAAAGTATTTAAGGATAAGCAAACGATTATCTCTGTAAATTATTATTTTTTTACTGCTCACTTAATTAAAAATGAAATTACAGTTACATAACAGTACAATGATTTTTAGGTCATATTCGTGATCAGTGGTCTATCTTTATTTATATAGAGATAAATAATATGTCTATAACTGTTTATTATAAGTATTAATATAGATAAGGCAAAAATGTGCAATTAATTGAAAATGGTCATAGGGTTTTTTTTAAAGAACTTATTTTAATCGAATCAATAAAACAAATGTTATCTCTTATTTATTTATATTCAGCCACTTTACATTATACTTATGTAAGTTTTATTAAAATATACAAAATTTTAAATTGTAAAGTTCAAACTTGCTAAGATTACAAAATTGAATCCTAATTGACTAATTCCAATATTAAGATATTTTAGACTTGCGTCTATGAGTTATCTGAGTACAATATGTCTATTTCGACATTATTAAATTCTATGACTTCCAATATAATATCGTGAGATAAATAAAAGTACTCTTATATCTGATAAGCAACAAGACAAACAATATCAATGGCTCTATTCCTACGAAACGATGAACTCGAATTAGTCGAACGCCCGAAATTGTCCACATCGGATGCCGGAATTGCCCCTCTGTATTTAATGAGCGTGCGTCACGGTCGCATTTGTTTTTGGTACAAATGATAAGAGCAAATAACATCTCAAACAGTGTTCGTACTTTATAAGAGCATTATTTGAAATTATCGCACACGGCAAAAACACTATCCTGACGATTCTAAATTAGCCTTGACTGTAACGTAAGGAAGCTTGCGATTATTTTTTTATAGTGTGCAAACCTTACCAATGATTAAAGATAAATCAAGCGAAGAAGAACGAATCAAAACTACACTACTGCAGTGGGAAATTAAACAATTTTTAGCGAATTTCAAAAATCTTTAACGGATCACCTTAATAAACAATACCTAGATCATTTGTTTTTTTTTTCTTCGAATTGACTACGCTATTGACCCAGTAAGGTCTTAACAGCTTCACCGGACTACTAAGGCACTTGCGGCACTCAGCCGATTTTATTTGAGCAACTAGCTCAAGAGTGCATGGTACACCTCGGTTCGGGCTATTACCTGATACATGCAATTCGTGACTTATCTTAGCTAACCTAGGCTAAACTACATATTCATACTTATATGAGTTATTGAAATATATATGTGTACCAAGGATACATACCTCGACAACTCTTATATGTATTTTGTGTAGGATAATTTTTCTAAACTATTTCAGTTCGATAGGGGAAAAAATAAAACCCTTCCACTTTTATTTGTAAGTATGTATGCGTGCACGTGTGTGCAAGTGATATGTGTAATGTTGTTGCAGTGTTGTGAGATTTTGTGTGACTGTATCCCGCGAGCAGCGTACTCAAGGGCTCCACGGCGAGGGAACGGCCCTACGATCATTTGTACAATATCTAATGTAGAGAATACTTTAGCAGAAATATAAATACGGTCTACTTTCACTTTATTTATTTCTAAACTTTAATGTAATGTACCAATATCTTGGTGTATATCGTTTACTATATAGTAATAAGGGTAATTTAAAAAACATAAAACAAACAAATAGAGAGAGATAACATCATACGCTTACAAATTAGACCGAGCATTAAATTGCTGATATCTCCCACGTTAGAGCACCGAGTCACGCGATTTTGTGTGATCATGTCTTTGAACCGAGTCCGTGTATATTCCTGATACGCAATGTTGTCGCCATGGTCATAGTTACGGCATGTAAAAAAATTATTTTAAACATTTTATCTCATGACAATAATCATTCATTATTATTACGTCACTCAACCTTGGGTCCCATTGGGATTACGGATATTATTAAATGTTCCTTATTCTATACTACTTATTTTAGTCCTTTCACGTTTACAATAAAGCTGGTACTATTTAATAAATGAAAGTAAACGATTCTATCAAAATTCAGACAAGTCCCGCTTTCATTTACAATTTGGTTTTTAGGTTAATTAAAAATAATAAGAGTATTTAAATATAATGACGTCGAGCACCGTTCCTTGATTAAATTCACAAATGGGATGGAGGCAACAATTTGTAAACGAATTTTCATATTTGAGAATATTTAATTAAATCAATATACATTAAAATCCTATATAATAACAATAGAAAAAAACTAGTTTCACATAGGGTTTAATTTATTACTTTAACAGGAATTTGATTCACGCCTACAGTATTTATTTCCTTCCCTAATTACATATGAGACAAGAATAAAGCGATAGCATAGTCGAATCAAAATAATAAATTCAGATCACGTCTCAGTCATAAACACTTAACATAACAACGATAATGTCATTTCTCTTTACGTAATATGTCTATCTTTTAGGTGGTATATAATCTTAATTTGCCATTTCAAAACTGTTATTTATCCAATTCTGTTATCGCATTGCTCGTACGAAATATGAAATTAGAGGGGCCGGTCCCTAAATAAATAGGTCACAGTATAGTGGACCGAAGAAAAATAGGAATACAAATTAAAAATTATAACCCCACGTACACAATCCATTGTTTACTCGTAATAAATAATATTAGTATTGGTATGAGTTTGAATGTAAGTCATATAATATATATTTTCAAAGACCCAGCGTCTTTGAAAACTCAGTAACAAATTCGAAATGTCAAAAAAAATCATGACCGTTATTGTACATTGGCGTAAAATGTACTAGAATACAATTACTATGCTAGAATACATTATATAGAATAATATCATATAACCTTAGAAAAGAGAATTTATAGTCGTTAAAAAGCATACGTCAAGGTAACCATGGCTTATACCAATTTGTTACTTCAATGTAACTATGGCATAGATGTAGTGTTTTTTCTCTCGAACTGACTACGCTATTGACCTAGCAAGATCTTAACAGCTTCATCGGACTACTATAGATGTAGTATTTTCGCTCGTTACTCGATTTGTATTTGGTCTGTTTGCTTTGATTCAAAATGGCAGTTGAGAATTTATGTAATCCACACTTGTATGACACCTGTACTGCATAAGTAAAATAGATGAATCTATACACAAATTGGAGAAAATTCGAAAAGTCCATAGGTTGTGTGTGTGCCTTTAGCGAAGTACGTCTTCCTCGTTCTTACTATTAAGTGTAATTTGAGAACAGAAGCTCACATATGTGGACAAAATCAAACTTACTTCAGAAGGCCCTAAGAAAGCGTTTATAAATGTCGAAACTACCACCGGTTCGAGAAAAAACCCAGTCATTGAGAACTCGCAAGAAATTTGATCTGGTTTATCTTTTTTTCTTACATATTATATTTGCAATCGCTGTTAGCATGAAAACAGAGTGAAGTATTATTTCTGGTATATCTGTTCATTTACAAAATATAATTTTGATGTGCCTCTTTCTCTGCTTTATATTTATATAAAGATGAGCCACTCTTTCTATGGGCGGCAGTATGACATGTATATTTTTTAACATTGATTACTGAGATTACTATGTTGACAATAATAAGTGTGTTAAAAACAATGGCGACCGTCCATTGATGAGGGGTCATCGGCAATTGATGTCATAAAGTCGGCAAAATAAGTAGATACGAAAGTCGAAAGTGTAAATCACACTTGAATGGGTTGTGATAACCTCACACACGTTATACCCATCAGAATGACCCTCTAATGGTCTGTCACGTTTTGGTATCAGCTACTTAGCGACAAGCACTTTCTTTGCAGGCCGGCGTAATAGCGATAACTGCCGATGGATGATAGATCCTCTCTATGTTTGGCATTGTTTTTAAATTACACTGTGAATTCCGTTAGGCACAATGACGTCATTCTGTTATTCTAATGGATGTTATAAATACGAAATTGAGAGTCTTTGTTTGTTCGTAACCCTTGCACGCCTTAAATACTCGCCTCGACTTATATAATCCAGGAAATAAATACTAAAGAGAGCATAGCCGCAAACAAAAGCTAGTGAAGAATGAAAACATTATAACACCACAACTCTGCTGAGATTAATGGAGAGAATTAATCATCATTTTTCTTTAATCTCGCAAACGTGATTCAGTTTCTACAGGTTCATTGAAAACCTCTATGCGACCGTACCGTTTTTTGCTAAAGGTCAGTACTTTTTCTGTTTCATCCACCAATTGAAAAATAACTGATAGATGGATATATGAAAGCAAACTGATTTATTTTTTACGATCGAAACTCAAATCGTTTTTGAATCGAATCGAAAATGAATTATTTTTAGTCGTCCTTTGTCCATGAGAAGTTTTTACGGTTTTTCAACAGGAACTCGCGATATTGAAAATTAATTTTTAACTTTGAAACAACTTTCCTCATTTAGCGAACTTGGGTAATAATGACGATACAGTCTGAAGAATTTTTAAGCGTTAAAATCTATACGTATTTTAGTATACGTATAATAGTATACGTATAATAGCCACGACTTTATCTGCATCATTTATTATCTTAAGAATATGGTTTATGATGAAGACATCATACCGCTTGCTTTACACCTCTGCGGCAAGTAAACACCCATCGCCGAAAGTGTATTACTTATAAAATCTTAGCAAATTAAGACTTTTAATAACTTTCTAATATATGAAGCTATCGTGCTATTTTACATAAGGATTAAGTGTCGTAAAAAATAAAACCACAAATCTATCCAATAGCTCTTTTTTTATAATTTTGTTTAAATGAAAGACTAGCTTTTGCTCGCGGCTTCGCCTGCGTTAATGCAGAATTCGCCTATCACTCCGGAATAATTCCTTTTTTTACTGAATAAAAATTACCAATAATTTGTATGTATTTCATTGTCATCTGTTGAGTAGTTATGGCGTGATAGCGTAACAAACAAACTCACAATCGCTTTTATAACGTAAGGATTATTCTGAGAATATTGTTTATTTTTATACAGTGCGACTGGTTAGTCGTCAGCAATATTTTTACAGCATAGTCATTAGTCGATTTTCGTTCCAAATCAATGAATAAATAGGTGCTTAATATTTGACCTAATTATCTAGAGAAAAACAAAACTGATATACGCTCATACATTTACGCAAAAACGAACTGGCGTAATAATAAGGAAAGCAATGAATCACACCGTACCCGCCCGCTTCCCGCATCTTGACTCGCGCCACTGATCCTTTGTTTGACCGTGCGGCTTTCCAACGATAAGCAGTGACGTAATTATTAACCTTCAAAAGTGCCCCTTTCATGTTGTTCATTGAACTTCGTTCCCATACTTTTAAAAGTTTTAGAGGAAACTCTAATTAAGGCTCTCTCTCTCTCTCTCTCTTTGTTGTTTATTAGTATTTGTTTTGAATTTTATATGAAAAGCACCAAATTATAAGCCATGTCTTTAGATTAAGCTTACAATGTATAAAAAATAACGAGTGTAACTCGATGAGTTCTTTTTTCTACTACCCAAATTTAGTAGAAACTTGATCTAAAGAATTTGGAAAACCCAGTATCGTTATCTTTGACAGTTGCAAGATCAATCTATAAAATTTTACTAATATTATATTAATATGTTAATTCTTGTACGATGTTATTTATATTATTGAAATCCCTATTATTTATCTAAGGAATCTTTACAGCCTGTAACAAGAAAATATTTACGAATGTTTTACGTAAGAGTTTATGACCTATAAAATAGGCGATTTGGTTTATTTACGACAACATTCAATCCGTTATTTATACCATTCATTGTATATGACAAAGTGTTTTATATAGTTTGCAAGTATCAATAATATTAGAGAAATATATAAAGCAATGAATATAAGACGACATTGTTTAAAGGCATATTTAAGGTAGATGCATCGTTTCCTACATATTTTATGCATTGTCTAATCATCTCTTTAGATGATAATTAGTTGCGGATTGTATATTTTCGGTATAAAAAATTAAGGTTTAGTTTTCTTTGTCAAATTTATCGAAAAACGCTTGACAAAAGAATTCGTCTGTAAAACGATTTAATATTTTTTTTAGATGTAACAGTGGAATTGTTTCAGACAGGCAAGAAATGTTGGCCTGATTAATTAGGAACCGCATGTATTCCCAAACCATTGTTATTTTTGGCATTCGCCGCCCTTGGTCCGGCCGGGATTAGTCCGACTTGATGATCTGTGTTCACTGTTGAGACGGAAATATACTTCTGTTCTGTTTACGTGAACATCATTTTGAGTTAACGGTTACTGAAAATACATGCATATTGTTAATTCCAATTTTTACCATGGGAGACAAGGATAAATTAGAAATATCAGACGGCATTATTCTTTTTTTAGGAATAATCTATCTTCAACGAAAGGAGTATTCGTTTTACTTAAGCTTAAAATTATTGGATGTAATAAATACCTACTTGAAATCGATTCTTCTAATTATTTTCGTATTATTTTACGTAAAAAAAAGACTGATTATTCTTAAAAATAATATTTATAATAACTGAAATCTAAAAATCGAATGCAAATTACACTACTATAGTACATTTGTATCTATAATTAGTATGACATAATGCAGTGTCACTAAACAACCGTCAGCGTTACTTTTGAAACAGCACAGAGTGTAACAATCGATTTTATCTACATATATATATAAAACAAAGTTGGTTTAGTTACACTATTTATAACTCAAGATTCGATGTACTAATTATATCTCGAGAACGCATTGAGTGATTTAGATATTTGTTCATGTACCATTTTGTCAATTTTTATACATCTAATTTTATCTTAACAAAAAAGTAAATGTCATTCATTCAGCTAATAATTGGAAGTCGTGAATATTTGTATGTAGGTCCTTTTACAATGTACGTGAGAACTAGAGAAATACTTTTGGTAATTCAACTCCATAGGTGAAAAAGAGCATGAAACTTTGTATGAAAATCCGTCATTTTAAAACAACACGCATACGATGCCGCGGGAAATCACTACCATATCATAAGATAACTGAGCGTTTTAAATTCAAGTGCACGAAAACTATTTCTTACACATAAACCTTCCAGAAGCAATTCTAGTAACGTAGTATAAGAAAACACAGACGGATTGCGACTTAGTTTAAAACTGTCTAAAGATCAATATTGATATATTAACATGCCTGTTTTACATAACAGCAAAAGTTCGCGAGTGACAGCTATGAAGTATATTTTATAGCCGGAGTAAATTATTTTAATAACCCTCAAAGAAGTACCATAGATGAATGAATGAATAATATCAAAGACACGTGCTTCCACTTCTTATAGTTTATGGTTTTACAGAACTATTCGACGTTAATAAGAAGAATGTTCATATTTTAATATTTTCTTATAACGTAACTGAGAATTATTTTATTGCCTGTTTACTCGTATCTACCAATGTTCAGAATCTAAACATTTGAGTTATTTGATTGAAGAAGGCTTTACTTTGCGAAAATCCATAATTAAATATAAATCCAGGCGCAAGTGCAGAGTAGCGTTCACGATAGTATTTATATATCTTGAGATATAGAGAATACTTCATTGTTTTATTTTTAATAAAGGCGGTATCTCACGATCGACTTGAATTTAGAAATTAGTCTAATATTTTTGTTACTTACCTCATTGTCCTTGGAACATCAGCATGAAACCAGAGATGTTAGGTTCGCGTCGACCATAATATATTTTAAGTTGCAGTATTATCATTGATATTTTATACCAAAGAGTATATAAGTCGATATTAGTAGACGTATGGATTGTGAAATATGAAGAACAGAATCTTGCTAATAAACGCTTCAAGAGCTTCTATGGTATGGAAACAGGCCGTTTTCATATTTTTTGTATTGGTAAAAAACACTTTGAGTGCTACGTTGGTCATATATGACCGGACCTAATGACGCCACTGTGGTCGTTAGTGACCGGAGCGCTAGATTTTTTTACAAAAGTAAAAATCCATTCGTTGCTTCGTAAAAAAAACGCGATTACGGTGTTAATAGCTATTAAATGAAAAGTCGGATGACAAACAAGGGAGCAAATCTACCGATCGGTTTTTACTTTTTTTTGTATTTGTATATAAATATGTAAAATACAAAGTGTACTTTAGTATTTATTTCTATCTATTTTTTTTATCATAGACTAATTTTACTAATATTATAAATGCGTAAGTAACTCTGTCTATCTGTATGTCTGCCGTGCTTTCACGCCAAAACTATTGAATTTAAATGAGATTTGGTACACAGTCTACATTCTAAGAAAGGGCATAGGCTACTTTTAAATGCGAAAAAGGGTTGTAAGGGGATGAAACGGGGCATGAAAAGTTGTATGAAAGTATCGTAATTTAAGAGCTCAAAGCTTAGAATTTATTTTTTACGCTGTTGATACCATATAAATAAATATGACATTCATATTTTGTAAAAGTTTTACCCTCAAGGGTTTAAAATAACAATAGGAAATAGGGGATGAAAGTTTGAATAGAAATATGTAAGCTTCCGCTCCGATTTGAAAATTCTTTCAGTGTTAGATAGCTCATATATCGAGGAAAGCGCTTGGATACATATGATTACGCTAAGACCAATAGGAACAGAGCACCAATGAAGAATGTTTCAAAATCGTATTTTTTTCCTTTTGAAAGCGTGTTAGTTAGCCCGAAGTCATCATTCCACGCGGACGAAGCCGCGAGCAGAAGCTAGTTTATCATACATTATGAGCAAAGGCTACAGAACAATTTATACATGTTATTTTGCGTCCTATGAAACTATGAACAATCTCCAGGCCAATGTTTCCTCCCTATAAGATCCTTCAAGCGTAATAGTAACAAACATGACATTTGCAACCGGTTATGGATTGCTTAATTTGTCGGTGATCATCACTGTTTTTAGATTGTACTATGTTTACTTTCGAACAATGCTCTCACTTCGCCGTGTTTAAATAAAAAATACACTAGAATAATTACGATTAACTTTAACAAAAACGAAAAACATATATATTTTCTGCGCCGCTTGAAGTTATCCTCTGAATTCATAAATGAAGTTATTTTAGGCAATCATCCTCCACCGTAACTTAATTATTTTTAGAATTTTCTTCTCAATAAAAGCGATCTTATACTAAGTATCACTTTTTAATTGTCAGTTTATCGAAAATCTAATTTTCAACGTTGACAACCCTAATTAAGCTACGCTAGTCTGATACTTCCCATATATATTACTACTTAATTACAAGGAACACACGACAGGGGTGACGACCCAAATTATGTTTATACCCCTAAATTTGTTTACACATTGCTGTACGTAACGTGGTTTTATAAATCTTTTTCATGATATAATCGCGGATATCACACCCTCAGTGGTCCGGTTAGACCCTTTCAATCCGTTTCGGAACACAGCCTCTAATCAAACTCCAGTAGACCGAAATTAATGTGATTAAATTTTAGCAGATATTTTTACATTGTCGATTTTAGATTTTGACCGTAATCTCATTGGATATTAATTAATGATGTGGTCTAAGCTGTTAACAAGCTAAATCTGAAGGAGAACTTCCCAAGTGCAGTGCCAGAATACCCCTCTAGATGCTAAGCAATGGATTTTCAATTTGAAAGTAGCTAGTCAGGTTGGCGTTTGAAAAGGCCCTAATGTCATGTCATAGTTTTACCACGATACTGTCCTTCACGGAAATTCTGGGTCATTGCTCATATGATGATCTGAAGGGCAGCAAATAGTCAAACGGCCTATCTGATGGTAAATGGTTATCGTCGGGACACCTGCAATACCAGGGGTATCGCTGTTGCGTTACCGGCCTTGAAGAGTGTTTCAATCCCTTTTTGAAGAGACCCCTGTCATAACTCCGGAGTAATACTGTACCGGATAACCCATCCCACAACGTTAGCTTACGCATAATAAAGGTTCTAGAGAACCTTACAGTTGTTGCTGAAGTAGGAGTGCTTCAAATATTGCCATACAATTTTGAAGTAATTTATTGCAATAAGGTTCAATATGTAATTGAAACTTTTCTCTATATTCAATTTTCTATTGCATCCTTAATTTTGTTTACACAAATATTAAGTTGTACAGGATATTTTCATTCCAAAATGTAAATTAAACATAATATTTTGATCAAATTTGTCAACATCCAAAGTTTTTGTTGTCTGTAGTCTGTCGTCAATTGATAAATCTCTCTGGGTCGTAGGGAGCTTTCAATTAAAACTTTACTTAAAATTAATGGTCCTTTTATCGGATTCTTTTCTCGGAAATTAATCCTATTAATTGTGAAGAGTGCTATTGAGATTCTCATTCAGAATTCGCTTTATGTGACATTAAAAATATTTTTAGCTTAATAAAAGACTAGATATCCATATATTGTATATACATGTTCTACTTGGATCCCAAATAAAATTAATAATTAGCAGAATACTGTAGTATATTAGACTGTACTACTGTAGTTTAGTATATTATCAGACATAGATAAATGTCCTCGAAACTACTACATCTGTTTATATTGCATCAATTATTACCTTCCTCTTAGACCTCCATGCTGAACTGCATTTTGCCAAAACAATTGAGTGGTAGGATAATAATGTAGGATTTCATTCTTAGTTTGTCGTGTTTCGAGATCAACCAGGGTATACCCAGTAGGCGCTGAGTTATGTATTGATTTCCTGTTGATGGTATTTGTTTTTAAATTGTTTTGCTCATAAATTAGACAAAGTATGGTCACTTAGCAGTGCTGCTATTAAAAAAATATGTTCATCACGGAACGCCCGGCAGATATAAGACATTTAAGCTGATATTAAAATTTTATAATTGACTAGCACTTAACACGACTTGGTCCGCGTAGTAATAGATACTATGAGCTAACGTTAAAACGCAGCGTAAGCTCTCAAGAGAAAAAAGAACCGGTATTTTGAAACATTTTTCATTGGTGCTCCGCTCCTATTGGTCCTAGCGTGATGATATATAATATAACCTTTCTCGATAAATGAGCTGTATAAAACTGAAAGAATTTCTCAAATCGGACCAGTAATTCCTGAGATTACCCCCTGGAACGTCACAAACTCACAAACTTTACCTCTTTATAATATTAGTATAGATATAGATAAAAACCAATAAAGAAAATATGGAGTGAAAGAATAAAATAAGATTGATAAATAAGATATATAAATAATACGCAACTCACAAAGAGAAGCCACTGAGTATATAGTATACGCATGCACACACATAAGATACACAATATAACAACAACAGGATACACACGCATACACATATATTGCATACAAAGGATATGACGACACAAGTGAGCGTCACGTCGTTTGCCGTGACGGCAAACGGGCCGAATTTACTAACATTGGGCATTTCAAATTTTCACAATTTTCTCTCAACATCATGTCTCAAAGTGACATATTTTTTCACCGAATCATGTGAATAATTCCTCAAATATAATATAGCCTTCCTGTGAGATAATAAAGCTTCTATTGTAATGGGATGATTCACGCAATCAAGGCTTAGGAAAAAAACGACGAAAATTTTTTTAACGATAAATAAAAAGGAATACAAAAGTGATCACATTTTACTTGCACGTACTTGTTACTACAAATGTAAAAGAATTGTTAAAAGTTTTTCTAATACATTATATTTTTTTATGTGTCAAGGCAGCCTGTTTGTTCCTTTTGAATTTCCTTTACACGAATTTGGTTATACCGGTTTCGAAATGCGGTCAGGTTAAATAATTAATATTTTATCAATTCAGTATCACTATATTATCAAAAAAATATACAGTTAAGATCGCATGGGGTTTTACCTTGTAAATAATTTTCTACGTAGTCTTTATTATGTCACCAAAGACTGAGGTGTGGTAAAAAAGTGATACAACTTTCCTATAACCTATTTCACTT
The DNA here is from genome assembly GCA_014332785.1 of Antheraea mylitta. Lineage (NCBI taxonomy): Eukaryota > Metazoa > Arthropoda > Insecta > Lepidoptera > Saturniidae > Antheraea > Antheraea mylitta. The sequence continues at coordinate 3,439,201 of JACEII010000008.1, forward strand.
TCCAATTATTAATGCAATACGTTCAGGTTCGGCTAATGGAGGTCACAAAATCACACGTAATTCGCACTTGATTAATTCTCTATACGCTGACAGTGGTCGCACGTTCGACATGCGACGCAATCAACACGTTCCATTGTCAGCCAGTTTGTCTGTAGTTAATTGAGATGCGACAAATAGCAGTTTGACACTCTGTTTTTTTTTGCGAATTCATTTGGTTACTCAACAACTCTTATATATATTTCGTATCGGATAATTTTCTAAATTATTTCAGTTCGATAAGGGAAAAAATTAAACTCTTCCACTTTCATGTGTAAGCGTGTGTGCGTGCACGTGTGTGGAGGTGATATGTGTAATGTTGTCACAGTGATGTAAGATTTTGTGTAACAGTATCGCTCGAGCAGCGCACTCAAGGGCTCCACGTCGAGGGTACGAACTTAGACTTGAGGCGCTGCCGAGGGGGTCTAATCTGGTGTGCGGGAGCGAAATTTACTCCTAGACCACGGCGACATGATCTGTAGTTACGGGCGTGGGCGTGAACACGCTATGTTAGGAGAACATCAGATGAGAGTTTAGTCCAACGTTTCACGTATGAAGTATAAAAAAGCGGTAGAAGTTAGTTAATAAATATAATACAACTTTAACTATAACTTAGGTTTATTACCTTTCTCATGTTTAAAATATTATATACATTGATATTACCAGTAATCATTAATTCAATTTTAATCATGTTTTTTGGTTTTGACCTACTAATGTATGTAAAAACAAAAAGAAAAAAACAGATTCGTGTTATAAAGAAAAGGCCACGGGTATATGAATTGTTTACCTCCCGATCTCACCTCCCTTTCTCCCTTTCCGACTTACCTCAGAGGGATCCGAAGATAAAATGAAATTCTATATTAATGCCATATCTCAGATACTCGTTCCTTAATATTTCGAATTTATTTGTGGTGTTTCTCTTATTGAAGTTTGGTTCGGTTCGTAGAATTTAGATTCGGTAACGAATGAGCTTTGTTCTCGCAGTGGGTAACTTTTAATATTATTGGTTTTATATTATTTACATTCGTTATAAAGTTCAGTATCATGAAAAACATTTACTTACTGTAGACTATATATGTATTCAGTTACAGAAGTAGAAAACACTTATCTGTTGCTAAATATTTATGTTAAATATTACAAGAACTAATAATGAAACGCCTTATTAATACGTGCTGGATAAGAAAAATATTAGAAACATCTGCAGTTAATTATTCGTTATTACTATTGAAAATGACTATATCGTATATATTATCGCAACGTCCGAGCAAATAAGCGATATATAAAACCAATGTGCGTGAAAGAGAAATAATTGGACGGCGTTCACAATCAAAGTCACGATATTGATAAAAAAAATTCAATTCGATTCAGAACAGCGACTTAGCCAGTAGTAGAATAACTGACAGGAGGTTATGTCAACAATTGTCGTAAAATAACACAACAACGTGATTCATTATCTATTAATTTATAGCCCGTATTGCTATCGGGAATGTTAAGCAATCGAAAATTTTAACAAGTTAGGTTTAAATAATTCAGCGCATCTACCGAATCCGCTCGATTGAAACTAAAGGATAGATAGTCAATTTGAGAATTTAGTACAATGTTTAACTCGTCCCAATTCCAATACTTATTGTTTCTGATTTAAAAATATCCAGGGTGATGTTCATCGATAAAATGGTCAGATGAGTTGTAACTTATTAACTATCGTTTCATAATGGAATCGTGCTATTTTTTATTTATCTATTATTTACAAATAATATAAGTAGATAAGTATTACACCTTACAGGTTAAAAATTATATCTTTATCAGGGTGTATCGGTTGAGTGCCTTAAGCGCTCACCTTAGTAGTTGGATGAAGCTGTTAAGAGCTTGCTAGGTCAATAGCGTAGTCAGTTTGAAAAACAAAAAATCTTTATCTTGGTCACAGAAGTCATTTTATTTTAACCTGGCGATACCTTGCGATTTGACTCATGTTTCATTTTAAAAACTTTGAATCGCTATCGACGTATTTATGTACCTTAAATAAATTTCGTATAAAGCACGACTCTTGCCTAGAGAGCTGACCACGCAAGTGAGACCGTAGCATGGTACCTCTTAAACATATGCATTCACAGTTCAGCTTTTTTCGGTAATCCTCGGTTGTCGTCGAATGGCTAATCCCTTCTGGGCTCTCAATACCCCGGGCGGCACCACACGACTCGCCCACACTTTAAATTCTTTCTACGCTTTACACTTTTTATGGTTATTGCTTGATTCCTAAGCGTAATAACATGAAGCTAGGTAACATATAATCTTCAATAAGTAGACCAAAGCATGTAAAAAATTTATCAAATCTGGCAGTAAGTTTCTCGAACTATTAACATGCCCTCAAAACGAACAAAACAATGAGCTTTATAGCTTGTGCTTTATAATATCAGTATACGTACCAATAACAATCACATGTACTCTATTATATGTATTTTTTTTACTAAAACACTTATATTATACTTAGGAATACTTACCTATTCGTACAAATATATAATGCAGCAAATATAAAAAGTCACATTTGTCATAGCAACAAATATATTACAATCAAAATAAAATTATAACCGGGCTCAATTCCGAGGACGATAAATCATGTCAGTTTAGCTTGACCCGACTGACGGGGAAAAGTAACGTATTATGCCGCCCTGGTCAGCCACCGTCTGGAATTCGTCAAGTTTGATTGATGGCGCGAAATGCACGGGTGCTTTTCTTTGAACGAGGATTAGAGACATTTGTCTACAATCATTAAGGGTTACAGTGGTAGTGGAACAAGTAAGAATAGGATTTTGGTTTTGTGATAGAAGATATAGAAAGAATCTGGTTCTCAGATGACACGCAGTCGAACTAAAAGTTTCCTAAAATTACTGAAATACATGAAATTATAACGCGTTAGTAAGTAAAATAATCTTAGTAGTCTATGGTAGTTAAAATGGTACCCAATAACAACATCCATTAGAATATACAAGTAAGTTACTTTGTTAATATTTTCCTTGCTAATGTTGCAGTCTAAATATTTAGTACCTGGGCGACCGAGCCTAGCTCGTGTATATATATATATATATATATATATATATGCTTCTCCTGCCACTCGGATTCAAACTGGGATTACACGGATTTTCGAAGCAACCGATTTCCATTTGAGCTATTTTTGTTTTGACAGCGCCGGCGAAATTTACCTTTATAATCTAGGTATATTTTTTCATTGTCTGAAAACTCAGTTAAAAGAGTTTTCTATGAATAAAATCTAGCTAGATCGATTTATCGTCCCCGAAACTATCTACATACTAAATAAATTTCACGGAAATAGATGACGGTATTTCCTAGATCCTGAATATATACAAATATACAAAGATCGCTCGTTTAAAGGTATTAGATTACTAGACACGTATCTAGTATCTAGTTGTTGGTTAATCAAATGCGTATTTTTTTATTTTCTTTCAGTTACGGTCCATGGACCATAGAGTTGTACGAATAATAAATATGTTGTCTATAATATTTTTGCATATTGATTACGTCATATGGCGAATAAATTTTTCAAACAATTCAGTGTATCCTCGTTCATGATTCAAAAGAAAAAGTAACCGAAGATTGGCACTTTATTAATAAAATAGTGACTAGGTACCTAGCTGTCAGTATCGTTTTGCTCCTTAATTCAGTAACTTCCACATTATTTGCCGTGAAACCTTCACTTTCACAGTTGATTTATTGTGCGAGAGGTTTACTTGTTCGCTACATTATAATACTATTGATGTTGTAATGAGAAGTACGCAAAGCTGGCTGTTAACTAGGATATATAGTAATATAAATTATATCCTGAAATATATCAGTATAGGTATATTTTTTTAATCAAGTTAGTGACTCACAAACACGAACTGCTTGTGATGCGGAGACCACAAACAGCGTGTGGTGTTCGGCGGTAGCAAAATTGAAATATATATCACTCAGAGTATCTTATAAAATATTGTTAAAAATATATATTTATGTGTATACATTAGTAATGTAACTCCTACTGGTTGATTTTCGACCATGATCATTATTGAAAATTCTCTCAGAATAAATAGATGATCAATGATCCCAAAATAATTGATTAATTCAAGAGTGTACAAGTAAAACGAAACTAATAAATACCACACAAATTATCAGTAAGTCAACTGTAATGTACGTATAAAACATTATAAAATAAAAATAATCTGTAATACTATTATAAAGAGGTAAAGTTTGTGAGGTTGTAGGGGATAATCTCAGAAAACACGGGTCTGATTTGAAAAATTCTTTAGTGTTATATAACTCATTTATCGAGTAAGGTCGATTTATTTATCATAACGCTAAGAATAATAGTAGCGAAGCACCAATGAAGAATGTTTCAAAATTGGAGTATTTTTTCTCTTGAAAGCTTCCGATGCGTGTTAGCGTTAGCCCAAAGTAACTACACCCCGTGGACGAAGTTGCGGGCAGACGCTAGTATACGATATATAGACTTCATCGACTGTAGACTAACTTATTTAACGACTAAACCTTACTGAACCAATACATCGCATTGGTGACGAAATTGGATTTATACTGTTGACACATATGTAGTTAGTTATACGGTGGGAACACCTCTATCAGTAAATTGCGATCCAGTTAACAGTCGTGCTGATTGTCACATCGCGTGTCAAACACGGAAACCATTAACTAAATGATCACATATAGTAAGTAACCTATAGAGTTTTGTTAAACGCACACTGATCAAAGAAACCACGGGATTTTGGAACTGTTAACTATTTGCTGTTAATGAAATTTATTTACGAAATCAGTTTCACAAACGTTGTTGAATCTAATATTATTTATAGAACAATAGAATGGCTAACAGTCGTGTCTAAACCAGACAGCGCTTCTCAAAGATAATAATAGTGTATTGTAGAAATTAAAATAATCGGTTACAATAAAATTTGCCCAAGAATTAATTTGGGACCTGGTGAAGGGGATTACATTTATTTTCACTCTCAATATATTATAATAAAAACACGTAGAGGAAGATTTGGGAAAAGATAGCCTGTTTTTAATTTCGCGTCTCAATTAGCATATTATATAACTAAATTAACTTAATCTTATGATATAATGAATATACAAATATCGAAAGGATTTTTTTCATTATTGATATTCATCTCTTTCTTTTGTTTCAGGGTGAAAAAGACAACGGAAAGAATTGCATATTATCGTGCGAGAAGAGGAAAGCTGATGACACAGATAGTAATAAGGATTTGAAAAAGGTATGGTATTTATAATACATTCAATAAAAATGCAACATGACACTGTTTAAAGACCCTTCTTATGCATTTTGTTTTACAAACTATCAAGCGCATATATTTAATCTCTAATATCAATACGCCTGAGAATGGTATTTAATCATTTAATGAGTGAAATCATTTGAACATCATACAACTACTGAAGTATTGGCTTGAAAATATACTATATTTGCTTCATACTTCTTTTTTGTTAGTAATCTATACTTCTATACTAATATTATAAAGAGGTAAAGTTTGTGACGTTGTGACGTTGTCGGGGGTAATCTCAGCAACTACTGGTCTGATTAAAAAAATATTTCAATGTTATACACCTCATTTATCGAGAAATGTTATAGGCTATATATCATCACGCTAAGACCAATAAGAGCGGAGCACCAATGAAGAATGTTTAAAATCGGGGTGTTTTCCTCTTGAGGACTTCTGCTGCGTGTCAGCGTTAGCCCAAAGTAACTATTTCACACGAACGAAGTCGCGGGCAGACTCTAGTTCTTAATAGTTTCATATATATGGTGTTTTTGCCATGATAATGCGAGCGTGAAGAATAAAAAAATGTATCTATAAATCATTGCACTAGACAATAATAATAAAATACGGACAATGAAAAAGGAAAAAAACAGGTATGATGACTTGTAAATGGAAATAAAAAAATATTACTTTGCAATGTGTAAAACATATCAGAACCTATGAAAGTTCTCAGTACTCTTGTTTAAGACAAAGACGAAACATGGTATAGAGGTAGAGATAATAAGTACGGGACTCGCATGAGGTGACGTCTAAAAAAACAAAAATGGCGCTAATGTATTAAAACGGTGCTACCTGAAGACATGTTTAAGAAGTTACATCGTATGTGAAAGTTCAAGGATGAATGTCGCTTCACGGTCTTTCATTTTCACCATTATATCGGCTGTCGTTCCAAGACGTATGTAGGCAGCATTGAATGAAGATATTACAATGACGGAGCGCATTAAGGCGATATTATTACGCATCGAGACAAACGGCTTCGATCACGCGAACCCCATGCGGGCCTCCGCAATCCTTCTATTATGTCGAGTGGATTGTGTGGAGCTAGCACGAACATTATACGAGTAGTCTTGCCCTATAAATTTCGTGCGGTATAATTTACGTATAAAACCTTCTGAACTATTTTCCAAAAGTGTTATTATTTCTGATAGTGCTCGAGTTGAACTGGTTACATTTTGCCATTTGTATCTTGTTAATAGTTTTTTTTTCGCATTTTAAGGTTTATCTTGTCTTCTTTTGTCGAACATTTTGATGTGAACCATCTATAGGCGGAGGGTAAACCTGGTTATTGGCGTGGCGACGCATAGCACGAATTTTACACTAATAACAAAATGCTCAAAAACATTTGCAATTTGTATAAACATAAGATTCAAACTGTTTTGTCGGCCACTCGTTCTATTAGTGTCACATGGCACGCGCCAACTACCTAGCGCCCTTTGATAAATGCCGGCAAACACACTTTAGTATATAATAAAAATGAATATCTATGTAGTAAAATAAATAAACAGTCATTATTTTGTGGGGCAAATTGGTAATGCTTTATCTTTTCATAATGTTATAGCCGATTCCTGTCCTAATCTGTTCCTTTATGCATGACTTATACAAAACAATTCCGATGTTTCACATCTGCCAGGCGTTTCGTGACGACTCCATTTTTTTTACATACCATTAAAGACGTTTTTATTTCTTACATCAAAACTAGCTCGATTCCTAATTATGTTGTACCCTACTGTATATCGGTGATTTCATTTTGCATTCTTTTCCATAATCTCATAACGATTGCGAGACAATCTCAGGTTGTTTCATTAATTACTTTTACCGAATTATATGTAAAGATGGCGCTATCTCCATCCTGAGACCCCGCACAACTAACAATCTTGATTTAGGTATAAATAATACCTAAAATGAATAATATATCCATTATTGAACACTTTTACAAGGAATGATGATCTTATCGACAATCCTATATATGTGGTATTAATGAGGGCGCTACGACAATTACCTAAAGCAAATTTAATTTAGTTGGTTAAATTTCAAAGTAGTGCTGTTTACACCAAGGGTAATGGTAATAATGAAATGGCTACGTTTTATTTATATTCTTTTTACTTTAAAGCACACAGTTTATTATTATTAAACACAACATCAGTAAAAGTTAAAATAGCTATTTCGTAATCAAAATCAAAATACTCTTTATTCAATTTAGGCCATGAGAAGGCACTTATGGACCTCAAAAATACCACCGTTTTGGAATACAACCCAGTCATCGAGAAGAACCGGCAAGAAACTTGATCGGCATAATACATAATATTTTTTTTATAATTGCAAATAATAGACTAAAGTTACATTCGTTTTTGTAGTCCGGTGAAGCTGTTAAGACCTTGCTGGGTCAATAGCGTAGTCATTTCGAAAAAAAAAACATTCGGTTTTGATGGATGCACAGAGAGAGGCCTCACTTCTAGACGTCGCCATCGTTCATATATTGATCCACCCTGTAATATCCTTGATGATCAACTGCAAGATTATACTCGTACATAACATGCCTGAAGAGTAATCAATGTTCGCAATCTATGCCTAGGAACCCTACATAATCTCACATTTAGTTAGGAAACTACTAGACTAAACTGTCTATTCTGGCGGCGCATACCACCTCATACCATATTCGATTGTGCTATTAGAAATAATGAGAATTAAACATTTATTTATTAAAAATAGCACAATCGAATACGTACCACCGGTGGTACGCGCCGCCAGAAAAGACAGTCTAGTGCGGACCACCCGTGGTACGCGCCGGCGTGAACGTGTTTAGTAAGGCGATTAAATATAACCTGTAGTATACGTACCAGAATTCTAGATAAGAGCCAATATCTCGCTATGTTGTAACTTTAAGGTAGTTTGTTCTTTATTTGTTGAGCTTTGCGCTTTATGTAGGATGTTAATAGAATCTACGAAAATTTTACAAATTATTTTAATGTTAAGAACGCTTTGAATGTAAAACAATAAATATTATTAAGAATATCGTTTATGATATAAAAAATTGAAATGAAATATATGTAGAAATGAATGATGGCGTTCCACAATGCCGCCATAGGAAGTTGTTGGTGTATAGCAATATTGTATAATAAATCATAGTGATCAAAAGATGTTCGTTAACTTTATGGAGAGGAAACTATAAAATTTACGAGTTATGAATTTTAGCGGGTTTTGTCACATACCATATCTTATATAGCCTAGGATGGGGTTTTTTGGTGTCAAAGATAAATGAGAATATAGTATCTATGTCTATACTAATATTATAAGACTGCAGGATTTTATTGTTTGGTTGAACGCGCTAATCTCAGGAATTACTGGTCCGATTTGAAAAAAAAAATCAGTGTTAGATAAGTCATTTATCGGGTCGGCTATAGGTATATATCATCACGCTAACACCAATAGGAGAGTAGCACTAATGAATAACGTTTAAAAATCGGGGTGTTTTTTCCTATTCAGAGCTTCCTTTGCATGGTAGCGTTAGCCCAAAGTAACTATTCCACGCGAACGAAGTCACGAGCAGAGGCTAGTATATTATAAAGAGTTGCTGTAAATTCTTTCATGAAACATAAATTAAGAGCTTAGTGTGAATACATTAAAAAAAAATATCTTCTAATAACTCTTATACACAAGACCGTGACTATGAATTATCTTTCCTCATATTACATTTTCCATGAAAAGGCCAATTTTCTTTCCATAAAATCATCATATATAATTTAGTATATTTGGAGATGTGATTCACTTCGAAGTAATGTTTTATGAACTATTCGGAGTTATATTTTTCGTATCCTGTAACCCTTAAAATAGTTAAAAGACCGTAAAACGATTAAAATAGGATAATGATTTCTTTTTATATACTACTTTTCTTTATTTAAAGATGATTAACTTTTCTAAAACCTTGTTAATAGGATATCTAGCATTGTAAATAAGGTTTCTGAAAATGAAACCATCTCTCGACTTATGCCACGAGTCGTACTGTTTTAATTTTTGTTCCCTTTTAGTCGAAATTCTTATATTATTTTCATCGTTTGATATAAAGACCTGTTTTTAATCTACGCCAGTACTCAGTCCATTACTTTGTTTAGTGTCTTTAACCTTCTTTTGTTAACATTCTGGCAAACAATAGGGATAATGGAAAAAAATAACTAAAGCATTTTTAATTTCTGGACCACAAAATATAACGTTCTTATAGGTATTACAGTGTTTTGATGTGAATCTTTAATTGCTATACAGTTGCAATTTAAATCTATACATATAATAAAAATGAAGTGTCTGTACGTAACATCGAAATAAAAAAGAGTGACTGATTGGGTATGAAAGTATACATGCTTATGATAACAAAAATGCAATTTTTAAAATTTTTGTTTGTCTGAGTAATCTCCGAAACGGCTGGAGCGATTTTGACAGGAATTTCACTGGCAGATACATAAAATTACAGCGGGTGGCATAGTCTACTCTAAATTAAACTAGGTGTTAACCACGGCTTCGACTGACTTCCTAATGCTATCTCCAAAACGGTTGGACCGATTTTCATGAAATTTTTACCAACCAATAGATGACCTTATAAAAATCAATTTAAGCAATTTTAGTTTATACTAGCTGTTAACCGTAGCTTCGCCCGTAGGGCTATCTCTTAAACGGTTAGACTAATCTTCACAGGACTGTCACTGGCAGATAGCTGACCTCTTATAAAATTATTTAGGTAATTTTAATTTATAATATCTGTTAACCGTGGCTTCGTCCACAGTAATTTCTCCATAACGGTTACACAGATATTCCCGGGACTTTCACTGGTAGATAGCGAACTTTATAAAAAGTAATTTTGGCAATTATAATTGATACTAGCTGTTAACCGTGGCTTTGCCCACAATGCTTACTTCAAAACGGTTAGACCTATTTTCACGAGATTACTGGTACATAGCGAATCTTATAAAAAGTAATTGATGTTATTCTATTTTAAACTAGCTGTTACCCGCGACTTTGTCTGCATTAGCAAGATTTCAAATCATTCTTTATTTATAATTCAAGAAATAATTATCAGCTTATTGTTTACAATTAGACACTACAATTATTAGTAACTTTGAAAAAGAGGTCTTCCTAATAAGATCTTAAACCTTAAACGTATTAAATCTTGATCATTATAGCAATGTTTATTAGATGTAAAATTTTAAGTTATTATTTCATTAGTGCGTAATACAGTTAAAGTAAGCACTGAGATAGTTACATGGTGGGTTAAGGTTCCAGATATATTGCAGATGATAAACCTCATTTAATACATTGTTAGTATTTACATACCTTATGTATACGTTACATGTTTTACTTTAAGTGGAGTGCGTTCTATATTTGTGCATTTCTATAATTGTACATGGTCTCACAATTTTTTATTTCTTTAATACCATTTTTAAAAATGCGTGTGGAGCTGCGGGTGAAGCTAGTTTGAATATATGAGTAATATTTATATTGATGACAATCAGTAGGTACTAATGATATTTTAAATAAAAATTGTAAACATATATTTTTATTACATACTAGCAGGATTGGCGGACGTTGTGCCACCATGATAACAAAAAAAACCGTGACAAATTATATATCTAAACTTTCGCCATGAATCACTTTATTTATTGTTGAAAACCGCATGAAAATACGTTCAGTAGTTTTTGAATTTATCGTGACAGACCGACGTACAGACACGGTAGAGGGCTTTGTTTCATATAATGTGTAGTGATTTAGTATGTATGTATATATAAGATGTAGAAAATAATAAATGAAAGATATATGCTAATTACATGGGAAACTTTCATTTTTTTTTATCGAAGCACGTCATAGTGACTGCACTATGCCTGATGTTAAGCATAGTACAATCCAAAAACATCGGCAACCACCGAGAGACAGATTATCCATAGCCGGTCGCCGCTGTCATGCCGGCCATAATGACGAAAGTCACCCGGTACTGGATATGCACAGGCTGATCCCGAAACGCGACGCGCAGAAGCGAGTCACTATGACGGGCTTTTTCGCCATATGCATGGTGGTTGCAACCCAGTCGGGCTGTAAAACCCTACCACCCCGGTATCCCCATTGCCTCGTTCGTTGATCAGCAGGGTGCACCACGTGCAGGTGAGGTTGGCTTGGGTGTCTCAAGTCTTAAGATGTTACTCGACACCCCTTACACCCCTCAATTCCCCTCATATATTTTAGCGAGTATTAAAAATTAAAATTAGGAGCTCATCTTTGGTGGGAATCTTTTTTTATACGTTTTGAACAATATTTCGTCAATGGAGCAAGAAAAAGTATTCCTCTCAAACGAAGCACCCTAATAAATAGATTTGAATGTTTTTGAGTTCTATATGTAGTTAATATGAATATAATTGTAGGCTATTTTTAAATAAGTTATTTTGTGAACACAAAATTAAAAAAAAAAACGAGTTACTATATTATTCTTTGCTGATTTAGATATAAGGCTTATTTTTATTGAAGAACGCAACAAGCTCAATCGACCACACGGACTGCATGTTTTACAGGAAAGAAAAATACAAATAAGAACATTGATCAAATAAAATAATAATACTCTTCAAAAGTCCAACTATTTAATTTTGGTCTTTAAAATAACATCATTTTCTCAATCACTTTCGCTGTATCAAAAAAGGAGTCTACATAAAGAGGTTCTGTTTAAAAACCTTAAGAAATAAAACACAATTACCTTAGTGCTACAATAAATATTGCTAACAAAGTAGATAGTGAGAATTTTCAGTCACGTATTGTTGCTAACTGAAAACTCACAAACACACAGACCTTAACTTTCCAGTTACCTTTGTGTAGTTACAGGGAGAGGTATTCGCTAAAATTGTTCTCGCTTCGACATTCGAACAATTTCGAGAGCATTTCGTTATGAAAAGGCAGCCGCTGGCGAAACAGGCGGTCCTATTCTCATGTAATTCGACAAATGACCGTCAAAACTTATTTCTCTATGATAAGTCTAAACTAAAATTAATTTACTCTGTATCTCTGTTTAATGTTTTCATTTACAGTTAAGGTACTTGAAATCCTGTAATGGTTAGTAAAATTTCTAAAAATGTCATAATATGACATTTCAAATATTCGCCCAGGTATAAATACAGGATGTGACTACGCTAATTTTCTTTTAAGTCAAATGCTCATATTTTTTATTAGGTGCTGATACTGTGTAAATTTTCTACTGTCTTAAATTATTTCTATCTACTTTTAAATATATGGTTAATTATATTTTATTCTCCTACGATCTTAGATTAAGTCTTCTTGTTATATAGTACGGATTTAATTGAATAATATGACAGTAACCTTACTAAAATAATTCTTACACTTATGATACCGACTGAATTTTTTTTAATTGTAGGACGACTAAGTCCGACAGTATTGTACCTGATGGTACACATTACAATCTAATAACAAAGGCAGCCATAAAGAGATCTACAATCTATCGACTGTCATATTTATCACTATTTGATTTCGTAATGCGACAGATTAAAACTAAAAAAATCGGTTTTCTGTAAAGTCGGTTTAAAAACGATAATTGTACGTGCTAACGACTCGGACGCTTTGGCCGATGGAGTGAAAGAGAGATAGATATACATGCATTACAAGCCGAACGCTTAGGTCGATCGCGCCTCTCTATAGGTTATTCCTGGCTCTAGCTTGCACGCTCGGCTCAGGCGGAACGTGACAATGAATTATGCTTTCTCGTGCGTTCAGCCGGCGTTTATCGATTTACAAGACTTTATCAGATAAAAAAAAAAACAGTCTTATAATAGTATAGTATATGTGTATGATAATATAATAGATCGGCCAATCACAAAACATAGCACACACATGAACGTGCTACTTTTGGCCCCCCGATCCCTACATACATAATTGCCATATTCAACCACCGCACGTTAAGTCGTAAACAATTGAAAATAATAAAGATCTTTAAGTTAATGATCGATCTTGTAAGTCTCAAATACATTAATTCAACGACGTCGTTATCATAAAAGAAACGCAAATTAACAAGTTATACCATAAATACATCGTGCGAGATGACATTCGACAAAAAAACTCGTAACATCCAGTATATTGTGTCGTTTTAAAAAAACTTTTCTCATTTCAACGGGCGGCCGCTGCGTCCCTCCAGACAAAAACTTTTTATAAGCGATGCCGCCGTGCAATTTGAGTGAATATTCTGTCAATCTATTATTATGCCGATGTATATTTCACGAATTGTTTTTTATAAATAACTTTCTATGGAATCCTTTGTTAATACACTAGATACTATAGTTTTTGTAGGTGGTAGAGCCACGTTGAAGCTATTACTGGTGTTGGGATAAATGGGTCGGCTCACTCGGGGTAGTACCACCCTCTCACTGAAAACCGTCGTGAAGTCGTGTGTGTGCCGAAGTGCTTGCATTGTTGCGTTTCGTTCGGTCAGTGAGAGCGCTGAAGGCCCACCCCTTCTCATCTTCCCCCTTCCTCCACTCCCCACTCCTCCCCCTCTCCCAACACAGGCTGGCAACGCACTAGCGACTACCCTGGTGTTGCAAGTGTCTATAGACAATGGTGATCACTTAAAATCAGGTGACCCACCTCTTCGTTTGCCTCTAATGATATAAAAAAAACTATATTTTTATAGCAGCACTACAGAGTGAAATGTGACTGACAATAATTACGATGTAATCTGAAGATAACAGCGACTAAGAGATATCGTCAATTATCTAGAAGATTCTCGAATTATTCTGAAATGCGAAAAATGAAAAGAGAATCACTATGAAGGATTTATATATATTTTATATTCATAAATAACCTGGCTTATTTACATAATAATATATAGCGGATAATCCTGAAACGCGGCAAGATCTGAGTGAATATGTAGTTTCTATCAAATCGGACAAAAATTTGTCGTGTCATGTCACCCAGCAATCATAGTATACATGTGATTATTATAATAGTAGAAGTGGTTATTGAAAGGAAACCTTTTTTTTTCATATATTACTCCATATACAAAGGATTATATATTAAAATTATACATAGAAGAGTATGGTAAAATCTGAGGATATTACAAATTATACGTGATCGTTATTTCAAAAGCTTACAAAGTAAAAACATCATCTCTCATCTCATCTTATCACTCATCAGCCTTAGTACGGAACGATAATAATGTAGAATCATCCTTACTAGGATTCCAGATTCGCAAGTAAGTTCGTTTGTTTGTTACACTTTTACGTCTTACCCGCTAACCGGATTTTTTTTTGCATTCCATGTTTTTGGGGTAAAGAAAATATAGAGTATATATTCCCGAAAAAAATGTTCTAGAGGGATAATTTAAATCTACATTAACGCGAGTGAAGCCACGAGTAGATGCTTGTATTAAATAAGATAATTGATGAAACACGTGGCTTTGTATAATAGTACCAGGGCGATCGAGCCCAGCTCGATTCTTTAAAAAACAATAAACTTTGCCTTATAAATATAACATTTTTTTTTACTATATGTATATGTATATCTCCATCTGAGCCATTTTTGTTTTAACAGCGCCGGCTAAATTTACTTTTATATTCTAGCTATATTTTTTAATTGCCTGACAGCTCAGTAAAAAAAGTTTTCTACGAATAAAATCTAACTAGATCGATTTATCGTCCCCAAATCTACCTACATACTAAGTTTCACGGAAATAGATGACGTCGTTTTCGAGATCCTGAATATATCTGTACTAATATTATAAAGCTGAAGAGTTTGTTTGTTTGTTTGGTTGAACGCGCTAATCTCAAGAACTACCGGTCCGATTTGAAAGTTTCTTTTAGTGTTAGATAGCTCATTTATCGAGGATTGCTATAGGCTACATATCATCACGTTAAATCCAATAGGAGCAGAGCACTAATGAAGAATGTCTCAAAATCGGGCTATTTTTAGAGCATCCGCTGCGTGTCAGTATTATCTTTGCGTTACCATGGTAACATGATAACATTCTATCGGAAATAATACCAGGGTTTATTTTCTGTTCCTGTTCAAAAGTTTGTTCTACGTTATTTTTAATTCTTATTTTTTATTATACGTAGTACGTTGCTATCGCAAACATTTTTAAAGTCTATTTTGTGATGCTATTCTAAAAGATTAGTAGTAATAATATTCGTCCATCAATACAGGCGAAGGAATTAATCCATACTGCCAATTCTGAAGTTGTCAATATAGGTAATTCTAATGTATTCTCTACCCAGTTTTCTTCTATGTCTTAGTTAATGTAAAGGTATAAACGCTAAACCTTCTATATAATATTTCATAAATTTTTATCTTCTTAATTTTCAATACCACAGAATTCATGCTCCGTGGTATTATTTTTCAGTCATTTCACTTATGCACAATAAACGAACCATATTACATAAAATGTCACCAATTTAACACAATATAGAGACAAGTAACACAAGATTATGAATAAAATATAAAATCAACTACATGGCAGACTGAAATCCCGCCAAAAACTTTATTCTACGTTAGTTTTATTCCCAATTTTTGATTTGTGATATATTACGTATTATAAAAATAAAGTGTGTGTATATAATATTAAAATAAATACTTTTTGATGAATACATACATATATCTGTGGTGCTACAAATATCAACATTTTTTTTATGCTCTCGATATGTCCGTTTGTTTATTTGTTCCGGGTAATCTCCGAAACGGCTGGACCAATTTGAACAGTTCTTTTTCCTTAGAAATGACTACGCTATTGATCTAGCAAGGTCTTAACAGCTTCACCGGACTACAAGTAATATTTGAACGGGAATTTTACGGGCAAAGAAGTAACTAATTAGCTGTTTTATTTTAAGCTAGCGGGTTCAGCAGACGTTGCCCGCCCTGATAATAAGACAGACTATACCTAAACCTTGCCCAAGAATCATATTATATATTAGTGAAAACGACGTGAAGATGCATTCTATAGTTTTTGATCTTATCGCGAACAGACATATAGACAGGCGTGGAACAGGACTTTGTTTAACACTATGTAGTGATGAACTATTATCCGTGCATTCGTCTGTGTGAAATTAATCAAAAATATGTTGTTCACTGTAAACATGCGCGTGTGACGTGCGCTGTACTGGACTTCAAGAATAAATATAATTGAAAGTCATATGTGTACATGTGATTTAAATTATAGCAAGCTATAATAATATCTTTATTGTATCGACACTATGGACATATTATATCTCTATAATAAAAGATTTAACACATGTTGTTTGATAATATTTAGCTTAATGTTTTCATTACTGTCTTATATAGTGTAAGTGATCACTGAGGGTGATATATAATAGTTTAAAATTCCAATTATGTGGCTGATGATAAATCTCATCCCATTCGGTACACTATTAGTATTCACATATATAATGTACACGTTACCTGTTACAGTAAATGATGTGCGTGTGATACTTACAAATAATTTTGAAAGATTATTATTGTAATTTACACTATATGTGTGATCACAATTTTAAATTTATTTAATATATAAAAAAACGCGTGCGAAGCCG
Organism: Antheraea mylitta; assembly: GCA_014332785.1. NCBI lineage: Eukaryota > Metazoa > Arthropoda > Insecta > Lepidoptera > Saturniidae > Antheraea > Antheraea mylitta. Next base: position 3,456,122 of record JACEII010000008.1, read on the forward strand.
CGGGTAACAGCTAGTACAAATATAAAAATATACAACAATTGCTCGTTTAAAGGCATAAGATATCAGAACATTAAACTTTATCTTTCCGTAAATAAATAAATACATTAAATGTACAGCTGTAATAATATAGAAATAAATGAAGCTACTACTAGAGTCTAGACACTCGATATGCTATAAGATAAATCTAGAGAAATGTAATCCTAGAAATAATATTGCTTACGTTATAGTATTTATTAATGTTTTGCCATGCCCTAGCCAAGGTCCCATGTACATGGATAAATGTGCATAGATACAAACGGATACATTTACACAATTAATCTATAGTCAGGTTATGTTTAATAATTAAATTGTTGTAACACTCAGTCCAGACCACTAGCTCTTGAGTGCAACTATCGGAGTGCAACTAAAATGCTTGACGATAAACTTTAAACTTTCTAAATAGACATAATACACCCTATCAACGAGCTGTGCTTGATCGAGATGGTTTACCTCAATAAGAAAAAGCGGGCTCATTGTAAGCTTTTAGAATTGCGTTGCCCGGACAGACTTCACAGTCAAGCAGAGGTGTGCCGTACACCCTTGAGCTTTTTGTCAAATAAAGTCGGCTGAGTGCCGCAAGCGCTCGCCTTGGTAGTCCGGTGAAGCTGTTAAGACCTTACTGGATCAATAGTGTAGTCAGATCGAAAAAGAAAAAGACTGCCACAGTGATATTTCCTTTTTCTTCTTCTTAACTTTATTCTTGTTCTAGAATGATACAATGACATTTAAAATGTTGTCTCACTGAATCAAAATACATAACGCAATGACCTCACATACATTCAAGCACACAATAATTACACATATGATGGAAGGGTTTTCATTTATTTTTATTTTGTTACTAGTTGCCCCAGCAGACCTTGTCCCGCCCTGATAATAAAAAAAAATTATTTAATGATTTAATTACTTGATTTAATTTAGCTATATTGTCATATTCGGAATACATATAGACGTTGGTGAGGAACGCATGTACAGATGTGTTAGTTAGCTAGTTTGGTCTGCGTAGTTTTAATTCGTTATATTACTTGTTTTTCGATTTTATTAGTTAGATTAAATATTTTAGTCGCATTCAAAGTACACGTTTGCTTTAGTGAGGCACATATTTGTAAGCTTAGATAGATTAGTATAGTTCATTCGCGATCTCGCAATCAAGACAACAGCCCAAACCATGGTCCATCTAGTTAGGAATCATTGCTATGCGTTAATATGAGTAAGTACCTTAAGCCATAAGCGCGTTGAAGCTGTAAAGGCCTATCTTGCCAACAATGTTTATTCGAAAAATAAATCTCTGTCACTGAGCTATCGTTCATTTAAACCTCATATTTTATACATTTTCTTTATCCAACATAACGCAATGATATTTGATGTTAAATCTGTTTTATTTTGTTTCAGGCGAAATTAGAAACGAAAGCGTTAAAAGCAAAGAGGCCGGGCTTCACCGACGACAGATACAACGAGACATCTTATTATATGGAAAATGGTAAATTTAATTACATGATTTGTTTGTTAGCTAAAAACAATTTGTCCTAACTGTCATAATTTATTGCAATATATAATATTATTGATGAATAGAACTGAAATTGTCTGTTAATTATGGTATGAAGCGCTTTGTGAGTGGTTTCCTAGCTTCTCTGCTAAATACTGATAATTTCGAGTTAACTTTCTCATCTGAATATTTTGGTAACCTTCAATCGAACACACCCAAAAAACCCGAATAAGAGGAAAAAAGCAAAGATCAAATGTTCTGAAGAGGAAACTTGTTTAATCCAATAAATTGCTTAAATAAAAACAGATTTTCCGAGGAAATGAAAGAGATTGGGAGGAAAATTGCAATTTGAAGTATGTTTCTAAGAGGGAAATAAGTACTTTTATAGCGTAAACGAATTTTTATCATAATATTTACTTAAGAATCTACAGTGTTGTTTACGCGAAAAATAAATTTGCTGTTTATATTTAGACCGGTTTTCTGGTTTAGTGATGAAAGTAAGTTTTTTTACTGCGGGTTTGATATCCGCTGGAGTAATTTAATAACTTTTAGTCGCATATCTAAAGTGACTCAGACTTTCGCAAAGTATATCTATTAAATGCTCAGTAAGTCACTGTCAACCAATATTCTTTAAGCTCATATATTGATTCATTTCTCGCAATCAGCTCTATGTCAGACTACCGGATAAAATTCCAATCTGCATAAGAGAAATAATAAAAATAAATTTTCTGTCATAGTTTGGTATGGTGCGGTTTGTAGATAAAACTAGTATCAAATAAAATATTTTGTTTAAAAAAATAAAAACTGAATACGTTCCTTATGATTGACTTTGTATATTTCATTTTTTTCATCTCTACAATCTATTCAGTTTCTTATGAATATATCTGATCTTTTACTTTATAACTGGGATTGTCATATATTTAGTTTGTGAATGCGATAATATTTTCGAAACAAAATTTTGCTTTGTGAGCCAAGATAAATGTTAAGTTACTACATAATTCAATTTCCCTTTAAAATAAGTTTAGGTTACATTCGGTTAAATGATAATTTTTTACTAATAAGTGTAGACTTTTGTATTGATCTTGTGTCGAGTTTAAACTTTCAATACTAAATAATAGCAATGGTCAATATCAGTATGAATTTAATAATCAACAGTAATATTAAGTAATATGATAAACACGTCATATAAAATATATCGAAATACCAAAAGATCATCCAGTACTCCAATTGAATATATTGCTAATGTTCGTTTAACCGTTAATACAATTATAGCTAGGAGTGCTCCATTATCATCTAATGGCCTTAGTCATCTACCGCAATGGCGCATCTTTCGATCTACCGTAAAAACAATTTTCGGTATAACACGTTGCTTTTTTATGTTAACGAGCCCATATATCATCACTTAATATGCGATTTTGACTTTTCCACTAAAGGAAAAGCTTTCTATATTATTGTTATGTTTAATTGATATACAGGCTTTATTTGTATCCAGAATTCTATAATTATGGTAGGGCTTTTGCTTTTACTACCAGCGTCAAGTTGAAAATCTGTCGCCAAGCACCAGTTGGTGTGTTCCGGTAGCTGCCCTTGAGAACACGGCCTTTCTAGGCTTAGCATGTATATCGTCTTAGACCACGTCGTCATTTAAGATCAAATGAGATTGAGATTTTACGCGATTTACAGATCATTGTGACGTTATTAAAGGAGGTTGTATGTCCAATAGTCGACGAATTTCGGCTAAATTAATGGCTTGTTAATTAATATTTTTATTGAATATTATTGTAAAATTCCAGGTCTGCGAAAAGTGTACCCTTATTACTTCACATTCACAACTTTCACCAAAGGAAGATGGGTTGGGGAAAAAATTCTCGACGTATTCGCGAGAGAATTTAGAGCACACCCTGCAGCAGAATATGAGAGGTGCATACGGGCCGGCACACTTACCGTGAACTATGAAAGGGTAGATCCCGATTACAGGCTCAAACACAACGACCTGCTGGCCAACGTTGTTCATAGGTAATGGATCGTCTTTGAACTCAAAACTATCAACGTAGTAGGCAGTTCTATCGATCATGCACTTTAATTACATTCAGTATAAAAATATAATTTTAATAAATGCCAATAAGTTCACGAACATTAGTTTTTTCATATTTACACCACACAGACACACTATCAATTTGGTCTTCCTCTGTAAATACTCCTTTTATTTTCTTTCTTTCTTTTTAAAACCTACTAAGATAACTCCCGTGTAATAAAGTTTAATTTGTCAGAGTTGCTTTTACAGAATTCACAATGTGATGTTCTTTAAATATAAGCCAAAGCTTGGTGTTTATTTCAGGTTTAATTTGTATTTAGTCCACCGTAACAAATATAATCTTTTGTAACGAAGTATAAAGCACCGAATGAGCATGCGAGTGCACTATTTGGCCGTTTTCCAACAATGACACAAATGTTAAATCACTAAGCGACATCCACTTTTTAAACTGACACTGTGTCTTTTGATCGATTCGCGTCGTATATCACATTTCGTACATTTCCTAAATTAAGCCTTACTCACGTATGTTCATTTGTTGTCTTTTTTTTCTCGTCTAATCTATTCATACATTACAAGAACCGAAATTGCTACGCAACGGGCTCTGAGCAATATTTGGTGAGTGCATAAAAGGTAGTTGTATAAATAACGTGGTCGTCAATGTACAAATACATTATGAAGTACTTCAAAAGCGACAAACTTGCAACGGTATCCCCGATGTATGTAAATAGAACCTCGTTTGCTCAAAGTTCGAAGGATCCACCAAAACGTCAGGCCTGACGTATGTATCGTTTCAGGCACGAAGTACCGGTCACCAGTCAACCCATCACCCTCGTACATATCGACGAGGACATTGTGGTTGTCAACAAACCGGCCTCTATCCCCGTAAGTGGCAAATGAGACAGCCATGTTTATTTGTATGCTTTAGTTACATACTTCATAAATCTCTTATACTATATTATATGTGCTTTGCATGTTATATGTATAACAATTATATTTAGTAATCCATTGCAAACGATCTTAACCATATATCCTTCTATAACTATAGCCACTAAAGCATGTTCCATATTTACGTATATTTAGTTTCAGTTATTTTTTTTTTGCATTTTCTAAGATAGATAAACAATATTTGGGTGTCTGTAAAATTGGTTTACGACTCGAACGCATTGGCCGATAGAGTGGAAAAGAGGTAGATGGGTCACAAGCCGAACGCTTAGGTTTAGCCGATTAGGCCTCCCGCAGCAGTGGCTCAAGCCTAGGTTCGATCCCTCGGTAGGGAGCCCTTGAGTGCGTTGCTTGCGCAATACGGTGACACACAAATATACATCACTGCTACAACACTACACGAGCACCCCCACACACGTGCACGCCTACACGCTTACACATGAAAGTGGAAGGGTTTACTTTTTTCCCTCATCGAACTGAAAAACTCTTAATTTTCCGATAATAAATATATGGAGGAGTTGTTGAGGCGTGTATGCTTGGTACACATATACGTTTCAACAACTCATACACTTATGAATAGTTAGCTAGGTTAGCTAAGATAGGTCGCGATTTTGCATGCAACAGGCAACAGCCAAGCCGAGGTGTGCCGTGCACCCTTGAGCTAGTTGCCAAAATAAAATCGGCTGAGTGTCTTAAGCAATCGCCTTAGTAGTCCGGTGAAGCTGTTAAGACCTTGCTGGGTCAATAGCGTAGACATTTCGAAAAAAAAAAACCGAACGCTTAGGCGATCGCGTCTCTCTATCGCTTGTTCTACGCTCTCACTTGCACGCTCGGCTCAAGCGGAACGTGACAATGAGTCATGCTTTTTCGTGTCGGCATTCATCGATTTACAAAACGTCAAATCATGTAAAAAAAATTTACTCTTGTTTATTCTTTAACTAAGCGTTTTATAAAATAATAAGATTTAAATGAGCGGTTGATGCGGTAATACAACTTATACAATCTCATTGTTACAGAATAATCGAGTTAATTAAAAGCCGTAGTAAACTAGATCCAAGTAAATAATTAAAAGTCGTATTACTGTCGTACGAGGTCCCCTTTAAAGCAAACATCAAACGTTTCTACTCGGTCCTAATTTAATTGACGTCATGGATCCAACATATATGTATGTATATGTATACGACGTTATAGTATGAACATATATATCTCTGAAATTCGCTTGCCTGACCTATGAAGGTTAGTTAGCCAAATCAAAGTGCTCTGCTTCTGGATAAAGCGGTTTCCTTTGACAAGATGTATTGTGTAGCATGACGACATATATAAGAGAGCTCTATATAACTTTATGTCATAATTTACGGAATAGAGTCTGAATTTCGGCGTATCGGTTTTTGCAGCTGAAATGAACATAAATTTAGTAACAAACTGAGTTTTGTTTTACTTATGTGAAGCGTGTGCGTAATTAGATAAGTGGTATAATTAAAAATTGATAAGAAATCTTTTACAGGTATATTTTATTAGACTTTATATTTACATCTACTTTTCCTATTGTCTTTTTTTATACTTTATTCGTTTAGCGGTTGTCTACAATCTCACCTTATAAGACGATCTGGTCTAAGATAACTACGTTACATGTAGAGGGGGCTGGCAGTAAATGCCACTGCCGAGATATAAGTAAGGTGTTTTGTATTTTGTCGATTGTTGTGTTGATAGTAGTGGTAGAGCCACACCGAAGCTATTACTAGTTTCGGCATGAATGGGATCACCGACGTGAAGTAACAGTGCTTACATTGTTACGTTTCGATTGGGCGGTGAGAGCGCTGGAGGACCATGTACCCCTCTCCCGGCCCTCCTCCTCTCAAATATATATTTATTTTATGCCCTTTAGATATTGGCCATTACGCGGATGATTTTGTTCGTTGATTCTTCAACTTAAGATTATCATGTAGTATACTACGCCTTACTATTATTGACATGTTAGCTTATGCTCACATCACTTCACGTCATAAGAAGCTTTCAATCAATAAAGAACACGTGTTCATAGCACGCTGATAGAGGTGTTTGTGATGCCCTCCTGGCTAGCGATAATTTACAATTTCAAAATTTGTCGCCAATTATGTGTAGATTTATTGCGGGGACTGTAATCCCTTTAATTTTGGCATATTTATATTCTTAATCCAAATCGTCCATTTAACATCAAGTAATCAAAAATAACTTCACATGAGTACGAAACAAATGATTGTTTTCGCAGAACGTAATAAGTTGTATGGAATTTACAGACAAATATTGAGCTAACATGTTACAGTTTAAAACTTTAAAACAAACTTCAGTTAACGGATACGTTCTGATTGCCTCTAAATTTCTAGACACTCTGAATTACAAACTCGACCATTGTAAACGGTTTGTTTGTGTTCTATTGATTTATTACTCAACCTAAATCAACAAACTGAAATGTTTTTATCCTAATGTATCTCGGTGCTGAGTGATATTGTGATTGATTTAGCGTTCCGTGTTCTGTCATATATTTCAATTTGTAAGTTAAACATAACTTTCAATACCTAGATATGAGTATACAATTTTGGACATCAATTTATGTAACAGATTCGTAATCATTATTCGTTTTCAATTCGAATTCATTATACATCTATCTAATACCTTTAAACGAGCAATTGTTGTATATTTTTATATATGAATATATTAAGGATCTCGGAAACGGCGTCATCTATTTCCGTGAAAATTAGTATGTAGATAGTTTCAGAGACGATAAATCGATCTAGCTAGATTTTATGCATTTAAAAGTCTTTTTATCTGAGAATTTAGGCAATGAAAAAATATATCTAGAATATGAAGGTAAACTTCGCCGCCGCTGTCAAAACAGAAATAGCTCAGGTGAAAATTGGTTGCTTCGTAAATCCGTGTAACCCCAGTTCGAATCCGAGTGTACATATATATGTATATATGTATGTATACTCTACTCTAGAGAAAACCCTAGAGTGTCTTTGAACATAATTAGATACTAAATCTTAGATCGTCATAATTCTAGCAACATCTAGGAGTATGTCAACTACTACATTTCGTATTCGATGTTGAGGAGTTCCTGTGTGTCTTTGAAATGCAAGGTTCACCCTTCCATGAAAAAAAAAATACAATGTAATTGAGAACTTCCGCCTTTATGGAGTATGTAATTTTTACAATTGTATTTGGGAGTAGCAAACAACCTTGCAGTCACTCTCATTTTTAAAACCCATTTGTGTTTTATAATGTGTATTTAAAAATCAATATTTGAGAAAAAACCCCTATTCTATGTCGGAGAGTGATTCGGAAAAAAGCATATGAAAGTAATAGCATACAAATTTGCAATTCTATTATTTTATTCTATTATATAAGTATAAATAATCTAGTTTAGTGACTACGAAACGAACCTGAAAACTATACTCAAGTTAAGAAGTACTGTGGACTTAAAGTTCCATACTAGCGAGTTCAAATGGTCAATCATATTGGAGTGTCAGTCAAAAGGAATTAATTAGAATGTCTCATTTACCAATACGTTATGTGAACCACACTCTTTGGATCACTACACGGTGACGCGAACATCACTGCTTCGAATAATTATGATGGTTCAATGGCTTGCGTGTTCGGATAACGTCTCGAGCAATATAGGTTCAAATCCTTGCGAATAAGATAGATTTTGATGACAGAAAACGTCGAGATGAAACCATAGTACGGTGGTAAAGCTTGTTCTAAACTCGGGTGGTTAGCTACCGCCATCATTTGTAAGTTTTTTTATCGAGCACCTATAGGTGAGTTCCGACAGATGAATTTGAGGACCAGTTCCCTCTAGATTTAACATGGTTACTGTTTCAGACCACATGGCCTTTTAACGTCAAATAAAATTGTAATCAAACCCTAGCTCATAAAGTATTTTGCCCGGTGAAGATGTGAAGGCCCATGAGGTCAATAGTGTAGTTAGTTCGAAAAAAACATTAAAGTTTAAAAAAAAAGTGTACCTGTAGTATATTCAACATAGACTTTCATTTTGTTTTATATCTCTGGAAAGGAAAACACATATTTTAAACGCAATAGATTTCAGTAACACATTATATTTAATAATAAAACATAATAATAAAAATCTAAATAACAACTTATTTATTGTAAATATTTTTGACTAAACACTATCGGTGTTATTATAGAAAAGTTAAATACGTATTCGTATTAAATGCACCGCGCTCGCGTTATCCTTTTTTCGCAAGTCTAACCTAACCTAACCAAAGCGAGACAAAAGAGCAAAATGGCGAAAATTCAACGAGCGCGGTGCATTTAAAACGGAACTTTATTAAAGGAAGTATTCAACACGTATTTAACTTTTTTGTAATAACACCGAGTATGTTTTGAATATAAAAAATTATAAACGACTTGCGAACTAATGTTATATGTCAAACGAAAACTGAACTCAGCGAAGAAAATTATATCTGTGATCTAGTTCATCGATTTGACCGTTTCGTAAGAGAGAGGAAGAAGTGCAAAAATACATACTTTCGCTTTTACCTCGATAAGCGTGCCGCATGATTGACTACGGACGTTAACATTGATCGATGCAATTCCTTGATGGAAGCCCCAAAAATGGCCGGCCGCAAACGAACGATACGTTACAGATATATTATGCCAAAAAAAAATCCAACACACGTCAGTCAGAAACGCAGACACTTTTGCACCTGGTTGTAATTTGTTTATACCCTGTTTGCACACGACTGTTGGGTTTATTTATATATTCAAGTCTACTGCATCCATTTCTAAAGAGTACACAAGCGAAATTCAATTTGTTACAATCAGATCTTATAAATACATCGGTAGACTGCGTCAGTCAACGGTAACCAGTTACCGCTTCTTTGAAATATAACGTATACAAAAAGAAGTATTAGTCGATACTATATGGTACCCGCGACTTCGTTTGCGTGGTTTATTTTTATTGATGGTATGGTTTATTGTATAAAACAAAAGAACTACACTGCTTGCACTACTGCAATGCGGCAAGGAACACGAAGTGCTCTTTAAAATTGTAGTTTCTGAAAACTTTAATATCTCTATAATAAATGTAACTATAGTATGTACATATATTCCCCTTGGGGAATTCAAAAGAAGTGCCTTTGAAATCTATGATGTAAAATAAAAAAAAAGTTATCATTTCATTTATATATAAGAAGACTTACGTATATCATTGATTTATTTAATTATTCCTAGTATTGCTCTTAATATATTTTTGAATAAAACCATTTAATGAATGAAGTGACCGTATTTCGTAAGAACAAATATATAACAGAAATAGATGAATATTAGCTAAGAAACGATAAATTCAGATTACATATCTGTTATAACCGAACCTGAGCAAAAAATAACAGTGAGTAAATAATATCAAAATCAATATAAAAAAAAGGAAAAATTAATTGTATGTAGAAAAAATTGTATAGTACATTTATATTGACTTTATGATTAGTATATCGTTTCAGTTTAAAATAATTATTTATTATGTGGTTTTGTTCTTGTAAGATAGGAGATAATCAAAACCGCAACGGAGTCCGAAAAGTGTTTCCATGTAAAATACAAAAGTAATCTTCTGCCTACAGAGGCCATATACACCAGATGTTAGGTTAGTAGTGGCTTACAGTATTCTAAAAGATGGTCATGATTACATTCAACTTGTAAAATAATAATATCAAAACGAATATTAATAAACAATAAAGAGAACCTAAGTTAAAGATTGTTCTAAGACTCTCAAAAATATAAACACAAATTTAATAAACTTAGGTTCAATGACCGGTGTCAAAAGCTACAATGGGCGATTCGGAGTTAATCATTTTTGATAATAAAACGGACAATAAATTGCTTTGTTCATGCCATTTCCACGTTAACTTTCAAGCGAAAGTGAAGTCATCAGACGGTCATTGACACTATGCTTTAACATAGACGCGTAGAGGATTGCGTATAATTTTTGTATTTTTCTAAATAATTAGGTCAAATATTAAGCACTTGTTTTTTTTTTATTGATTTAGAATAAGAATCGAGTGCTGAGTATCTTCTGTAAATATTGCTACTGTCTAAACTTTCAGACTGTATAATGAAATCACAGTTCGTTTGAGGCTCAATCACGTAAAAACTAGTTCTAGGATTCTTATTTTTTGGATTCGATTATCCCTTTGCCATTTTTCTTTAATGCTCAACGAAACGGGCGGGAATTAGCAAGGTTATTTATTTATATGTATATTAAAATATAAGGTAGGTTATATTAATAAACTAATATACCATTAGAACTTACCGTCTAACAATTTTCATGGATTTCTTTCTAACTCTGTTTCACGTGGTGGCTAATTCCGACAATAAATCGCTTCTCTTATCTCTCACACTCGACCCAACACACGAGCAGAACACATTTTATTGTTAATCTGTACTTTAGACATGATAATCTCACAGTCATATCAGTTGGGATTAATGCCTCGCAAATTCGTAAATAATATATGAAACTAATAATATATGTGTATCAAGGTATAATATACACGGTATATATATAAACGAAGGTAAAAAACTATACTAAAATTACGGATGAAAGTTCAAATATCTTGAAAAGCTATATTTATTTTTTTACAGACCTTTAATATTGATTTTATTTATGTTGTATATTGACAATGAATATTCAGTACACTATTTTAAGAGAGATCTATATTTTATAAAAAAAAATATACCTCGAACAAATACCTTGTCGTTTTAACATTACAGATTACAAACTAAAAAGTGCAATTAGGAATTAATTGATTTAGAATATAATACTTATACTTTTTTGCATATCTGTATTTGAGGTAAGAACTGTTATTTACATATATACCGTGTATGGAATCATAAATGTTGTAATGCAATTTGTGTTTATCGTATATATATTAAGTTTATGCGTCACTTCCATAAATTTCTAGCCTTTTATAGTATCCAGTATATAGTACACTATCTTACTATACTCTAAAATGATCTGTAATATAAATGAGAATAATGCATTTTGTTACTGGCGTTGTAAAAATTTTTCACATAAACCAGTGTTATATTCCAATGTCAAACTATTTGTAACACGCATTCCATAAAACCGTGTTTTAATATAAAAGTTGATAAAGTTACGTTGAACCCACAAATAATTACTCGTATGTTTTGATATAATTATTTCTCACAAGTATATATTATATATTGTATTTAGTATGTCAATAAGTACAGAAATTTGATTAATGATTTCAATTTAAAAATAGACTGGGACGTCGATAAAGTAAAACATCACAAAAATATATTAAACAATATACACCCTTAAGCTATTGAAGATAATCAAAGAAATGTAGCTAAAAAAAATTATCCTTCATTTTTGTTATAAATAAGGTTACCTATATATTCAGTTTCTTATTATTTAAGAGTAAAATCGGTTCAAAGTGTATTTTGATAGAATTTAATTGACAATACACAAGGATTATTTATAAACTTTGAACGTAAATCGCGAGTTAGAATTCTGCTATTTTCAACTAAATAATTATGTTATTCTTACTGTAAGAGTTATGCAGATCAGTCTTTTATATACTTAACTTTTATATTCAATCTGTTAATTAATTACTACCCTTTTCACTTTTGACCTGTAAAAATCCCTGAATTTTCAAACGGACATTGAAAATATAGGTTAACTCAAAGGCGTTAACAACATCATGAGGTTATGATTAGTGGGTAATGTTGATTGTATGGTGGGCCAGGCATGAGACGCCGGTGCTCGATTGTCCTTTGCGCATCATACACGTTGATGAGGAGCTACTCGTGCTAGACAAGCCTTGCTCGCTGCCGGTGAGTTGATTCCTTGCGACAAGCCATCAAAGTCAGACTTTGACGTCACAAACAAATGTACCACAGAGGTAGATAAGAACTGAGAAAATTTACTTTATAACGTTATGATCGTTGCTAAATATATAGAGCATTTTCGTTCTATATTTTGTAGATAACTAGCCGATGCTCGTGGCTTTGTTGTCATGAAAATGGTTTATTGGACTGTCCTTCAAAATTGCAATTATTTCATTACTACGTTGCCTTAAAACCAATTTTAATTTATGTCTTTTAAATTGTATCACAGCTGCTTAGTTCCTATAAACAAGCGTAATGATGTATATAGCTTAAGTAATACTCTGAATTTCAATATTATATCGGCTAGTAAAAGATTCGTCAAAATCATTTTAGGTCTTTTTAAAAAGGCCAGGCTTGACAAGGAAGTAGCATTAAATTTTTTTTATTTATGTATTGAATATCAATTTAAAGATATTCAAAAAATTTATTGCTAACTATACTTGGACCATTTTTTTTAATAATATCTGCTTTTATTTCCTTCGTGCTTAATTTCAATTAAAAAATAAGGAAATAGTAGTACGGTCAAAAGAAGAAAACGTCACGATCTTAAGTTGAGTATATTGTCTCAGTTTACATTATATTTGGATTCAGACAGTCAGAGCCTGACGAGAGATTGCGGTCTGCATCAAAACTTTTGGACTGTTAATATTACAAACAGACCGAAAATGTGCGGCATAGTCGAAAATTCCACTTGAAAGTGGTCACGAAACTTTACAATTGCGAGGATGTTTATTACTTACACTTTGTAATTATTATTATACCTTTTGTGGTGATATAACATTTTTTTACGATAATAAACCGTATTTATAAATACTATTTTCCTACTGTAGTTGGGGAAGTTGAATTTTATTTGTTAAATTATATGAACTTCAAAGTAATGCTTCACTATAAATAATTTAGATAGAATAATAAATAATTTAGAAAACAGTTTATTGTCAAAATTAGACTGTCAATTTTTTTTAATATTTTTAATATAAAAAATCCGAGTCAAAAATAAAACTTCGAATAATGTAGAGCCCTCGTGCATCTTTTTGGTCTCTCTGAATATAGGTGTAGTCTAGAATTTCGCGTATAGTAATAGTATAGTTATAGTAAAGTGTAGTAATAATATAGAAGTTTAATACAAAACATAGATAAATATTATTGTACATAATCTAGATTTAGCATTTATTTATTTTTCAACTGTCTCGATATTGTAATATAATACATATAATATATCGATATGTATATCTAAATATTGTGTTCTGCGGAACCATGTTCAGAGCGGCCGAAAAGTTTGTCGTTGACTGTATGTACTTTTTTAAATAGATTTGATTGATGTATATTGTTGTATGTTTCACGATAAAAACTTAAATTCAACTTCCCAAAGTGTGTTGTACAATTTAAAACAACTTTAAAGACACAAGAACTGTGCTCTTAAAAACTATCCTTTCTTATTCATCATGTTACACAAGAAATACAATTATAATTTAGTATAAAATCTCCTGTAACTTGCATGTTATATAACAAACCTCAAAGGCCGATTTTAAATAAATAATTAATTATGTTTAACGCGCGTGTTTAATCGAAATTTTATTTCTTCACAAGTGGCTGATCATTTGCTTGCAGAATCATATTCACACTCTTTCATGTTTAGTGAATTATATCGTTATTTTACGGGTTAATTTGTCCTAATGCTGTATTTGGATAATAATTATTATTCTCACTTTTGAATAGCATTTGAATTGTATGTCATGAAATAAGATACCCATATTTGAAATTGCAACTGATTAAAAAGGGAAGTACTTTTCGAGGGTTTTTTTTTATAATTATAAACATAATATACAATTACGAATATACGAACGATATAAAATGCTTTAAATGTAGGCATAAAAGCCGAAAATTAGTTTCGTATGAAAACATGTTTCGGTAATCAGGTACCAAATTTACATTTTTACATTTAAGAATGCTATATTAACTTGTTTATTATAGAGATAGAGTTAAAATCTGGTACTGTCATGATGTCACATCCCTTAACGACATCATTGCTATTCATCAAAGAAGCAGCGATGGTTCGATTTGTCATATTAACAGCACTGAGTTTTCTCCCTTTAGGTTCACCCATGCGGACGCTACAGGCACAATACGGTCGTTTTTATACTGGCAAAAGAGTACAACTTGAAAAACTTGAGAACTATCCATAGGCTCGACAGGTTAACATCAGGTAAATAAAACACAAACAATAATTTTAAAAGCTGTCATGGTGTATGTAAGGCCTCTAAAATCCAACTAGAACACCATGTATACATTCAGAAAATACATGCAAAATATGATCTACCAAGATAAATTACATGTGTTCCTCTTAAAAAGATTTTATGAAAATAAAATATGATAATAAATTAATTATCTAATAAAAAAGAAATAATTATAAAACTAAATGACGTTTTCATGTTACTTTATGGTCTGTTGAAAACAGGGCTTCTGTTATTTGGAAGGAGTCCAAAGAAAGCGAGACAGATGGAACATCAGATCAGGAATAGACAAGTGCAAAAAGAATATGTATGCAGAGTTGACGGCGTTTTTCCTGAGTAAGTTCTGTATCTGATACAATCACGTTTCGAAGTAATCAGATTATTTGTTTTGTCAAAAATGCTGATGTTGTTCGTATTGCAGATTATTCTGAGTTTATTATATGATTGTATTTTTTTTCATCCGTATGATTTAATGTTGCATAAATATATTCAAAATAATGATTAATCGAAATTATTAACAAAGTTAAAATAAGTCCCCATAAAAGATCCTGACAAATATAAATGAAATTATGATTGCAACACTGTAATGTAAATGAAAGAAGTTACACGTTTATTTTTGTATGAAATCAAGGATACATGACTAGATTTTATGATTTTAAGTGAAATATGCGATTATTAATTCACAAGTGTATCACGATACTGGATACTGGGCAAGCATTTTTAATTATAACGTTACCATACATTACAGGGAAGAAATAGAATGCCTAGAACCGATAGAGGTGGTCAGTTACAAAATAGGCGTATGCAAAGTTTCGCCTAAAGGGAAGGATTGTTCTACTGTATTCAACCGGTTGGGATACAATACCACGACAAATACAAGTGTCGTGCTTTGTCGGCCGAAGACTGGCAGAATGCACCAAATTAGGGTCCATTTGCAATATTTGGGTAAGTACTTAGCACCAATAAACGACATCTGTATTCCAAAAAGCCTTGTTTTATATTCTTGAAACCTTGAAAAAATAAATTAATTTAGAAAAATAATTATAAAAATTAAGTATGATTAATGATTGATATTATATAGATATCCTTCGACTTAAACAATATAATACGTCGTTTATAAAAATGTATCCTACAATATGTTTATACTTTAAACATTGTCTGCTTGGTACCCTTGGTAACATATACCCTTAAACCTGCGTGAATCTGTGGCCAGTATGTTTATAGTACCAACTCATAATTTCACAATGCCGTAAAGTATATCTTTATTGTTAATCTCTTATCGTTCATAAGTTTTATATGCAAATTTCTGTTACTCCGGTGACAAACCTTTGATATATATCTATATCTGTAATGTTCTCAACTCGATATTTTACTGCATACCTCTTCCTTCTTTTGTCGCATTTAACTGCCAGGTGGTAAATCCAAGAGCATTAAATAAAAATAAACATTATTACCTTTACGTACATAACTATGAAACCTATAATACGTTTTCTTTATACGTGCCTGTATTATTCTTTGAAATCAGAAACATTTGTTCATAAACGTCTTTCAACTTCAACAGGTTACCCGGTAGTCAACGATCCTTTATATAACCATCCTGTATTCGGTCCACTTCGTGGTAAAGGAGGTGACACAGGTGGCAAGAGTGATGAACAGTTGGTCAGAGACCTCATTGCTATACACAACGCTGAAAATTGGCTCGGTGTAGATGCAGCCGACGATGACCTACTATTCTCTAAACCCGTTTCTGATGATAAAGGTAAGGACCAAGTTGAGTCACTAATAGTCAGATATGTTCTAAATATAAAAATTGTGAGTATCTCATTTTACCTGTGAATATTGAAACCCAATGTCCATAAGCTACTACATAATGAAGATTCATTAAAATCGTCAAAGCGGAATCATTGAAATACATTGTTTTATTAAAGTTGGTGAAGATGACTGCGACACGGGACCGGCTTCAAGGGAGTCATCACCTAGGTTAGAGTCGCCTGCGCCTGGCGTTACAGCTTCTACAACCATGACTCGTAAGCTTCCAATATTCTTATATAACGCTTTGTATTATTAGATTGATTGCATTAGAATATAATTATACTCTATTAATCTATAACACAGCTACACTTCCGAGTCCTTCGAGTGCAACAGAAGCACCAGTCGAGGTCAACTCTCCAACGCCGTGCACTCTAGCTTCCTTTCCTGTGGCTTCTCCGACTATGAATGAAGATTCTAATGACGCCAAGGTATTAATTTCAATCATTACTATAATAACATAAAATACATGATACTTGATTTGAAATCTAATGTCTTACTATACCCGTCTCTAGTTATTGTCAAAGTTTACATTGTAGGAGATATGTATTGATTACTTCCTTGCCTTTTATGTATTTAGTAAAATTTGTAAAAACGCACGGATTTACATAAAATAATTGTAATGTTTTATGTATGCTTTTATTTATTTTATACAGTCAGACAAGGTGACAGTAGCAACGCAAACTGGTTGCAACACTGCCTCAGTAGGTTCATCAAGCAGCTTGGGGGGCAATCCACTGGACTCTTTATCACCTGATCCGCATTGTTACGAATGTCGTGTACGATACAGGGACCCACGCCCCAGAGATTTGGTCATGTATCTCCATGCTTGGAAGTATAAGGTAATCTTATAAGAGTAATCATTTATTTAGATTATATTTATAGTTTTATAATACCGTTTTGAGTAACTTTCTCTAAAATAAATAAAACTAAACTTATGACGAACACACAATTATGAAGAAGTGCAAAAATATATATAAATAGTTTCAATTAAACGTATACAATTTATATCTAAACTAAATATAGCGTTATAGGTTATTAAAAGTATTTTCAAAACCAGGGACCTGGCTGGGAATACGAGACGGAGCTGCCACAGTGGGCGAGCGTCGACTGGGACGAGCCGGACAGCTCATAGTCAAGCGATATACCACCATTGCAGAGGCGCCTCTCTACAGCCCTGTACATATCCAGGAAATATTACCGATGAATGACTTCAAAATTACTGATGCGCGTTTAAATAAAGTGTATGCTAGGACTAACATTAACGATATTTTTAAAGTGAAATCTGATTGTTATGATGATATACTTTTAAGAGGATTAAATGTGTAATAAATGAATATATTCTATGTCAGTAAACATCAAAATAATATCGATGCTGATTTAAACGGGGTTGTAGAAAAAACTTCGGAGCGCCGAGAATAAAAATATTCTTTATTTGGCTGTCGATATCGGGTTGCTCTGAGGTAAGTTAATATATAAGTGAGAATTAAAATAAGGTTAGATTACTTTTGTGCGTTAATGAAATCGTTGTTTTTATTTAAACAAATTTCGTTAAGAACAATAGAGCACTTATTTCATTGAAACTTTATAATGATTTGTTTATTAGATTTTTTCGTATGTCTTCAGTTCCTATTGGCCTAGAATGTTTTAAAGCTTCAGATAACTTAGATATATTAGGTGTAAAACGATTTGTAATATCAATACCATTAAAATAGTTATATCGCTTTAACGAGGCAGGGTCAGAACCACAATCATAAATGAGTATATTAAAATGGTAATCGATTTTAAAATTAAATGAGAAAAAAAAGGACGAGGTAGCTCTTCTAAGAATTTCTAATGACGGAGTTTAGGCAAAAAAATTTACAATTGAAGTTACGTATCAACGGTTACTTTTTTTCTAAAACTTAGTTAATAGTACAATAGGAAGGTTTTCGATTCAAAGTAACCGTTCGAAAGATTTATACAAATTAGGTTTCAAAAAAAATATTGGACCACTGCTATATTTTCTTATTCATCTTGAAATTATATAGGACCATCGTTTAATAGAAAAGCTATCTCTGTAATAATATTAAATGCATATATTTACAATAAATGCATAAGTGTATATTAAATTGTAATAATGATAATAAATTTGTCGCATTTTATGGACGATTTTAGCAACGTCGTCACGTTTTGGCTTCCATAGTTTCGATGTAGACATATTTTTAAACAAGTATTTCGAATTGAAGATTCAAGAAATATTGTAAATTATACACATGTAGCTCAGTAGCTTCCATACAGAATGAGTTTTTCTTGTGTTATGATTATTTTATAAATTGACTTAAATCCAGTTGGGATATACAGGGCTGCCGCTAATTACTCAACGCATAGATACTAATGAATGTTTCCACCTACTTCCTTACATGATATGTGCAAGCAGTTATTACTGTTTTTGTTTCGAATTTGGTGTATATTGATACATATATTTCATAGCACACGGTTAAATCGTTTAAGTAAGTATAATCACTTTTAATATCTCAATAAAACTATGGGTGATGGGCTCATGTAAATACAGGAGGGAAGAAAAATTGGAAAAAAGAATAAAAGCTGGAAAGAGGAAAGGAACAAACAGGCGACCTTGCTTCGTAAACAAATGAAATGCAATGAGCATCTGTCAGACTCGCAGAGGGAGCAATTCCTCATTGGTAAGCTAGCGCACGACGCCTTAAAATGAACTACAGGCAGAGCGTTGCTTAGTGGTGATACTTATAGTATTACTTGAGATAAATTAGTAGAAAAATATAAAGGTGATCATACATCAGGTACAAATTATTCGAATAGTAATTTAGTTACGAAAGGATGTTCACCTACTTCTAAATGCTTAGGATTTGTTTATAGAAAATGACACATATAAAGTGTGTACGTGGGTAAATTGTATAATTACATTACACATTAAAATGCCTAAATCTAAATCTAAATTTAATAAACTTATAGCACAAACTAAGCCTGAGAGCTTTCAACGCGATTTCCAAGCGGATACCCCAGAGCTCGGAATTCGGTAATCTAAATCTAATAGATCAGCGGTACCTCCATACAGGGTCGTTATGGTATATAATTCTGACAGGTCCTTCTCCTTAGACCGGGGCAGTTTGATCGCTAGAAAACAGAAAAGAACTGGAGGTGAGGGGCTAGTATTTGGTGGCTGAATCGCCTGCTTTGTTTAAGACCGGTCATGATGCCGGCAGATTCGCCTCCGGTGATATATCTATTACTTGTTTCATCACGAGATCGGTGTAAAGCCTTTCTTACCGAGTGGTTCGCCACGCAATGTCCCAAATTCAAACCTTTGTTCGTATCTAGTGCGCGTATACAATGCATTGAAATGAAAGTGCCTCATATAAACTATGAGTCTGACATTGTCTAATAAGATCAATCAACAGAAAAGGAAGTACGCTAACATCAGTATACACAAGCCAGACGGTCTCTAACAAATCTGACTCTCTTTGCTCTCCATAAATTACCAGTTTCGTAACAAGGCACCTTAAAATATGAAGAAGGAATAAAGGAGAAATAACAATTGAAGAAGTAGGTGTATCCCGTGTACGAAGCAACAGCTCGCAGCAAGTGCTAATGGAGTCGCCATTCCTTGCGAGAAAAGGAACATAGATTTAAAATTATTTTTAACGAAATAATATCACCAAAGCCAGGATCGAATGTTAACTATTCTAATTTGGCATGTTTTGACCATTTGATATTGGTGTAAAATGTGTTCATAATAAAATATTAAATACACTAGCTGTACGGTTTTACCGCCGCAATGCGACTGCGAAGAGTCTGCTAAGTATATTAAACTAGCACTCAAAGGATAACCTAGTTTTCATGGAAATATGGAGAATTGGCCGGATTTTACGAGTCTTTTCCATTCCTAGTACAACTTACTTACACGTTCCCATCACCTAGACGCTTTTAATCCTATATGCTGTAAGGATTAGATGGAATATTTGACGATTTAACTCAACACCCGTTGTTAGCAGCCCTGATGATATGCATTTATCATAATATTAAATACTTATTTTTGTCAATTAAAAGACAGTTACTCCAACGTCATATATGTATTATTTTTATCCCATATCAAGTAAACTTTCACCAAAGTGATGTTGAGTTTAGATGCAATTATCGTCTATGATAATTTTATTAGAAAAAGATGTTTGGGGGAACAGTACGAAGCAGCACCTTCTTAAAGACATGAATAAGAAATTACGTTTGTCTATATGTTAAGTTTGCGTGTTCGTTAATTAAGTACCTACTTGAAATTCGGTTTAACTTCGTAGAGCTTGCAAAATCCGACAAATATTATTTTTAACAGATTGACTTGAAGTGCGTAATATAAATTGATAAGTTTCCGGTTTCAAACGGACTTGCTAACAAAAAAAAAATTATACCAGATCCTCCCTTTACGATACACCACGTATTTAAACAAAATAACAAGTAGACAATTGAACTCCAATCTGTCAATTTGTCCCATATTTTTGAAGACCTTCCTATTGTTTTCTGGCTCACTCATTTTGAAACCAAATTTACTCTACCATTTTATAAATTCTTTTTTCCATACATAACTTGTTCTGACATTTGCAAACAGAAAATAAGAGTTAAGAAAATGGGTGCAACAGTTCTAAAGTAAATGTTAGAAATGTGATTTACCTAAATTTGGATATTTTATTTGTCGGTTTCTGCAATCACAGCGTCGTTGCACATTTTGGAATGTTTACTAAAAAAAAAAAACTAAAACATAACTTTTTGACATGTTTGTAGACGCTGAATGTTTTTTTTATATATTCATAGTATTAAAGATAAAAAAAGACAGTGATACTTGTGACTCTAAAATATTTTCACGAGCTTTCGTAATATTAGTTGAAAGATATATTTTTCTTACTTCTAGAATAGTTGTAGTGAACAGTTGTAACGTTTTTTTTTATTAAATGTGAAACAGTTGAATTATGTTTTTCAAATTCGTTTGAAGAGTTATTAGCAAATACTTGCAGTCGTAGTAATGCTTTCTATCAGAAGATTATCTTCTGAAGATGCCAAAAAAATTCTATCAACTGTGTAACTCCACGCTGTTATTGCTATCGGCTGTAAAACTGTACATATTGCGCTTAATATGTTTTACTAATTCTAATTGTATGTATTCAAACGAATTGTGCTGGCTAACTTCATTGTATCGGGATCAAAAATAATCGAATCTTATAACGGGAACAGCTGAAATATAGCGGGATTCGGTAAGTTAAAATATTGTACATGAGAGTTATAATCCAAATATTTGATGTTTTTCATTTTAATTAAATATAAATTTTGTGTAATAGATAATGGTAGCGTATACAAAATAAGATTCTATCTGTGGCATATCATTGTACCACTGCGATGGTTGCTCGACTTATGGATTATCCAAAGTCGATTGGTCGAGCTAATTTACTCCGACGAAATATTGTTGTATTTTTATATAGTAAGTAAGGTTTTTTTATATGTTGTGTTATACATGTTTTGTAAGGTCTGGGTCTGATTGAACTTATCCTAGAGCTGGATTACTGGTTTTTTTTTTCTTATCAACGACTATTTAATTTTTATGCGATTATCTATTTATTTAATTGAACTTAATCAGCGTATTCAGATCGGTTAGCTTTTTCTTAAAAATGACATATGTATAAACATTTAAGGGATTTTTCGTCGCAATGTCGAAGTATTTATTAATTTGTTTGTAAAATAAATTTTCATGTGCCTTCTCAAAATATGTAATGGTTAAAAGGTAAAGATAAAAAAATTTAAATTAAAATATTGAATTACAGTAATTGTTACACGTTTTAAAATAAGTAGAAATTATTCGGCACTTGACGAGCTTATGATTGTGAAGTGTGATTAGAGAAATGGCTAGAAGTGATTCATTTCAAACATAACTGCAAAGTTTTTAATTCTTAATAATTCTTTGGCCTACCATGTATAATGCCTTTTATAATTTTATTCATAATCTTGTATATTTGACTGTATATTTTGTAATATTGTTAACATTTTACGTAATGTTATTCAGTTATTGTGCACAAATAAGTGCATAAAAAATTATACCACGGGATATAAATTCTGAGGCGCCACAAAAACTCTCTAGAAAGTTCTGACAAGAGGGCCATCATCTTATGAGAATATTGAAACTATCTCAAGACACTTGTAATATTTATGACATACTCAACACTGGCAGTAATAATATAGAAGGTTATTTATTTATCAAAAATAAAAATAAAATCCAAACAGTTGGAGAAATGTCTCTAATCACTCTTAGCTCATTTTCGGCACATTTTGCAATCAATTCTCTTTATTATATTGTTTTGCATAATTTATTAAGATTATCTTTTAATTACTGTTTTCGTTTTCTTACTAATGAGTGTTAACGTTATGGATACCGTCAAGTCGTGCCATAAATGGCTTGCGTTCAATATATTTTAGTCACATGAACGATGACTACATGAAAGACATTATTATGTTAATTTGATAAGTATTTCATAGTTTTTAAGAATATATATAGTGTTTCTTCTTTAGATTCATGTTAAATAATTCATGTTTCCACTTAAATTTAATTAATTAGAATAAAATTCATCCTTGGGATCCTATTTTGTTTTATTTATTTACGTATTTAAGTCCCAACCATCAACACGCTGAAAATGATTATATCGTAAACTACAAAGTTCCGATTAAAAATAATTGGACGAGCTAATAAGCGGTATTAAACAAAATGTACTGCATATCAAATTTACGATTAATTTAATATTTAACTAATCCAATTAACAATTTAAAAATTGAAAACCTATCATTGTTAAAAATACTATAGCACCTTGTATTATATTAGGTATATAATAGATATTTAATGACTACAATATTTCGAAAAGTAACCTAGACGTGTTTTCTCCCATAAACACTTCTCTTAAAATTCCCATAAACATTTCTCTTAAACACAACATGGTAACGAAAATTTTCAATCAAAAATAAATTACATACAATCTATACATCGTAAACTTTTGTTATTTAATAATTCTTTACTTTTGTATTGAAATCTGGTATTGGATCAAACTGTATAAAAAACTAACACCTGCACGCGACTTCGTCCGCGTAGTAGTAACCTTGGGCTAATGCTAACACGCAGAGGAAGCTCTCAAGAGGAAAAATATCCCGATTTTGAAATATTATCCGCTCCTATGGGCATTAGCGTAATTATATATAGCCTATAACCTTCCTCGATAAATAAGTTATAAAACACTAAAGGATTTTTCAAATCGGACCAGTAGTTCCTGAGGTTACCCCCTACAACGTCACAAACTCACAAACTTTACCTCTTTATAATATTAGTATAGATTAAAACGATAACAATTAATCGATTTGATACATTTCATAAGAAAAAAATATATATTTAAAAGAGAATCAATATGTTTATTGCTTTAGCGAATATTATATATTTATCATACTTCTGTTCACCGCATTACCAAAAGCTAAGCTTTTCATAAATTTTAAATACAGGATCCTCGTAAATAAAAGGGTTCCGTAGGTAATGCAAATAATATATTCGGAAATCGAATACGTTTGAATGGGAAAATGTTTTTGGAAGGCTCTATGAATCTTTAATTCTTTATACGGAACCGACAACTTTATTGATGATCTCCTCGAGTTAGATTATCGTCTTTAATGGAATACAAATAAGCAACATCGAGTTACTTTTTGAAATAAAACTGTAGCGCAATATTTACTTAAAAGATTTGCTACATCGGACCGGAAGTGTGTGGCTGTACCCCAAAGCACTTGTGAAATTCTCGTCAAACAACTGTAATTTGTCTTGAGTAGCTTCAGTCCATACCGTCCATAGCAACACCAGGGGAGTCGCAAGTGCGTTGTCAACCTGTGTTTGGGGGATGGGGCGAGGAAGCGGAGAGATGGGTATCCGGCGCTCTCACTGACCGAACTAAACGCAACAATACAAGCACTGTTACTTCACGTCGGTGTTTCTGTATGTCGGGTGGTACTACCCCGGATAAGCCGACATGCTGAAACCAGTTATAGCTTCAGCGTGGTTCTATCATCTATGTTCTTCGGGAAGCTAAATTATATACCAATCTCTAACAACTAGTCATGATATTTTTGATTTACTGTAATATGATCTAATATAATTAGAGAAAAAGATATTATTGCATTAAGTTAATGCATTTGCCTACGAGACGAAGAAGCATTATTACAAAAAAAAAAAACGAAAATCTTCCTTCATAATCTCTCAAAGAATTTTCTTTATTCATTTCTCTATTCATTATACATCACAATGCAGATAATTACATTTATTTATTGAAGTGTGAATAAGAATTCCTTATTACAGTTTACCTTCGACAACCGGACTACCTTAAAACAATTCGGCAACGTTCTTCATATTGTTGAATTAACCACGTGGACCACAGACTTAGGTACCTACACTAAGTAAATAAATGTAAACCATAACAGCATGAGTAATATTCCCAAATGTATCAAAAAAGGCAACAACGATTTTATCTCTACAGTAATAAAAATGTCTCCGTAATGCTACATTTCTTCTTTAAGTTCTTTATTTTGGCAAACAACCTGTGTTAGTGAAGTGTTCAATTGTTTCGTATTTGATGTCTTCTATCGACTTGAAAGATGTTGTTTGATATCAAAATTCGTGTTCCGCGACATTATTTGTTATATACTTAAGTAAATAATAAAAACAAAAATATATTATCTTATACTCTAATAATAGGGTAATATAATATAGGGTCATAACTATTAATGATTAACTAAAATATATAATAAATAAAATAATATATAATAAAAATAATTTACTAACAGAAAATACAAACTACTACATAACTTACTAAGGACCTAAAAACCATTCTTGTACTTAATTCCATAATGTGAAACTCTCGCCAGTAATGTTTTTGACATTTCGAAAAAATATTACGTTCTTGTCGTTTCCAATAAACCTGCCTTAGGAACTCTTCCATAACATGATATACGGTATATTTCCTTCTGACAAAGCTATTAAATACAGTTGAAAGGCATTTCTATTGAAGGCTTTGACAAATGCTGCGGTAGAGTTGGTAATAGCGTGATTATTAATCCCAGTTGGATTTATTCCCATATCAATTGGAATATGTTGTTATAATAAAGATGTATGCTGTAATAATTATTGAAAAATGTTGTGTCCAAATAGTATTTTTTCACGATGCAATTTACCCAACTATCTGATAATACTGATCCAAAAAAAATCAATAATTTGTTTTAGTTTGTTTCAACGACCTAACCCGGAGAATCAATACACATCGCTGATTATCGCTAATAGAAAAGGACTACAAAATGTAAAAATGTCCATAATCATTTTTATTTCAAAATGCATTGTTAATTGCTAATAATTTCATATTTCAAAAATACTCTCATTAATTTTACATTCTAAACTAATAAAAATAATACTAGTTCCGTTTTGCATTTTTGTGTATATCAAATATTATTATATCTATTAAAACAGGTTTAAAATATGCTACTAAATATATATGACATGCTTAAAACCAACAGACAATAATTTTCAAAACCTTAGACGTTTCTGCAAAAAAAAATGTTGGTTAACATACATATATGAAAAAAGATATTTAGAGAGTTTATAAGAGAGCTTAAGACACGCTATGACCATTAGGAGTGTTGTAATTACCTTGCAAATGGTACATGAGAAAGTAGACTAAACGAGAATGGACCTACTGGCGAGTCGCGGAGTTTCAGAGGAAGAGGATGCTTTGGCCGCTTGACGAGAACTGAAAATTGATATAAAGAATACTCAGTGGCTTCCTACCTTTTTTTTTTATTAACGTGGGGAAATCCCTAACGGATACCCACCCTCCCGGGGGAGAGGGTGGGTTATGTCCGACTCGCACGGACTAAAACCCCACGGTGTACCGTCGGCCGCATGTTAGGGGCGGCCAGGGACCGTTCTGGCTCTCTTCCTGAGAAACCGCCCCTGCGGCAGCCTGGCAAGTTGGTCGCCAGGCTACGTCCTACTAAAGAGAGGCAACTGGGTACACAATCAGTCACCTCCCCTCGTCAGCCGAACCTGTGCAATGAGGGGATGAGCCCCCCGGCTGCATCCCCTCAGGTCCAGCTACGGTAGCGGGAGAAGGCGTGCATTCTGCCTCACCCTTCTTGCGGGCCGCCTTTGGCGGATACGGCCGCTCTGAGGGTCTGGCTCGCGGGCCCTCTCAGCCGCCTCCTTCTGCGAGATGACTTCCTCGCAGAAGGAGGCCATCACATTCCACACTTCTTCGCTGCCGAGCATGCGGGAGATGACACTCGGCAGCGAAAGATCTCCTCCTACCGCCGCAGCCAGAGCGCGGCGCTGTTCGTCCCACGCAGCACATTCTGACAGGGTATGCTGCGCAGTGTCCACCGCAGCGCCGCACTCGTGGCATGCGGCGGTGGGCTCCCTGCGGGCAATCCGGTGCAGGTACCACCCAAAGCACCCGTGCCCGGTTAACACCTGCACCAGCCTATACGTCAGGGAGCCCCACGTTCTCCCAATCCATTCCGGCAGGACCGGACGGACGGCGTCAATTGTATATCTGCCGTACCGCGCGTCCGCCAGGTCCTGCCTCCACCTCTAGGTCCTGCCTTCACCTCTAGTGGCTTCCTACCTGACAGGAGTTTATTTAATCTTACCTAACCATGTTTACAACAATTGAAAATGTTGACTATTAAATAGAAGTGAAAACGTGATACAATCCAAGTTAATGATAAAGGAAATAGGGTTCCTTATACCAAAGTTTTACAATGTGTCGTTACATTTCAAAATTAGCTAATCCAATTTTATCGTTCGTATATGTTTATTTTTTTTTTTAAGATTTCCAGTCCTATACACCGAGAATGAAGTTCAAATTTGACTGTCCATAAGGATTTTAGATTTTTTTGTATGTTCTTCATATTTTACACGCACAAAATTTGAAGATCTTAAAAAATAACGTAAAATTTAGGAACGGCTAAAATTGGATGTAGCTCGTTCTGAAATGTAATGGCTCATATATTGGTCTATTGGTTTTTAAACATAATTACTCATATATTGCAAAATTATACTTTCTACTGAAATATCTTGTGAAAACATGATACTATAAAGAACTACAGAATGTATATCACAAAAATATGAAATTTGTAGTGAAGAGTAGAAGTTTGTAGGTGGTACAGCCCCACTGAAGCTATTTTTGGTTTCAGCATGAATGGGTCGGCTCCTCCGGGGTAGTACCATCCCTCTCACAGATAACCGACGTGAAATAACAGTGCTTGCATTGTTGTGTTTCGTTCGGTCAGTGAGAGAGCCGGAGGCCCACGTCCCTTCCTCTTTCCTTCTTTCCCTTTCCTTCCCCTCCCCCTTCTCCCTATACAGGCTGGCAACGCACTTGCGACGTCCCCGATGTGGCTAGTGTCTATGGACGGTGGTGATCACTTAACATCACGTGACCCACCAGTTCGTTTGCCTCCTTTGATATAAAAAAAAATGAAATAATAGCGTACACGGCGGACGATCTCCTGCCTTGATTTAAAAAAAAACACCTAGACAAATTATAGACCTAAACCTTCCTTGTGAATCACTCTACCTACTGGTGAAAGAGAAAATCCTAAGAAAAAGCAAGAAAATTCGTTCAGTAGTTTTTGATTTTATCCCGAACAGACAGACAGACGTGGCAAGAGGACTGTTTTATAATATGTAATGATATCCCATACAGTCTCTATGTAACTATTTGAAGAAGGTTTTATATACAGACCGATATCATCCCGGACGCACATAAAAAGCTAGCTACTACTTGTTATTTACGGCCTTCCCATAAATTCACCATCGACGCGGTGACCTTAATTTTGTGAGTCTGTATTAGATAAACTGCTGTGTTCAACGCCAATGTTAATTTATAAAAGATATCAATCATATCAAGTATTTTTTTGTAATGTAAGAGAGTGTACAGACACTGTGGAAAGTTAACAAACAAAGCTAGTTACGAGCAAGTTCTCCTAAGTTACTTATCGCAAGAAAAATAACTGAGCCCTCTCTTCCATTTTTAAAAATATATTTAACTCAGAAACTTTTACTTAATACTTTTAACTTTACTTTTTGACCCTTAATAAAATGACGATGACTAACAGAGTACATACCGGTCAGTACACAACCGTATTTATTAA
>JACEII010000008.1:3484800-3498031 GCA_014332785.1 Antheraea mylitta
TTTATTAAGGTCTTGGTGCAGACAGTGTGAACGAGGAACCTTCTGGATGAATGGCGCTGTATTCTATACTAATATTATAAAGAGGTAAAGTTTGTGATGTTGTGATGTTGTGACATTGGAGGGGGTAACCTCATGAACTACTGGTCCGATTTGAATAATTCTTTCATTGTTATATAGCTCATTCATCGAGAATGGTTATAGGCTATATATCATCACGCTAAAACCAATAGGAGCGGAGCACAGATGAAAAATATTTTAAAATCTGGATGTTTTTCCTTTTGAGAACGCGAACGAAGTCGCGGGCAGAGGCTAGTTACCTATAATGTCGCAGCTGGCTGACACTACTTCCAGGGATTGGTGACGCAGTTTCTACGTGCGGTGACATATCTACGTCATAGAAAACCAAGGTTGTAAATATGGGTTGATCTTGTAGACCAAACTATATATTGGTTACCATTTCCCGAAAACATTAGCCGAAAACTGACGATATACGTAGTTGTATCCAAAAATATTGCACAGTTGTGTACTTACATATGATTATATTATAACTTTGAAAAGCGTTAGAGTTTCCAGCACTATATGTCTTCTTTACCTTGAATTGTGTAACACTGAAGGAAGTACTACCGCTTTAGTGCAGATAAAAAACATTGAATTAGATTCAGAAGAGATATTATATATAATAATCCAAACATATTATAAAATGCTACCTCTATCCTTCTGTTCGCTATTGTGCTTTCGAAAATAAATGAACCGATTTACATATTTATTTATTGTATTCTATGGTTTTTTTTTAATCCTCTTTTTCTCCCGGACATTATCCGAGACTGTGTTTATGGCTATTTTATAGTTTTCTATGGTTAGGTTTTATTATAAGTTTTGTTAGATCTGGTAATATGTAGAATAAGTTATGTTATTAATACACAACACAACAAAACAACTTCCAGTATATTCAGACTTGAATTATTAAGCCCGTATATTGCAGTAGACGCTTGTTAAAAAATAGCAAAATTGGGCGAACATAAATCCTTGTTAAATAAACTTCCATATTATAATCACAGTGGCCAACTTTACGTGGAAAACAATCTTAACCGCGACACCCAGAATATAAATAAATATATCGATTCATTGTAGCGTCCAATTGAGTCGTATTAATTAGGTAGGCATAGTAAATATTTAAATAATAAATAGACCTTATAATGTTTTCAATACTTTATTATGAAAAGATTATTTTTTTTGTATTGCATTCGCGCGAAGATCTATGAATAATACAAAAGAACGTAGAATTTGTAGTCCGGTGAAGCTGTTAAGACCTTGCTGGGTCAATAGCGAAGTCAGTTCGACAAAAAATTCTTATTATAGCAAAGATAATATAATTTTTAATCACAAAGCAGATGCAATGTATTAAATATTGTCTCACATTTTGTTAAAAAGAAAGGTCATACATAAACTGTTCTCCTTTGGATTTTACCATTTTTTATTACGCCAGCATATTATGTAAGGATGACATAGTACTTTCTCTTATATAGTGTTTGGTATTATAATAAATATAGTGACATCAAATAGAAAATAACCTTGACCAAAACCCGAGATAAATGAAAACGTCTACTTAAATCCTCGCTTGCATGAAGGATAAGCTTATCTTTCAGACTGGCCTACCTTTATATTTATAAGGCTTTTAATAATAAATAATACCGTTATTCGAATAGCAAGATTAATGAATCTTGACCCGCGTAGCATAAAAATGGCGTCGTTTTATACAAGTAAAGGGTTGTAATAAAGGTTGCGTGACTGTGAAACAATTCCAGGCGCTGGAGGAAGTGCCGTGATGGATGACGCTTCCGTTACCATGCTTGATTTTACTTAGGGTTGTCACGCTGTTTTCCAGGTGGACACATATGGTGGCGCCATCTATTAGTCAAATAGAGATTCATACAGTGTTAATACATTTTTTTATATCATATAGGAGGCAAACGGACAGGCGGCTCACCTGATGTTAACTGATCACCGCCGTCCATAGACACCAGCAATACCAGGGGAGTTGCAAGTGCGTTGCCAGCCTGTGTTTAGAGAGACGAGGAAATGCGGGAAGGGAAAGGAGAAGGGAGGGGAAGGCGGAGGTGGGCTTTCGGCGCTCTCACTGATCGAACGAAACGCAATATTGCAACCACTGTTACTTCACGTCGGATTTGTAAGAGAGTGGTACTACCCCGGACGAGCTGACCCATTCATATTGAAATCAGTTATAGCTTCAACGTGGCTCTACCATCATTAAGGATAACTTTGTATTAAATTAAAAAAAATGTGTAGGTATGTATGTAACTATTAAAGTCAAGTATGAGCTTCCGAGTACGGTGGTAGAGTATGGAATGAAACACCTAGTACATGCACTAAGGCATTAATATCAATCGTCCGAACCAACCATATACACAAACGCATAGATAGCTTGGTTGAAGCTATCCGAAATGTTCCGGAGGTAGACGAACTGCTTCTAATGTCTTAGGTGTTGCAAACTAGGTACGTACTTCATTCCGAAAAACAGATTTAAATTTTGATACCTAATGCTATTGCTTAAGGATCTTAATTGCATAGTAACGTTAAAGGAACAATTTTCTTGATTCAAAAAGAGTTTTTTTATGATTATACCCATAATGGTTATAAAAGTTATTATAATTTATAGAAGAAGGTTTACGAACAGTAGGCATATTCTATTTAAATTGAATCTTATTTCAGTATATTGAAAGTGTGTAAGTTAAAGGTCCTACCTACCTACCTACCTAATTAGTCCACATCCAAATATCTATGTACAAATATTTTGATACTCGGTGTTTTGTAACTGATCCATTCTGGTACCTTTAAAATCATGTATTGAAATTTACAGATATCTCGCTTCTATCTAATTCATATACTATATTTTCAAAGCAAATTGTCCTTGATTGTATACCTTATGAAAATTACAGGGAGATTATTTCATATTTTACCCGTAATGAAAAATTTTACGCTATTCCAAAAGTAGTCCGGTGAAGCTGTTAAAACCTTGCTAGGTCAATAGCGTAGTCAGTTCGAGAAAAAAAAGAAAAAGAATGTGGTGTCGTGGGACACCAGGTAGGAACGTAGTTCCTTCGGCTAAGGCAGAATCGACACAATTTGCAAAAAAAAAAAATCGTGCTCAATTTTGTGTAAACGTTATTCAAATTATCAATTAAAATAACAAAATATATCTCTTTATTTTTGTTTGACAACATAAAATTACAAAGAAATAGAAGTAATTACAAAAAAGGAGAAAGAGAAAGGTGTTATACACTACTCGCTTGTGTATACGACTGTCGCGCCTGCGCACGTCTCATTTAACGGTTTTATTCCACGCACTTTTCGTTACGGTTTTACTATCACATTTTTTTCAGTTCGGTCGCGCAGCAAAATCCCTATCTCCTCCAAGTCTGCCGTAAGGAACTTCGTTCCAAAAAAAAGCTATTCCAAAAGAGATTGTGTTTCATTCTAGCCATTTTCTACGACTACTATGCGGATATATGAGCATATATATAATATATCTATATGAGCTTTGCGTTGTGAAGATTATAATACGAACGTAAAACGTAACTTGATATTAACCATAACTATCACAAGTAATTTAAGGAATTAATACAAAAATTTTAGTAAATATTTTGAAATCATGTTATACTTTTTTTAAGTGACAACCCTACGGTTGTAATTTTATTTAACTCGAACATTTGTCTTCGCATTTTTATATCGCTCTACAAATAGATGTAATAACGAAACATGTTTTTTGTTGCAACGACGTGAAATGAATGAACTTCGTGAATTTTACTCATAGCCCCTTCGGGCGCCATTATAAAAATGGAAACGTAAATCTGTGTGTTTAACTCAGATTCTTCGTCTGCGTTATTTGTTATGTTTTATGTTATATCTATACGCATAACTTTTGATAGTATCCTTTCCATTCCCAGATCTTTGTTTGAACAGCACAACAAATTAACAGAATCCTAATTATAACAGTTCTTAACAATTTTAAAATTGGGTTCTGTACAGAATACAGATATATAAACTTATATAAAAGTAATAAAAAAATTAGAACGGTTAATAACAAAAAGTCAGCAATAATAAACAACTTACATTGCAATATAAAAAAATATTACGTTAGTACAAAATAAATATTCTATTAAATGCCAACAAAACTAAAAATCAATAAAAAAAAATTATACAAGAAGCCTCAAAGCATCACCACATTGCGACAAGGTATGTAGACCGTTTCCAACTAATTATAGATTAATTGTTAATTATATATGTACGTGCAAAGCTAAAACTCTAATAAATTATAAAGTAATTAATTGTTACTGTTTGTAAGGTAAATTCGTTAGAAAGACGAATGAATAAACATACCACAACGAGATTTTTTCATGATTACTATGACAGCGAAATCAAAGGAAAATTACCAAATGATTTATTGGAGGAACTGTCATTACTATACTGTAAAATTAATTTCTAATTACTATTTTAAGTTTTTATTTATAGTTGCCAGAACATAGGTATTTGTCAAAGCATCTTGGCTGAATCCTGTTCGGGTGACGCTAGGAAGCTGTATCTGGTAATGATATCTCATCAGCGACTCTCATGATAGAGCTAATAAGATTGGGAAATAATGGGGCTGATATGTTCGGTGGAATAAAAACACCTTTAAACAAAGTAAAATAAAAATAAAATGTTAGAAATCTACTGTGTACAAAATCTACATTTCTACTCGTACTTAAGGCATATACCATTCAAGTTCACAACTACTGTCATAATTCTAAATCAAAAATACATTATTCAATTTAGACCTTAAGAATGCTCTTAGGAACGTCAAACTACCACCGATTGGGAAAACAACCCAGTCATCGAGAAGAACCGGCAAGAAACTCGATAGGGTTTATCAATTTAACGTGCATATGATGCAAAAGTTACAAACTGTTTTAGTGAATGGATTCGCAGAGAGAGATATCAATTCCAGGCCTCACCATCGTTCAGCTATCATATATATAGGTAGCTTATAGTTATCTCTTTTTTGTTACACATTTTCTTTCATAAAATCCAATTCATATCATCCCAGAAGCAGTTTCATATATATACAAAAAATATCACAAAACAAAGCGTACGATTTCAACTAATAAAATTAAAACATCAATTATATTACATATTAACTTAGGGCTGATAAAGCACTTCCCGTCGAAGAACCTTTGTTCAATATTAAACATTATCATATTGGATCCCGTCTGTAGTAATTAATGATATACTAACAAAGCATTATCGTACGTAAGCTAAAGGTATGATTAATTGTCTCATAGATTAATCACATATGTATTAGATGCTTTGCTATTAATAACATTAGGTTTATTTTAATACTGGCTGTACTCGCGACTTCGTCCACGTGAAACCTTATGTAGAAAAACAGCGGTTAATAAAATCATCTGAATGTATTAAGTCTATTCGTTTATCTAATTTTGTCTCGTACTTAAGTCGCGTCGGCATTAAAGTATAATAACTTCTGATAGACCGAATCGATTTTAATGAAACAAATATTTATTGTTACTCATATATATGTTTAATGGTTTCTACTTAAAAAGTTTTATCATGAATGCAGTATTTTAACAATGATGCGTGTTCATACAGATAGAAAGAGAGGCAGACTGGTCTCTGGACCTCACTGCTTGCGTACAATGCATTGCGTATACAGTACAACAATGTCTTCAGGGCATTATTATGGCTGTCTCTATATAGTGCATCGGGAATGTTTGCTGAAGTTCATGTGGATGATGTTTACGCAATCATTCGAAAGAAAGCTTTTTTTTTTTCGAACTGACTACGCTATTTGCCTAGCAAGGTCTTAACAGCTTCACCGAACTACTAAGGCGAGCGCTTAAGGCACGCAGCCGATTTTTTTTGGACAACTATCTCAAGGGTGCACGGCACACCTCGGCTTGGCTGTTGCCTGTTACATGCAAACTTCGCGACCTATCTTAGCTAACCTAGCTAACTATTCATATATGTATGAGTTGTTGAAACGTATATGTGTACCAAGCATACACGCCTCAACAACCCCTCTATATATTTATTATCGGAAAATTAGAGTTTTTTCAGTACGATAAGGGGAAAAAATAAAACCCTTCCACTTCCATGTGTAAGCGTGTAGCGTGCACGTGTGTGGGAGTGATCGTGTCGAAAGAAAGCAAACTTCCTGATGGCTTGAATAATGCTGCAGCTCAAAAAATGTCTTGAAGATGTTATCAAGCAGACCTGATAGTTTGTTCACTAAGGGGCAAAGTTGTGTGTGCAAAGTTAATAACTTTTGATTGTGTTGGTGATAAACGTAATTTGTAAATAGTACTAAAATATATTTTAGGCTAAATTTTACTAACAAAAAAATGGAGGTAATATCTGAATTTAATAAATTATTATTATTATTATTTCTTATAACTGATTGAAATGTATTTTATAACTTATTCCTGTACAGGAGCAACATTTTTTACCAAAATCTAGAAAGTATAGATACGTTAGATTTAAATTCTTACTATATATACAAATACAATAAAAGCTTGCATAATCATTCCTTCTACAACCAGAGAGTTTTCAACTAGAGAGTTAATCGGCCTGTGAAGTATTAGGTCTTTACCTATGAAATTGCCGTTCTGCAGTACTGGCCATTTCAAATCAAAATAATTTTTATTTGGCTAAGAATTCTAATTTCAAATTAATTTTATTTTAAAAACATGGTATTCTTCTTTCAAAAGTAGTCATTTGTTTATTGATTAGTGTTACAGTTTCATCGCGTTTCAATCTTTTTTGTCATCATGGATACGTTAAAAACTCAAGTAATTATGAAATATAAGTACCGTCGTTGCAGCAACGCGGCACAAGCGGCACGCAACATCAACGACGTTTACGGAGCAAACACTACAAACCAACGCACCACCTGTTATTGGTTTGCTCGCTTCCGTTCTGGGAATTTCGACCTGAAAATGAACCTCGCGGTCGTCCGAAGACTTTAATCGATATTATTGAGCTATTATTAGCTTTTGTCATATGATTAGTTAACAATAGATGATATCACGATCAAGCTCTTCACAAAACATCAATTATTATGGTTTTTTAATATACTAGCTTTTCCCCGCGGTTTTTCTCGCTTTAATGTAGATTCGAGTCTCGAAAACATAATTTTTTGAAGAAAATGTGAATAAAATTATTTTAGGTTGAGTAGTTAGGACGTGAAAGCGTAATAGATAAACTTACACACGCAGTTATGATGTAAGTTAAAATTACAAGTTTAAAGTCTATGTGATAGAAAAGAAAATGAAAAAAAACCCAGAGCCTTCTAAATATAACACGACTTCCACTGAAAAAGTTTACAAACAAGAAAGCAATAATAAATAAAATACATGGAGCCATCAAATTCAATAGGCTTCGATATCAAAGAAAAAGGTACACTGTAAAATAATATTGTCCAAATAAATATTTTACTGTATTCGTAAATATAATTTATTTAACTAGTAACTATTATTCGAACCGTAATATTGAACTGTGTTATAAAACTCTCAAATAATTGTGTTTCTAATAATATTTTTATATTTAGAAAGTGATGTCCGCATCTTCACTCTCATTACATTAGTTTTGATATTTCATGGGAATAGGTTTTTTTATCTTAACCTTTACTGATCACTACTTATCTCCTATGGAAAAAGTAATTGTATGATATTTAAAAAATATATATATTTGCTAATGAAAGGATCGTCGAAACCAGTCGTTTCGGAGATTGCCTAGACAATCAATAGACGCTTCTATCTATCTAATCTTCAATCTAATACCTTTAAACGAGAAAT
This sequence comes from Antheraea mylitta, assembly GCA_014332785.1. NCBI lineage: Eukaryota > Metazoa > Arthropoda > Insecta > Lepidoptera > Saturniidae > Antheraea > Antheraea mylitta. Next base: position 3,492,669 of record JACEII010000008.1, read on the forward strand.
TCTTGTATATTTTTATATTTGGTATATTTTTTTAATAATAAATTCGCTCTTGTATATTCAGGATCTCGGAAACGGACACCCAAGCCAACCTCACCTGCACGTGGTGCACCCTGCTGAATAACGAACGAGGCAATGACGAAAGCGGGGTGGGTAGGGTTTTACAGCCTGACTGGGTCGCAACCACCATGTATATGGCGAAAAATCCCGTCATAGTGACTCGCTTCTGCGCGTCGCATTTCGGGATCAGCCTGTGCATATCCAGTACCGGGTGACTTTCGTCATTATGGCCGGCATGAAAGCGGCGGCCGGCGATGGATAATCTGTCTCTCGGTAGTTGCCGATGTTTTTGGATTGTACTATGCTTAACATCAGGCATAGTGCAGTCACTATGTCGTGCTTCAATAAAAAACAAAAGGGCGTCATCTATTCCCGTCAAACTTAGTATGTAGGTAGTTTTAGGGACGATAAATCGATCTAGATTTTATTCATAGAAAACTTTTATTATCTGAGTTTTCAGGCAATAAAAAAATATATAGGTTTATAAAGGTTAATTATAAAGGTAAATTTCGCCATCATAATAAAAACAAAAATAACTCAGATGGAAATTGGTTGCTTCGAAAACCAATAAAACCACAGTTCGAATCTGAGTGAATTATATTTTTTTTTTTTTGTAAAATATCATAATTTTTTAAGGCAAACTTAACAATTTATTTTAATTAAATGAATAATTTTATACCTAAAGACCTATATCTTTTTGAAATATTTTTTATATGAAAAAATACTACTTTTTGAGGCAAACAGTTTATTTTCATTTAAAAATGTTTTTTAAGAACCGAGCTAGGCTCCGTCATCCAGGTACTTTTATTTATATTAGTATGTTTACTTCTAATGCGATATTACAGCAATTCCCTTTTAAAATTTAAAATAACTTCAATATAATTCAAGTAACTATAAATCAAATACAATATTTAGGTGGTAAGATAATTTTATTTTATTTTTGACGACTAATCTTCTAGATTAGTGTTACTGCATATTACAAGCGTTTTAAGATAATTCCAATGTTCTGACAATATGGTGGCTCCCTTGTTAGAATTTTCCAAGGAGCTCTTGTGAAATCACAAAATTCCATGATATTATTTCCCATCTACGTCTCTTGTGCGCAATAAGCGAACTATATTATGTAGAATACTACCAATATTACAAGATATAGAGCTAAAGAACACAAGATTATGAATAAAATATAGAATCCACTACATGTTATTTTAAGATACCGCCAAATATTCCAATCATGAGTTTTGTTTATCATCCATGTGCCCTCGAACAGAGATTAAAAAGTCTCATAGTAGGGAGTTTTAGGCGGGATCTATAGGTAGATGGTAAAGCCACGCTGAAGCTTATACTGGTTTGCGCATGAATGAGTTGGCTCACCCAGGGTAGGACCACCCGACCCACAGAAAACCGACGTAAAGTAACAGTGCTTGCATTGTTTCGTTTCGTTCGGTCAGTGATCGGTGCAAGTTTTAATTGTATGATCCAAAAATGGATACATGTATAGCTTAGCATAGTTTAGCCAGGTCAGATCGGGTATTTTCCTCGGTAACAGCCCAAGCCGAGGTGTGCCGTGCACCCTTGAGCATGTTACCTAAACAAAATCGGCTGAGTGCCTTAAACGCTCGCCTTAGTAGTTCAGTGAGGCCTATTAAGGTCAATAGCGTAGTCAGTTCGAGAAAAAAAAAGATGAAAGTATACATAAGAAGGGCGAAATGCAACAAATTCTTTAAAATTGCTGTAAATGTAGGTACTCTCAAAAAAGCCTCAGCAACTTATGTGTATTGTGATAAATAAATAATACATTTTACAAATAAACGAAGCTTGTAAACACTTTTCCCGTTCAAAACGAAAATAACTTCGTATAATATTACAAAAAGGAGATTACAGTCTGATTAATAAGCGTTTAATTTATTTATAACACGAAACTTAATTACACGCGGTGAAAACTGATTGCAATCACTCGAACACGAGTTTAATGTATGTATAATGTATAAAGAAATAAAATTACCCATAAAATAGCACGAATGGACACGAATTATATTGAACACAGAGTTCTCGCAAAGGTATTTCGCTAAATTTGATTAATTCTAATGTTTCCTATAATAAACACATTATTCATAATAATGATACCAGATATATTTTTCATATTTACTTTATATCTATTCTGTAAATGCCTGGAAATAAATAGTTTACTTTAAAATTAAAGCTTACTAGTCAATATTAATAAATCTATATTTATGTAATATAGAAATAAAAATTCTTTTGGGGGACGTCTTTGAAATTCTGATCCGTAACTTCTTGTTGATGAATGGTGGTAACACTGTGTCGAGTAAAGCGTTGTATACACCAGTTCGCGTGTAATCAGCGAAGTTAAGTAACGTCCAGCGCGGTCAAGGGACCGCTTGGATACACCGCGTGACATTAGCTTTTTTTTGTATTTATTAAATTAAAATGTTTCCCTATAATACAAAAGTTTCACCTCTATCGTGTGTCTTTACGACACTCCCTGTTTTTTTTAATTATTGTCAATTATTCATGAATTAAATAAATTCAACAAATAGTTTGTATGGACTTAACTAAATAACGGTTTGATCGGTATTAATACAATTTTTTAGACGAAACATGCATATATTTATATGTATATATATATACATTTAATAGACTGTAAGGATTTTCAATAAAACGTACCGAAACCGTATAGAAACAATGAAACTAAATTCTATTTTTTGTAATGTCATCAGAATTTGGTAAATATGGTGAATTCTTTTAATTAAAATTACTAGGCGAAAATAAATACTGCATTATGAACGCATACTCAATCATGACGGTTTGCAATAGTATTAAATATACTCATATGTTTTCGAGTAACAAGAGTTCCTTAAATAAGGAATGATGATTATATTATTGAGTTAAAAGTTTAACTTTACTGACAATTTATGATTAAGCAAGTTATTCATTATTTCAATGGTATTCATAATTTCATAATATTTTTAATTATATATAAGTCGTAGTCTTGCATTTTAATATTTGTATTTATTCCGGCATACGTAACAACTGAGTACGGTATAATCCTGGTAGAGCGCGTGCATGTCAGAAGCCTAGTTAAAAATAATCTTCATACTTATATTGTTTACCGCTCTTTGGCGCTTCAGTTTGATTTTACACATAGTACACGTTATCGGCAATGATATTTAAAATAACATTTTGACAAAATATCATGACAATCATCCTCTTCAAGATTAATATGAATATATACGTGTTATTATACTTGCATTTATATGTATTATATGTAATTCACATATGTTCTATATTTACATACGATGATTAGAGGCTTTGAGGCTGTCGAGCGCTTAACACGCAAAAAACGACTAAATAGACGTTAAACATTTCTTTTAGCTTTACTTCTTAGGCACTTGGGCCTATCTAAAAGGAGACATATCACGAAATTATCATTTCAAACAAAGATAATAAAGTCTTAATTTATATGAATACTTAGCGATGCATGAGCAGGAACGGAGAAGGAAAATTGTAACATTATTTACAAAGCAATGTTTTATCAAAGTTTATTTTTGTTTTCGATTCTGTTTTGTTATTTCCTCTGTATCTTATATATAAATTTCTGCTGTACGTATGTATGTCACTGAACTCCCCCTAAACGGCTGGGCCGATTATGATCAAAATTTGTGTGCGAGTTCCAGTGGCCCGAGAATGGTTTAGATTCACAATTAGTCTCGGTATCAAGGCAGAATAACGTCCGCCCACCCGCTAGTATATATAAACTAAAAGTACCTGGCCGACCGAGACTAGCTCGGTTCTTTAAAAAACATTTTTAAATTAAAATAAACTATCAGGTTTGCTTTAAAAAAATAGTTTTTTTTTACAAAAAAAAAAAGAGATAATCTCTCTTATAATTATACAATCATTTATTTAATTAAAATAAATTGTAAGGTTTGCCTTACAAAATTATCATTTTTTACAAAAAAAAAAAAATAGAACTGTGGTTATATGAATTTTCGGAGCAACCAATTTCCATCTGAGCTATTTTGTTTGGACAGCAGCGGCTAAATTAACCTTCATATTCTCGCTATATTTTTTCATTGCCTAAAATCTCATTTAAAAAACTTTCTATGAATAAAATCTAGCTAGATCGATTAATAGTCCCCGAAACTACCTACACACCAAGGTTCACGGAAATAGATGACGCGGTTTCTGAGGTCCTGAATATATACAAATATACAAGAATTGCTTGTTTAAAGATATAAGATATATGATAGATGATAAACAATGGAAACGAAGTATAGGATATCAGCTGGCATCTAAACAAAAGTAAAGGGTTGTTGTGATTTTTTATTGTAGCACGGCAAAATGAATAAACACAGTGCAATCCAAAAATAATAGCGACCACCGATTGAAACACTATCCATCGCCGGTCGCCACTATCATGCCGGCCTGCAAAAAGCTGGATATGCACAGGCTGATCCCGAAACGCGACCCGCAGAAGCGAATCACTGTTACGGGCTTTTTCGCCATATACATGGTGGTTGCGACCCAGTCAGACTGTAAAACCCTACCACCCCGCTTTCGCCATTACCTCGTTCGCTATTCAGCACGTGCAGGTGAGGTTGGCTTGGGTGTCTCAAGCCTTATGATGTTATTTGACACCCCTTACAACCCAAATGTGTGTTGTTTGATGCTTTTGACAGTGCCGATAGACGGCAATGATAGAATTTAAAAGAAGTAACTTAATATTGAATAAGTAGAATGGATACAACAAAATACAATAAAAAAGAACAAATGTATATACTCTATAATAATATACCCTAAGATCTCTTCATATTTTTGTAAAATATTAACAAGGTACCGTAGTGGTGAGAGTAACTTGACAAACAAGCAATGCATACGTCGCTGCTAAATTACACAGTAAAAGATAAATTAAACAACAAACTCTCGTGTTCATGTTTATCATATGTCTGTTTAAACATTGAAATTATGACCGGAGTGAAATTGAGGTACATTTTATATTTAACTAAGGATGTTTCAAACGAACTTTTTGGTCAAAGCGAAAAAGGTTTAACGGATGATTTTTTTATGTTTGTTTGTTAACGGTTATATAATTCATTCAAATATTTCTTTTGCCTCCTTTAATATAATTAATGTATGAACCTTTTAAACATTATTTATGTGAATGTTTGAAATTTATTTAAAACTCTTCTTTCAGGAGCAACAAAATAACTAATGCTAAAAAGCTATTAATATATTTTTCAATCATTCTTTCAAATATTTTAATGTATTATTTAATATTTTCAACTATT
>JACEII010000008.1:3508031-3551110 GCA_014332785.1 Antheraea mylitta
TTTTGGTGACTTTTATTCAACTTAATTAAAATTTCTATAGCTTTGTTAATAAAAAGCACTTATTCAGCTTTAACAGATATGAACAGATGTTCGTCACATTAAAGGTAGTCCGATGAAGCTGTCCTGTGACCTTGCTACGTCAATAGCGTAGACACATCGAAAAAAAAAACCAATCTATGCAAGAATCAAATGCAGCAGCATTTCAACCAACGTATTGTATAAAGCTTATCTGATAGATTTTTTTATTATTAATTGTAACTGCTCTGTTCTTCAGAACTATCCATTTCTGTGATATAATTATAGGTATATTTTTATAAATAATTCCTTTTCCCATAATTTAGCATTTTGCACTCTCTTTGGTAAAATAAACCATTTTCTTAATATTTCTAAAAATATACGAAAAAAAATTCATTTACAACTGCTACAATTAATACGAGTTGAGTTATATAATAAAATTTTCATGTGATTAGTTGAAGAGTGTTGAATGTATTACAAATGTGCTTTATACGGTAATAGTTTAAAATCCGGTAATGTTATAGAAATTTTAAAAGTGACTTGAAATACATGCTTTTTAATTGGAAAGAATTCAAAATAAAATAGAAGTAATTGAAACCAAGGGCTCAAATTTTGAGAAGACTTTTTTCTTAGCATTTAGAACGATATTTCAGGATGTCAGCGAAAAACAAATAGCCGTTTCAAATGAAACATCCTAGCTTATATACATTGGGTGATTTATTTAATAATTTTGAAATCGCTTCATAGACATTTTTTATTTCCGTATAACATTCCTAGTAAATACTTGAAAACTTTTCAAGAGAAATGTCTTTAGAAGAGAGCATAGTGCAAACCATCTATTCAGCAATGAACAGAGGTAACAAGTTCCAACGAGCGAAACCAGCGCTTCCCATTTGAATACGAATAGAATACCTTCTACGGATGGCTTGTTGTTAACTTATTCACTTTATCTGACATGAAAGTACCTTTTATTGCACTATCTCCCTTAACGCTGTAGAAACATAGCTCACATCCTAAATGAAAGACTGCAAAATAAAATTGCTAAACTAACCTTTCCATCCAAGTAAAATATACTGCGAAAATGCGAAATTCTGGATTCAAAAATAACAGGTATTGTAGCCGCTACAGTTAAATTAAAAGTGTCTCTTAAATAAAATAACAAATGATTAATAACACCCGCTTTTATTATTGCCTTTGATAAACCCTTTGAAAAAAAAAATCCCGAATTTTTGTACAAACAAATACTATTTTGCAGATAAGATTTCTAATCAGGCATTTATTTATATTCCGGATTAACTTTTATTATATCTTTTTACGAAAACCAGATGTTTTAATGTGTTCTCGTGTTTATTTTATAGGATGGTTTTAATAACAAATTGGATATATAAGCAGTATCTATCCACACTTGTTTATTTTTTCGTATTAACACGTTTTGTTTTACGAACACATGTGTTAGGTCTTATAGAACCGTCACGAGAGTTTTAACTTATTTTAGATTTTTTTCAAAGGGTTTTGAATTTTTTTACCGCAAAATAACCATATCGATTTGTTTATTAGGACCTTCAGAAACTAGTACAAAAAGCACTAGCGTGTGGTTGCGGAGACCTAAATTTTACGACAACGCAAGTAATATCATTAATATGACGATCATAATGCTTTTTTTAGAACTGATTACGCTATTGGCCCGACTAGTATTTTCAACTTTTGATTTTTTTTTCTCGAACTGACTACGCTATTGACCTAGCAAGGTCTTAACAGCTTCACCGGACTACTTCAGATTTTGTCTTTTTTTTTTCTCGAACTGACTACGCTATTGACCTAGCAAGGTCTTTACAGATTCACCGGACTACTATACAGCTTTTGAATACTAAGGCGAGCGCTTAAGGCACTCAGCGATAATCTTGACACTACGATACAGCTATGTTAAAAATATATACAGCGCCATCTATTGATGTTCACGCGAATTAACACAATAAATCGCTAAATCTAGTGAAAATTGTTCGTAGATTTAATAATTTTAATTCTATAGGAGATTTTGGAGCCGACAAAAGAACAAATATATAGATAATAATATAAATAAAGCCACAAATATAAACAAAAGTTCATATATATACAACAAAACAATTATTAATTAATTAGGAACTTTACTAATTACGCAATAAAATGACTTTTTTTTTACAATGAGTTATCTTATTTTCATAAAAAAATTAAAACACGTTTGTTGTTTTTTCTGAAGTTCGTCGAATAATGAATTAAGTTCTTTAGGTTTTGTAAAGTAAAATTACAAAAATTCAATAATAGTAAAACAAATATGCAATTATAAAACATCGGTGTTCGATAGGATTGTGGCTGCTGGAAATGGAATCAGTGTAACCGCAGAGCTATCCCGCGGGAAATACAAGTGTTACGCATCATCCCTACTTCGTTGCGCAGATAAAAGTCAAACAGTATGATAACTGTATAGTTTAGCCGCAATAAGATAATAATGCGTCACGATGGCCCAAATAGAAATGCAACACAAGCAGCATAACACCGGTAGCAACTAGACTTACATCACTAGAAAGGATTTTCTCGGTCATCTGGTGGTCGTCAAAAATAGCTGATAGCTAGATAGCTACGTCGGCTACGAAGCTTGAACAACACAATCCGAAGCAGTTACGGCCGTGATAACACCGCAGTCCCTTAATGTCACACGTTGTTCGCTAATCTTTTTGTAATGAAAAAAAAAAGCCAATTTTTCGAAAAAAGTGCCACGAATATGAATTTGTTTTATTTTGTTATGCTTTAACACCTTATTTTCTTAACCGATTACCATGAAATTTTTCATAAATATCAAGGATACAAGACATAGGTTATGTGACATAATTTATGTCCCGTCCAGAAAAAAGTTCCCGAGAGTAAAGTGAAATTTACATTAAGTCAAGAAAAAGCTCGGGCAAAAGCTGGTTATTAAATATAGATCGATTACTGTAATTTATGAATTATTAGCAATGATATTACAAATATATGCAATTGTCAATATATTAAGAGCGATCTACATAATTGACAAATGTCAATAAAATTAGGGATGATCTACTCAATTGAAAAGTAAAAGTAACATCATGCATCATCATGACATCAGTGACGCAATTATAACAACTCTAATATGACAGTTTGATAGAAAATTATTGGGAATCAGTTTTTGTAATAAGCAATGATATTAAATTAATATTATTATCATATGATGGTGCATGATGTTACATTTAGTTTTCAATTGAGTAGATCACTCCTTATTTTATTGACAATTGACATTGATATTGATAAATTTCATTTGCTTAAATTCAGAGTATATTTCAATGACTTGCCATACTGAATGTCTTTAAGCATTGGCGGCAGGAGTATTCTTGTTTTATATTGCGTTACGCAATTTTGATGTTGTACGAATATTATTTTTACTTTCATTCGTGTTATTACCAATAAATGTGGGGCAATTTCACATTTCAATAACAGGTACGCTGAAAACTTTCATTTATTTGTGTGTCGGTCGCTTTTATTTTAGCTTTACAGGCGACTACATATTTTTATTGTAGGTTGTTTCAATATTGCTAACAAATCGCAACGAAAGAAAGTATACGAGATAAATATTAATGCATACCTGTAATTGTAATAGCGTGAAACTCTTACATTGCATCATAGGCTAACCTTTCATTGAAATAATATCCGATATTAATTTATGATGTGGTTAGAAATGTTATAGACCGTCGATCAGACATGAGACTAACTTCTCAATTGGCGTTTGACCGTAAGATTTTAATGTGAATTTAGTAGCTTATATGGCTACTATATGAAATTCACCCCAATTTTTTTATTCTGTTCCCCACAATTTGAAGGTCATCATAGTATACAGAAATCAAAATTGAATTAAAACATGTATGTATATGAACGTAACTGTGTCTGGTCTATTTATAGATAAACAATAGCAGGGAATAGAGCATCCGTTACGGTGTGAGGACTCGGATATAATAAAATAAGGAGCCGGTGAGATACGAAGGTACCGCAGGTGCACTAATTTGGTTAGTCCATTGGACAGGGTTCCTGTCTTAGGTATATTATTGCTTTGTTTTATTTTCTAAATATATTCATACAGGACATAATAAGCTATCAAGACTTAGGAAACGAGTTACTTGTTATGTTTATCTGTAATTAATACTTGATTCCACCGCTATTATTTGCAGACTATAAAACACTAGATTCGATTCTAATTTTTTATTTATTTTCTTAAAACCTCACTTTTTTTATGACACTTTATGTCGGGTCTGGGACGGACTACTGTAATTATTAACAAAAATCGTATCCAAAATAACAGCTCCTGTCTCATAAATAATGCAAGAGTGCGTCCTCAATCTCTATAAAGCATCGATGGCTACAAGACGGATTACCTCATATGAGACCCATAATTTTAAATATTTATTGGATGCGATATTTTATTCAAATAAAGGGCCTATTACCGAATCTTCACGTAGGATTTAAATGGGAAATCGACGCATGGCAGCCCTGTCCGTGTGTTGCGGACAGCGCCGACGGGCATCAATTTATGTGCCGCATTCGAGACCCGCGCTCTGTGCGCCAACCCTAATGTTTGCGGTGATTTCGGTAACCTGGCCAAGAATTAAATTGTAGACACCATTTCTGCACTGCACCATTGTATTTATTGCGTACATTCGGCCTCAAACAGGAAGTACCTCATTACGCAAATCCTTGTAGGAAAACATATTATATCTATATCTATATATTCTTTGTCCTGTTGGGAAATACTTTTTCCGGTTTATAATAAATAATAAATTTTCAGTCAAAATAATTTCAAATATGTGAAAATAAAGGGAAATTTTCATAAAATACGATTTTTCTACAAAAACGATGAACATTTTCATAGATTTAAAATAAATATATGAATATCACAAACTCATCATAGATTTCATTTTTTTTTTTCGAAACGACGTGTAAAGAGGAACATTAAAAAAACAGTCTCAATTATTAAATTTTTGAAGATCTTATATGTAAATTAAAAATAAAAATCTTTTTAAAAATCTTTCTTTTTTGGATTGGGACAAAATATAGAAACTCCCTAAAAAATGTTTCAACAAGGTAACATACACAAAGTGAAAAAATCAGCCAAACCGAAAGCCTCGGGTTTAAAAAAAAACACCTCAAGAAAAAACAACGAATCCTAGTTCCATCAATCAATAAATAATGAATTAATTCAAACAATTCAATTCACATTCGGAATACTTATAGTTTGGCGAAATAACAAAAAGGGTTAGCAACTGGTATTGGACAAATCGACCAATAACCCCCGGTATACCCACGTCACGAACCCGACAAGTGCAGAACCCCTATCCGACTACATTCGACACTCTGCGGAGAAACTCAAACTGATGTTTAATTTATAAACAAACTTCCTTATTGATGGCTCTATTGTAATCTACAAAACATAGTATATACTTACATATAAGACTAGCTATGCCCGCGACTTCTTTTGCGTGGAACTGAATGCAAAAAACATTCTTTCGTAAACTGTGACTTAAATATTAGTACTAGGACGACAGAGCCTAGCTCGGTTCTTTAAAAAACACTTTTTAATTAAAATAAACTGTTAGATTTGCCTCACAAAGTTTCCATTTTTTGTCAAAAAATAAAATAAATGTATCTCTCTTATAATTATAACACTATAATAAAATAAACTGTTAGTCTGCATGATAAGCATAAAAAAAGAATTAAAAAAGAGAGATTTCCTTTTCAGACTGAGATTAGACAGTTTTTCGAAGTAGCCGATTTCCATCTGAGCTAATTTTGTTTTGACAGTGCCGGCGAAATTTACCTTAACATTCTAGCTATATTTTTCATTGCCTAAAAACTCAGTAAAAAAAGTTTTCTATGAATGAAATTGTAGCTAGATCGATTTGTCGTCCCTAAAACTGGCTTCATACTAAGTTTCACTTGCGATTCCAAGACAACGCACTTGGGACTCCCCTGGTGTTGCGAGTGTCTATGAACGGTGGTGATCATTTAGCATCAGGTGACCCACTTGTTCGTTTGCCTAATATGATATAAAAAAACTCTAGAGTGTAACTGCCGGAACAGATCTAGACGTGCTCGCATGACAACTTCTTAAACAAACCTAAAACCTAGGTTATTTGTAGAATGCCTACCCTCGTCAACCGACGTGGTACGTTGTATTCACACATCTACAGTACAGTACAGTACAGTGCACACAATCTCTAACATGAATTTCTGCAGGATTATAGAGGAACAGAAGTCAGTCACAATATCATTAGTGATTCAGAACAATAATCTTTTGATCGATTTCATTAAACATTTCACCTTTTTCTGTTTCTTTTGTAACTTCATATTATCATTGTTCATTAATTGTTAGCCTCGTATCAATAACAAATGAGTTTGCGAGTAACACTTCACGAATTTTTTTTCCTTAAAAGGTTTTCCTTACATACACGTATAGGGGCCATTGTAGCTCTCGGGACCCTTATTATTAAAATGGCTGATACGGCAGAAACTACGACTCTCACTGGGACATCTAAAAAATTAAAAAAATATACCACTTTGTTTTCAATGTAAATGTAGTTATGTATAATGAAACAATGCCACATAAAAAAAAAATAACATTATTTAACAAAAAAAAACAACTACAATATAAATAAACACTCAATCCGATAACTCGGCCGAATTAAACTTCCTTATCTTAATAACCCACCCAATTTTCCAATTGTTAGTGCCTTTACTACCTAAAAACATTCTTTTTGGGCTTAATTCTTCTAACAGTTAAATTTGCTTCGACCTTATTATTTAAACGATAAGGATAGAATTTGCTCGGCAAATGATCTATAAACTAAAAAGGTCTTATACCCTTATACCCAGTGAAAGAGATGATATCATTATGCTATATTAAAATAATCTTTAATGAATATTTTTAAAGATTTGTTTTCATTTTCTGAGATGTACAATGATAGTGGGTGGCTGTAAGCGTAGATGTGGTTTTAGACCCTTCAAAAATAATTCAATGATAAACAGATCTTTTTTAAGTACCTATACTATAACCTGACATTAAATTTGGCACGTCAGGAAGAAAATTAGACATCTGGTTACAATCAGCTTGCTTCAGTTTTGTAAAGCGTTCTCTTTATCGCACAGCAAAATGACCGTGATAGGATAGATAACGCTGTACCAAACCAAACTTAGCAGAATAATTCTATATTCTGCCTAACGTGCCAAATCAAAAATCGGGTACCTACCGTAGGTTTAAGAACTAATTTCAAATCAAGGCTTAATTTATATCAAGACATTAGTATTATTTAGAATTTACAGTTTATTTAGAATTCAATAGTAGAATTGCACAAAGGCAATTAGAAATAACCTACAGAATAATTTGCAGGGTTAATGCCGATCAGGGCTAGTCAAGCTTTAGTAAACTGGGATGACATGACACAAACATCGATTGCCGGTAATCACCTTCGTTTTCAGATCATAATTATTACTTACTAACTTTTGATCATGGCTCCGCTCGCGTGATCATCGTGTTTATACATTCTTCAGGAGCAGTACTCTTTCTCTGGATTCTATTAGGTAACGTGTAGTCTTTTCTGTACCCCTGACATTGTGTATACAGAATTTCATGATATGACTAGTTAATGGTTGAAAGTGTTCCAAACAAACTCGGTTTACTTTTATAAGATAGCTCTTACACCTATAAAAGAAAAATATATAAAAAAATATCCACGAAACGCGATGTACCACCGACCTTATTTTAGGTTAGCGGTTGTTTAATGTTTCGCTTAGGTTTATCAACTAAAAGTGCCGACCTTTAGAACTTTGACTGAATTGCTTTTTTATACTTTCCCTTTTTCGAGAAACAATTTTCAGACTAATTTGAATTTATATTAAAAAAAAAACCACTCTTACCTGGAAACAGAAGCTTTCCAACGCTTAATTATTTAACGTAATTTAATATATACGTAACGTAATATAACATAATTTTTATTACGGTTATATTTTAATATAAACTTATAGTTGGCCCGTGCAACTTCGTCTACACCAAATCGGTTATTACCGGTTTCAATTGTATTTTTAAACACGAAAAATCTTAATAAACCTAAACCCTGATTGCAGCGACATCTACCGTTTCCAATTGTGAATCCAAACTATCCAGAGACTCCACTCAAACATATTCCCAGTTGGTATGTGACAAATCTTTTAAAATAAGCCTAGAGCCCGTTCGCAGCATCACCTACCGGCTCCAATAAAGATAAATACTAACCTACATATATTTTAATTCCATTCCTTATGTATAACCATTAAAAAAGTATATTTGCCAAAATAAACATTATCTATAATACTCAAGGAAAATATACCTTCCTAATATTGAAAAACATTTTCGGATTCATCGGGTTTAATCGGAACGGTGGTATCAAGGATTCCCTGAATACAAAACGATAAAACTATGAAATATAGTTTAAATGTTTAGCTCATCTGTTAATTAATAATGAAAACTGCAAAATTGGTAAGAAAAGAGAAAATAATTTTAATTTATATGACAAACAATGGGGTTCGATATTTAAATGAGATCGTAATGTAATTAAGTAAATACAGTATGTTTTCATTGATTTTCTATTAATTTATAACTAGTGCTCAATATATACATAAAAATGTCTGTCAAGCTCAAGCCTAGGTCCGTTCCCTCGGCGTGGAGCCCTTGAGTGCGCTGCTCGCGCGATACAGTGACACAAAATCTTATATCACTGCGACAACATTACACATATAACTTCGAAGATACGGTACCCTTGACCCCGTACCTGAACACCATAAAAGACCAAATTGCAAGACTCAAATCTAAAACAATAATAATGGGGGGGACGTAAGTTCGTGGAGCACCTGATGGGGGAGCACTAGAAATGACAAGAGAGGAGAGGAATTGGTTGGTGTACTGAATGAGGGAGGACTATATATACTAAATCAAGGAACGGTACCAACATTTTTCACGATAAGGGGAGGAAAAATTTTCCAAAGTAATGTAGATATTACCGTATGCAGTGAGAACCTAATAGGCAATATCAGTGACTGGAGAGTTGATACGGCCACCACAAGTTCCGATCACAACTGCATAAAATTCAACATGAGAGTAGGTCAAATAAAATTAGAAAAAACCTTTAAGTCCACAAGAATATATAATACTTCCAAAGCAAATTGGGAAAAGTTTAAAGCAGAATTGAAAACAAAGCTAATAGAAAGAAGCATAAATAGTGAGACTATAGAAAATATAGAAGAAAAGAGTCAACTAATAGAAAATATTAAAGTATATATAGAAATCGTGAAAGAAGCATGCGAAGAAAGTATACCTAGAAGAGATAAAAACAACAAAAAAGCAAAAATGAAAAACTTACCCTGGTGGTCCGACAAACTCGAAGTCCTGAAGAAAACGGCAGCTACGCAGAAGAGAAGGATCCGCTGCTCGGCGCCCCGTAGAAGGAAATCCATAATCGAAGAGTACCTAAAAGCAAAAGAAAAATATGAGAATATGGCATAAAAATCGAAAACAGAAAACTGGAAGTTCTTTTGTACAAAACAGGAAAAGGAAACCTTTTGGGAAGGAGTGTACAGAGTTATTAAACAAATATCCTCAAAGTACGAGGACCAATTGTTGGTTCATAATGAAGCAGCACTGAATCCTAGTGATTCAGTGAAACTATTGGCACAAACCTTCTTTCCGATTGACGATCCCGGAAGTGACACTGAAGAACAACAGCAGATAAGAGAAAAGGCAAAACTTATGAAGGTGCAGACTGAGGAAGACGAAACCGATCCACCGTTCACTGAAGCCGAATTAACGAACATCATTCAGAATTAAAGAAGCTGCTAAATTGTATGATGTAGGAACTCTTTTTGCATGTTTACGTGCTAGTAACCTTTTTACTGCGACTCTCTCATTACGTGTTATAAAATATATATTACAAAATGTGAAATGAAATGTCTTCTGTTTTTGCTTAGTCATGAGCTACGAATCTGTCATTGCTAATATATATTGTAAGTGTATAATTATTAAATGTTTTCCTAAAAGAGGCAGGCCCCTTATTGAGAAGTTATGCCATAGAAAAATTGAAGAAAAAGTCTGTTATCGAAATGCACAACATCCAGCAAAAATCATAGAAATAAAATATAGAACCATTAAAGACCAGAATGCGGAAACTAAATTGGAACACCAAAAGGGAGTCTATGTATACACAGACGGTAGCAAAATAGAGGGGAAAGTCGGCTCAGCATTGACGGTGTGGAAGGACGATCGGGAAATTTTTAAGAAAAAATTTAAGCTAGAGGCATATTGCACGGTGTACCAAGCAGAGCTGTACGCTATATATAAGGCAGTTGACCTCGCGGAGAAATACGACATAATCAATATCATTAGCGATTCAAAAGCCGCTTTAGACACGTTGGCGAAAAGAGAAGTGTACCATTCACTTGTACACATCACACAGAAGAAAATCGCCGAACAGCGTAAAAACGGAAAAACAATTGAGCTGTTTTGGGCCAAAGCACATGCAGCAATTGTGAGAAATGAAAGAGCCGACCAACTGGCTAAAGAAACTGTACTGCGAATAAAACCAAATCGAACTTCGACAGCTGCCCTATCTCCTTTGTAAAAAAGAAGATAAGGCAAAAAACAGTCAATATTTCGAACGCAAGATAGTCAGAGGAGGGAAAAGGAGCAGTAACCAGGCTCTTTTTCCCTGACGTAATCATGGCCAGAAGGATATTAAGGAAAGGATCGCTCCACCCGGATGTCGTACAGATGACAACCGGTCATGGAGCGTTCGCCAATTACTTATACATGTACAAAAGAAAGGATAGCCCGGTCTGCATGTGTGATGGCTCAACTGAGCAGACAGCCCTACACGTTCTAATAAGCTGCCCGGTTTTCCGTAGGATTAGGTACGAGATGGAACAAGATATGGATATCAGGATAGATGAGAGGAATCTGAAGGAAATAATGAAAGATGACAGAAATTTGGAAAAGTTTCAAAATTATTGCAAGAAATTTACTAGAATATGTAAGACATATAATATTTAAAGGCAAATGGAAGAAACACTAACCAGCAAAAGGCAAAAACAAGCAAGTCGTGACTACACAGATCTATGATGGAAAAGGTCTCTGCCTACCCGCGGTAGAGGAATCCCCGATGACCAGGACATAAAGATCCTGGCCACAAAAAAAAAAAACATTACACATATCACTTTCAAACACGTTATACACGCTTACACATGAAAGTGGAAGGGTTTTATTTTTTCCCTTAGCGAACTGAAATACACTTATCAAAAAAGTCTAAGCAACATGTACTAATTTAAAATTTTAGGATGGTTCTTCACATTATAACGTTGTATTTTATTTTTAAAATAATATCTTTAGGGTTCTATGATGTAAAAATAACAGCTGTTGTCTTTATAAGTTCTTTTAATAACAGAAATGAACAATATTAGAATATACCGTAGAAACTAAGATACATAAGAAACTAAACTTTTTTCTTACAAAATGAAATTTCTAAAGAAAATGTATTTATTGTGAAAGAATAGAACAATTTAATATAAAGTATGGTCTCCTCTGCTATTCAGAACTTGTCGGCAACGATTATTCATTGAATTAATGAGACTGTTTATGTCAACTTGCGGTTTTTTTCTCGAAATGACTACGCTATTGACCCATCAAGGTCTTAACAGCTTCACCGGACTACAAGTCATCTTGCGGTATTCGCTCCCAATGGCATTGTAGCAAATCCTTCAGCTGTTGAGGTGTTGTCGCTCAGTCCAAGTCCTTCCAAACACGTCTCTGGAGCATGTCCCATGCGTGCTCGATGGGGTTGAGATCTGGCGATTGTGCAGGCCAGGGCAATACCCGGATGTTCTCCGTCGCAAAGTATTCACTGGTTCGCCGAGCTGTATGTGAACGCGCATTGTCATGCATTAACTTAAAATCGGAGCCAAAGGTTTGTGCAAATGGGTAGACATAAGGTCTGAGTATATCCTCAATGTAATTTTCAGCATTCATGTTTCCATTTACAAAAACGAGCTCAGTTCGCCTGTTCTTCATAATACCCGCCCATAACATAACTGTTGAGCCGCTGTATGGATGAACTTCCTGAACCCACCTGAGCCTTTCAGTATTTCCGGGCCGACGATACACTCGCACCCTTCTTGTATCAGGTTTAAACCCGAATCGCGACTCATCGGAAAACATAATTTTATCCCATTGTTCCAAGGTCCATGTTATGCGTTCACTACACCATTCATATCGACGAGCGCGATTCTCGTCAAGTATCGGTGGGCACCTGATTGAGCGTCGAGCTCGTAGGCCGTTCTCATGCAGTCGATTTCGCACAGTTTGAGGACTTACATCAACACTACTTTAAATTTGTAGCCTCAAACTTATCCCTCGAGCGGTTAACATCGGCTGGCGTCTTGCAGTCAGTTGTATGTACCGGTCTTGCCGAGTGGTTGTACTCCTTTTACGGCCTGGATGCTGTTCAGCGGGTTCTCCTGTATTATTGTAGCGCTGCCAAAAACGACAAATAACACTTCTATTAATGCCAAAATGTCGAGATACCTAAGATTGATTACTTCCCGCTTGCAACATCCCTACAGCTCTTTGCATTTCATCTGCCATCAAATGACGTCGCTTCATGACGTAAAGAATATCCAACAATTCAATTTTGTCGCCAAATTTATTTAAATGGTTGGTAAAAATATAAAATTAAGACTAAACGTAGCAATTAAAACGCACTTAAATTCATACAAATTCGCAGTCATTTGAATTTTATGAAAAAACAAAACATAATCAAATATTTTTTTACAACCAGCCAATATGTCATCAATAACAAAAAAGTTTACTTACCTACGCACTTTGTTTGAGTAAATACTTAGAAATTAATTAATATAAATGGTAAAATTTGTAATATCACGCATGTTGCTTAGACTTTTTTGATGTGTGTAGTTCAGAAAATTATCCGATACGAAATATATATAAGAGTTGTTGAGGTATATATGCTTGGTATACATATATGTTTTAATAACGCATATATGTATGAATAGTTAGCTTAGGTTAGCTCAGATAGGTCGCGAATTGGAAAGTAAAAAGAGGTGCAATGATGGAGAGGTGGAAGCAGGACCTGGCGGACGCGCAGTACGGTAAATATACAATCGACGCCGTCCGCCCGGTCCTGCTGGAAAGGTGTAATCGAAGATGGGGCTCCCTGACGTTTCGTCTGGTGCAGGTGCTGACCAGGCACGGGTGCTTCGGTTGGTACCTGCACCGAATAGCGCGCAGGGAGCCGACCGCCGTATGCCACGAGTGCGGCGTTGACCCGGACACCGCGCAGCACACATTGTCTGAGTGTGCTGCGTGGGAGGAGCAGCGCCGCATTCTGACTGCGGCGGTAGGAGGGAACCTCTCGCTGCCGAGCGTGGTCGCGGCCATGCTCGGTAGCGAGGATGTCTGGAACGCAGTTGCCTCCTTCTGCGAGGAAGTCGTCTCGCAGAAGGAGGCGGCGGAGAGGGTCCGCGAGAACGACCCGCTAAGCGGCCGTCTCCGCCAAAGGAGGACAGGCAGGAGAAGGCGGCAGTTTGACCGCCTCCTCCCGCCACCGTAGCCGGACCTAGGGACGGGTGGGGCTGGGGCCCCAGCTTCCCATTGCATAGGTCCGGCAGACGAGAAGGAGACGGCCGGTGTGTACCCGGCTGTCTCCTTACAAGACGAGGCCCGGCGGCGGCACTTCTGCCGCTGGGCCACACCGCTGGGGCGGCACGATGAAGTCTATAGAGATCTCGTGCCGTCCCAACAACAGCGGAAGACGTACACTGTGGGGTTTTAGTCCGTGCGAGTCGGACATAACCCACCCTCTCCCCAGGGAGGGTGGGTATCCATAAGGGACTTCCCCACGAAAAAAAAAAAAAAAAAGATAGGTCGCGAATTGCACGTATCTGGCAACAGCCCAAGCTGAGGTGTACCGCGCACCCCTGAGCTAGTTGACAAATAAAATCGGCTGAGTGCCTTAAGCGCTCGCCTTAGTAGTCCGGTAAAATTGTTGAGACTTTGCTGGGTCAATAGCGTAGTCAGATCGCAAAAAAATGTCTGTCACTTTTGGAAAACGAAAATTAACTTTCAAGACAAACTTTTGAACCACTTTTCGCTGACTCGAGTTCATATTAATCTTACATATGATTTTTCTAATTTTAACTAACATGGGTCTATTCAAGTATTAGGTACATTCGTACTGATGGGGAGTGGGGGTCCTTAATATGCTTACTTTTGATGATATAGAAGATGGGTAGTCCGAGTAGTGATGACGTCACCAATATTTATTTATTTAACCAGAACAGATTTGAAAATACGTAGTAACAGTCTAACGGCGCCCATTGTGTTTTGAACGTGACCGAATTACTCTATATTGCGAAGTTAAGTTGTCGTCTAAACGATAGTTTGCATAACAAATCCCGAAGGACATAGCAAGCCAATAATTGTCTAAGTTTAAAACAGGAACACCGTGTACAATTGAACGGACAAAATTCAACGCAAACTATTCCCTTCTGGACAAACTGCGGCCGA
Organism: Antheraea mylitta; assembly: GCA_014332785.1. NCBI lineage: Eukaryota > Metazoa > Arthropoda > Insecta > Lepidoptera > Saturniidae > Antheraea > Antheraea mylitta. The sequence continues at coordinate 3,522,685 of JACEII010000008.1, forward strand.
TTTAACTTGGCCACGAAGCCGCGATGCATACGAAGTTATTGTTGGAATTTGCTTGACAATTTTCAAAGCCTATTACGATTGTGAATTTATCCATTCATCTAAATATTTTACCATAAATTCTAACGTCCATAAAGTCTACCTAATATAAAACTACCTTTCTGCAGTACCACTAAATCTCCTAAAGATGACTCAAAATATTATTTGAGTGACCCGTAGATCAATCGCCTAGCCAACTTTACTTTGTGAGTGCCAAAAATAGCATCAAAAAAGTAGTCCCTTTTACTACAAATTGGCAATATTTTAGCAACAGTTCTGAAGGCATCATTATCATCATCTCCGAATCTTCGACGCACTTAATCCACTATTATTTGGTATCACTGGTTATAGAAATGTAATTATTATGGAATACAAAATATTTGGGCTTATTTGTGGGTGGAGAATTGCAAAATAGTCGGAGATGACGGGTCAAATTCTCGGATACTTATACTTCAAACAGTATGCTCAGCATTTTGGTGTAAAAAACATGATTGTATTTGTCTATATTTCGATTTTAGCTGCTGAAGAACAAGGAATGAAAACCGAGTATCAGCAACGGTGGTAAAATCGGCGATGAAAGATCAGTAGTCCTTGATACCGACTTATTCATATTAACTAAGTAATAGCTAGTTACTTATGTCATGTCTATAGTATGTACAACTTTTTTTTAAACTACATTGTTAAAAACCTGAATCTATCTATCTAATACCTTTAAACGAGCAATTCTTGTATATTTTTATATTATATATATTTATATATTCAGGATCTCGGAAACGGCATCATCTATTTCCGTGAAACTTAGTATGTAGGTATTTTCGGGGACGATAAATAAATCTAGATTTTATTCATAGAAAACTTTTTTAACTGAGTATGAAAAAATATAGCTAGAATATAAAGGTAAATTTCGCAGCCGCTGTCATAACAAAAATAGCCCAAATGGATGTCGATTGCTTCGAAAATTCGTGTAATCCCAGTTGGAATACAGCAGAAGAGATATACTATTTAATAATTTTTTTTTGTAATACAATGTTAATTTTAAAAGGCAAACCTAACATTTTATTTTAATATAAAACTGTTTTTTAAAGAACCGAGCTATATATTAATAATTTAAAAAAATAACCAATTCTTGATATATCATAAAAACAATTAAATAAATTAAGCCTGTAATTCTTCTTCTTAATTACAATGACAAATAAAAGCTGAGATATTTGACTTTTATACAAATAACTCGAATATTTAACTCTTCAACAAAACGGTTTCGAATTATACATTGACTTTAATAATAATGCAAACAAAAAAAATCTATGGATTAATTCTACCAAACAGAATTCTAATTTGTTCGTGTTTCATTAGCCTCCTGATTAATTAAGACGCCGTATATTTTTTGGTTTCCTCATGTTTTAACCATAAAATACCGTGCCATTTGTGAAATTAAAGCAGTGCTTAGGGTATTTTTAATGAGGGAAAAACTGGGTCGGACCAGCGGAGCGGATCAAATTTTTCTTCTCGCTTGCATTTGAACAGAACGGTTTAGGTTTAATGCAAAAGCTGAAATTGAACAGCATAAAAGAATGATGATAACTTCCATAAGAGGTAATAGTGTCATGTTCTAAGGTTAAACATTATTAGTTCTTTTGTTATTTTAGAGAATTTAATCTTAATCAGAAGAGACATGTAGACTAATACTACTAAGCTAAGACACTAAGACTAAAGTTTTTATCAGAATTATAGGCACCCAAGAACATAGACGATTCTTTCACGACGAATTTACTAATGGATTAATGTTAGCATTCACAGCGCGATCTAGTAGCTGACTTTTTGCGCGATAGACAGATTGACGTTTTCCTCGTCCAGGAAACGATGTTAAAACCGAGTATGCGTAATCCGAGAATCGCGAATTACTGTACAGTCAGGAACGATCGTGTCACCCGCGAGGGTGGCACCTTAATCTATTTTAGGCGTTCGTTATACTGCATGCCGTTAGATCCGCCCGCGCTAACCAATATGGAAGCGTCAGTGTGTAAATTAGGTATGATCGGTCACTCGAATATTATTTTAGTTGCCGCGTATTTGCCACCGAACAAAGAATTGCTAAGATCCCATTTGCAGGCACTACTTAATTTAGGAGATTCTTTTATTATAGCGGGGGACCTCAATAGCGGGAACGTTATCTGGAGTAGTCCGTGTACCTCTCGTAACGGGAGGATACTCGACGAACTAGGTAGGGTTCTCGCGTTTGACGTCATAGCCCCTTCGGAACCCACGCACTATCAAGATCATTGCCGACCCACAGATTTAGACATAGCTCTCTTAAAAAATATCACGCTTCCCTTACGACTCATACAAGTCGTACACGAACTTGATTCAGATCATCGCCCGGTTGTTTTACAGTTAGGTCACAATTCAGACTTCACCCCGCCGTCGGTTAAGGTTGCTGATTACGCGAAACTCGTTCAATATTTTAAAGAAAATCCGTCGTCTAATAGTTTAGACAGGATTCCGGACGTGTCGGTGTCTAAAGCCGACGCGGATTCGGCCATCGATTCCCTGGTTGATTATCTCCAGACCGCCGTCAAGGTGACCTCAAAAGATGTACAAGCGGCGAACGATCGCCGTTTTATTCTCCCTGACGACGTAAGAGCATTGATCACGGAAAAGAACGCCGCGACACGAGCTTACGACGCTTACCCGTCTGTAGAGAATCGCGATCGTTTATGTTCGCTACGAAAAACAGTCTAGTCTCGTATTTCTGAGATCCGGGGTAACAGGTGGAACAGACTCCTGGAGGGTCTCCAGCCGTCTCACCTGTCGTAATGGACTCTAGCGCGAACTCTCAAATCAGATATGGTCACTCCAATACCTCTTCTCGATGGAGGCCCCGGGTTGCCTCCTGCGTTCGATAGCATAGATAAAAGAATGCCTTGCCGCAAGCTTAAAGAAACAGTGTTCGCCAAAACACTGATAACACTGACCCTTTCCATAACGGATTAATCGAATCAGCTGCGGAGCATGCTATCGCGTCTCCTCCGGAGGATACCCTAACCGCGATCACTTTCGATGAAGTTGCAGGCGCAATCAAGCATCTCAAGCCTAGGAAGTCGCCAGGTCCCAATGGGATCAAGAACGAGGTTCTGAAACTCCTTCCTGATCGCATCATAGCTCTGTTGGTCTGCGTCTTCAATGCGGCCATGTCCCAGGGTCACTTTCCGGCCGTCTGGAAAAAGGCCATAGTGATAGGTATTCACAGGCCCGGCAAGAAAGCTACGCTTCCCGTTAGCTATCGCCCCATTAGTCTGTTAGATACCTTGGGAAAACTTTACAAGCGACTCCTTCTGAACCGTCACCAGTTCTCAATTATAGATTTAAAATTAATACCACCTGAGCAGTTCGGATTTCGCGCCGAACACTCTTGCACGAATCAAGTACACCGCCTCACGGAGTACATTTTCTCTAAATTTAACACCAATCCGAAACGTAAACCGAAACGCACAAATGCAGTCTTCTTCGATATCGCCAAGGCCTTCGATAAGGTCTGGTACGGAGGGCTCATCCATAAATTGTGTAAATCTCGCATACATATATAAATGTTACATGTAATAAGTATTCTACGAATTTTGAAAATATAACAGTATTTTAGCTAAATTATCTGCGTCATCCTATTTGGTAACTAATACAAAATTGAAGTGTCTATAAAATTAAAATGTCTTTTGCTTGCCTGGACTAATCAATGTCCTATTGAATGTCTGGGTTGAATCAATTTACTGGAAGATAAAGAACTTCCCAGAATATTATTCGCGTCAGGGTATTCTAATAGTTTTCTATACGGACTGAGAAGTAACAATGGGATTTAATTAAAGTAACTTAAAATTGATAAGACGTTGTAGGTAACACTTTTTAACCACTACCAAAATTGAAAAAAATAAAGGCAGCTCACGATTAATCTAGGTAAAACGTAATAAAGTTCCCTTGATATAACAGAATTACTTTCTTCTTAACGAATGCGATAAAATAAATAAACTTCAAGATGAATTATCGCTGAATCTTAGAACTTGAGCTACCAACACAAGGAACAAGTCCACAGACTTAAATAAAAGACGCCTTCCAATTTAAGATGTGAAAAAATTTAAAACAACTTTAGGCTCAGCAAGTCGCCGCTGGACAAGATTGAAAGCTTCGATAAAAGAATTTTGACTGTACGTCCCATCTATAGAGACAAATTCTTCTTTTCTTCGTTTCATTAACTTCAACTACTTCGTCCTGGATTGGAAACCAGTATAAATGGTATTTATACGCATTTGACCATGAACATTTTTACTAGTGGTTCCTTAAATTAAAATTATAAAAAAAACATAAATGGCGATATCCTGAATTCCTGACTTATCGTCGCCAAGCTTAAAATCCTAATGCATAAATCTGAAATTTGAGAGAGTCGTTGACTTTCAATTATAATCAGCGTTTATTGGAGATTTGGCGAAATATGTAAATATTGTTAAATTATATTTTTTGGGTCAATTTATTATTCACTAGCGGGCCAGGCGGACGTTATTCAGCCCTGATAATAAAGAAACGACAAATTATATACCTAAATCTTCGTCACGAATCACTTTATCTATTGATGAAAAACGCATGAAAATCCGTCCAGTAGTTTTTGAGTTTATTGTGAACAGACATACAGACGTGATAGAGGACTTTGTTTTATAATATGTAATGACCATCATTAATCAACATACCAATGTTTCAGAGTGAATTGCTAGAGCAATCTCATAATTTTATGGAATAGAATTGTGTCAAATTTGATTGTCACTACCATACAGCACATGTGAAACTCGCCTTAGTGGCACGATTATGATTTTCGTATTCTGGAATCAGGTCGTTTATATTCAGTCACCAAGATAAGTCCTAGGGACCTGTGTCAACTCTATATTGTTAGCATATAACGTTGAATATGTAGAACATTGTAATTTTAATTAAAATAGACTTGATTATGTTTACCATTGCCCCGGAGGTTGTTTTACAACAAAAATTATACAATATTAATAATAATCGTACATTTTCTCAAAGTTAACAATTACACAGAATCTAATTAACATCGAAGTAAACAAAACGCTGCAATAATCCGGCCCTTTGGAAGGTTTTGTAGGTTATAAAATAAATTTACCAACAACAGCTATTAAAAATCTATTTAAAGCTATGTTATTTGTTTGTTAATCAATTTACGCAAGGGTTTTAACAAATAACGCTTATTTTTTTATTTTCCGATCCTTATAAATAAGCATAGTTTATACTAAGTATATAATAAATAATTGATTCAGACGGTTGGGTAACTTGACCAAAGAGCCACGGAGGCGGTCTAAATCATGTCACACATAACATAAATATTAACGGAGACATAAACTTTTGGACAGTATCGCAAGATGTCAGTCTTACCAGTTCTGTTTGGGAAGCTGGAAACTGTAAACATCGCTGTGACCTGCTTAATAATTCAAGGACACACTTATCTACCCTTGTCACAGAGATTATAACACCGTAGAACGGACATAAATTATCATGACAATTCTTTTAAATTCACTTTTTCCAATTTATCTTAAGATCATTATGACCAATTTATTTCCATTCGCCTATGAAAACTTTAAAGGGTTTCAACGGGACGATATAGCGATAGTGACTTTAACACGTTCACGCCGGCGCGTACCATCGGTTGCCCGCACTAGACTGTCTTTTCTGGCGGCGCGTACCACCGATGGTACGTATTAACCGAACCACTATATTTTTTTTATCATATTATAGCATACTATTAGAAAGATTTTAGTTATTTTTTCAAGATAACATAAATTGAAAAGTATCCATGCAGATTCCTATAATAAATTATGTAAACTAGATTGAATAAATATTCCAAAGTGAGAGAATTTTTTATAATAACTATCTTTTACTATACCACAGGCACTGCCGGATATTTCGTAAAATATATCATTTTATAGTTACATTCTCTATTTATGGAGTTATTTCAAACTAAATTTCTATGAAAAATTTTAAGCATGTTTATATTAAAAACAAAAAGTTAAGTCAGTCGAAAAAAACTCACTTTATCCTCTAAATGTCGGCAGATAGTAAAAAAATCATTATCTTCTTCAATCATAGAAAGGCTAAGCGAATGACGTGTATTTAACAATATTTACTTTACGTAATAGCCAGTAAGCCAATGAGCCTTTTTACCGCACACGATTAGGCCTCCCACGGCAGCGGCTCAAGCCTAGGTTCGATCTCTCGGTAGGGAGCCCTTGAGTGCGCTGCTTGCGCGATACGGTGACACACAAATATACATCACTGCTACAACACTACACGATCACCCCCACACACATGCACGGCTACACGCTTACACATGAAAGTGGAAGGGTTTACTTTTTTTCCCTTATCGAACTGAAAAACTCTCAATTTTCCGATAATAAATATATGGAGGAGTTGTTGAAGCGTGTATGCATGGTACACATATACGTTTCAACAACTCATACATATATGAATAGTTAGCTAGGTTAGCTAAGATAGGTCGCGATTTTGCATGCAACAGGCAACAGCCAAGCCGAGGTGTGCCGTGCACCCTTGAGCTTGTTACCAAAATAAAACCGGCTGAGTGCCTTAAGCGCTCGCCTTAGTAGTCCGGTGAAGTTGTTAAGACCTTGCTGGGACAATAGTATAGTCATTTCGAAAAAAAAAAACCTTTTTACCGTCGCGTCGATATGATCTCATAAATTTATCTTCCTTATAATAGAGTTTATGTGTTTAGCACTTCTTGATTCTGTCTAGTTCACATGCATCTCTTTTCAATGTGCACATATCAAGTACGTATCTAATAACAAAATAGCAAGATATATAATTCTTCAGCCAATTCACACTAAGATCTTACTCTAACACAACATTTACATTACTTTTTGTAAATCGCATTATAATAGTGTCTTCCTATTGTTTAACCCAAATGAAATATCTGAAACGATATTAATAGATTAATTTAATAATATCAACAATTTCGTAACATTTTATGTCATCGATGTATTTTATATGTGAGCATAAATATCAAAACTAGTGTCTCAAATAGCCGATAGTAAATAAAACGGCCATCTCCGCGCACTTTGTATGTTATTACCGTACATTCATTATTCATCCTTAAATAAATATCGTTAAAGTTCATATTCTACCTGGCATGTATTTTCAATATCACACCTGTTGTGTGATCTTGTCGCCTTTTTCAAGGAAAGGGAAGAATTTATCGTTGAAGGTTTTAGTCGACGAGTACGTTGTATAGAATATACGTTGATATGACAAATTACGTAAAAAGTTGAGATGACATAGTACCTATGTAAGATTATCTTTACTAGTGGGCGCGCAGTGGTCGACATTCGACCATAGTTCATTTATTTCTTAAATTTTGAATTTTATTAGAGTTTATTTGTCATTTGTACTTGTATATTCAAAGGTTTTCATCATGGCTACTCAGTTGTTGCCACTTTTTTTTATTATATAAACACAAAATTCTTTTTGTGTTATGTTTAAATGAAAATTGACACTAATTATAAATTTGAAACAAAAAACAGACGGTTACATAAGGTGGTAAGGCTCTCTAATTCTAAGTAAACATAAATATACTAAAATAAAGAAATTTATCGCAACTCATGACACAATTTCCAATTAATTTTACACAACACCATGTGTCTTTCTGGGAGACACTGAATTAGATGTAGTCTATTCATTATGAGGAACAGTGATATGCCCAGTATCATTGTTTGAAAAGTAATGGATCCACAATAGATTCAAATGGTGACTCCAAAACCAAGATGATTTTAATACTACAATTAACTTTTGAAAATGAATTCCTCTTTTTTCAAAATTTATCATCAAGTATACTAAATATGATTGTTACATCAGATGGAACTGCATCATTATAACCACGGAGATCTAAATCATGCAATATTTTCATGAGCAAACGAATTTTCTTATTTTGATTTTACTAAGTATTTTTGGCTCATATTTTTATAGAGTAACAATGATATTACAATTGTAGAATAATCATTCGAATTGGGTTCACTATAAAAAATACTAAACATTCGCTTTGGTAATATTGCTTTACTCTTATGACAACATCAAAGTGACATGAAAAGAAAGCAGTCCTGTCACCTAAAAATTTTGTTTTCTATAAAACCAAAATTGATTTATATTTTAAATTTATACTATATAATTTTATACTATATAATATGTAAGTTATTGATGTATATTATAAATTTACATATCATATAGTATAAAATTAACCTACAATTTGACCAGCTGATTTTAAATTGCATGTAAGGCATATAACGTCAGTTAAATGTTAAAAATATTGAAACGTAAGAGTAAAATGATGGATTTGTCAAAACGTCTTTTTCATTTACATCTGTGTATATGTTGTGTAAAATTTAAGCAGTAGTTGAGTAACGTATATTTTAATTAATTTAATATATTTACAATGCATTTTATATTTAAAAAATAGCTTTCTGCACTTCTCCATATAAACTTTTAACTATGCCAAATTTCACGCTCATCCTTTCACGCAATTCGCTTAAAAGGGGGTACAAATTTTGGACTTCACGTATTAATATATAAGATATTATCTCTATGTCTAGCGTTGACAATATAATATGTCGAACAGGGATACAGCAGCTATCGTTGTAACAGATAACACAATGATATGGCACCCCGAGTTACGGGAACCCCGACTTTTGTAAATAAAAATAGAGATATGAGAATAATGAGTATGCTCGGTCCCACATCGCGTCGTAGAGAGTGCGTTATAAAGCATCTCCTACGAATTTTTTTTTCCAGCCCCTTTGAAAATAGACTTTTACCTGATATCGAAGGATTTTTTTAACCTATTGGCCCTTCCCTGTTTCTAGATACATTATAAAATAATAAATATCTAAAATATGAAATTTTAGAAAACTACTAATACTATAAATTAAGCATAATATAGTCAATTTTGTATACAAAAAATATTGTAAGCACTACCTTCTATAATTATTTGGACTTCAGTCGTTAACACTATAGTTATCGATCACACAGGTGAGGCTGCAAAACCACAAATTTCACGTATTATTAACATTGCAAATATTTATTATCTGATTTGAACTTATTAAAGCTAAGACAATTTCTTCCCCCTCAAAACAAAAGAGCTCGACATTCCGTCAGTTCGTAAAATAACAAAAATCCCTTACTACGTAATATCGCTAGAAAATAAATAGTAATGTTAGTAATAAATAGTAACAACGCGTTGCTAAAATAAATAGTAATGTTATAAAAATGTTAAAATTCCCCAAGTTCAATATCCAAACCAATGTTACAGTATACATACCAAATGATCAATTCTGCAATATGCAATCGAAATATTTAAAAACAACGGAAACAACGAACAAAGGAATTGCGATTGCAGGTGATAGATCGCTCTAGGTTCACTGAGTTATGACCATGTTATGTGTTACGTATCGTTTTTTTTTCACTTTATTTGTTAAGCATGCTTGTAAGGATTTATGAAGTAGTAACAAGGCTGACATATCAACAGTCACAGTCGATAAATACCTTTAGCTGCCACAAAAAACCGACGTTAAGTAACAGTGCTTGCATTGTTGCGTTTCGTTTGGTCAGCGAGACCGCCGGGGACCCACCTCTCCCCTTCTCTGTACCCGCCTACCTACTTCCTGCTCCCCCCTTCCTCACCTATACAGGCTGGCAACGCACTTGCGACTCCTCTGATGTTGTTGGTGTCTATGAACGGTGGTGATCACTTAACATCAGGTGACCTACCTGTTCGTTTGCCTCCTATGATATAAAATGTGTGGCGTCAGCACCACATACCATTCAATACCAAATAAGAAAGAGTCACAATCGAGAGTTTTGAAAAAAAAGTAGATAACTACAGAAATGACACTCGATATTACAATAACTTTGTGGATCGTCGTCACATGAAAAGTACTTGAAGAGAACAAATACATACGAGTCGATTATAATATCATATCTATCTATCTAACACCTTTAAACGAGCAATTCTTGTATATTTTTATATTTGTATATATTCAGGATCTCGGAAACGGCGTAAGCGATTTCCGTGAAACTTAGTATGTAGGTAGTTTCGGGGACGATAAATCGATCTAGCTTTATTAATAGAAAACTTTTTTAACAGAGAATTCGAGGAATGAAAAAATATAGCTAGAATATTTAGGTAAATTTCGCCGCCGCTGTCAAAACAAAAATAGCTCAGGTGGAAATTGGTTGCTTCGAAAATCCATGTAACCCCAGTTCGAATCCGAATGTATATTTTTTTTTTTTACTGATAATTTTGTAAGGCAAACCTAACAGTTCATTATAATTTAAATGTTTTTTTTTAACAACCGAGCTGGGCGCGGTCGCCCAGATACTACTAGCTATCTATATATTAAAAAACAAAATTTACTTTCCAATATTAAATCTAATTGTATTGTTATCCCAGGGATAATTAATAATATTTTTCTTTCTACTAAGAGTCCAACAGCTATATGATATTTGTAATGCAAGGATGCACCATCTTCTGTTCTCATCCCAAAATGTTTTCTTTCCACTCTCCTCTATTAATTAACTATTAGCTCAGTATCTTTTATATATGGTACTAATCATAGCTCATATAGTCTACCACATCCATATTGGTCAGATTCTAATTCTTTAGATTAAGTGGATTGTACTTTTAAACTTGTTGTAAATCGATACCACACGAAATAACTTTCAAATATTTAAAAGTTATAATCAGGATTAGAGATTGCTCACTTTTCTAACGCCAATGCAACCGCCGTTTTTATGTTGGAAATCTCTTGGTTCTCAGTAACTCTCTCTAGCCATTAATATCTATACAACTGCAGTTTCAGGCAACGTTGATTAAAAATACCAAAGGATTTTTCATAGTAGCAGCGCTTTTTCTAATCCCATCTGATTAGCTGAAATTAAAAATCTTTTGTCAAGCATCTATTGATGTGTTCCGACATCTGCATTTGAGAGTCAGTCTTCCTGTATGTTTGGCGGTTTACCATTTTGGAGCACAGCATTATTTAACATGAGATGAGATTTTGGGTCAAACTTTAAAACCTATACTATATATAAATATTGAGCCGTCACAGAACGCCTGGCAGATATGTAACATCGAAATTGTTTTGTATAAGTTACATGCATAAAAGAACAGATTACCACAGGAATCAGATATGGCGTAATAAAAAGATAAAGTATTACAAATTTGTTTCATAAAATAATGACTGTTTATTTTATTGCATAAATATTTATTTTTATTAAATACAAAAATTCAACTAGGCGCAGGCGCAGCGCGTTTTTGCAGCATTCATCAAAGGCCACTAGGTCGTCGGTATTAGTAGTCGGTAGTAGTATTTCGTTAATAATACAAAGTTCGTGTTTTGCGTCGCCACGCCAACATTCAGGTTTACCCTCCGCCTAGAGATGTTTCACATCAAAAGTTATGAATACGCTGTTTGCCGCGTTGACATCAAACCAAACAATAGTTAGTAGTCTCTCCAACCATTATTATCATTATTATATCTAATTCACTTTTCTTTATCCTACTTTATCCATAGAAAATGATTTTTCTACCTCCTCATAACATGCTCATACTGCTCTATTATTCTTTTAATCTATTACCTGTGTAACTATTTTACAATTCCTTTTATATATCAAATCTAAAAAATAGTATACTACATGTAATCTGCGTTCATCCACCTCTTTCTTAGCCCAGCATTTTTTTTATAAAGGAAAGCAAACAAATAAGTGGGTCACCAGATGGAAGTGATCATCATCGTCCATAGACACTAACAATAACAGGGAAGTCGCAAGTGCGATACCACTCTGTGTATGTGCGAGAGGGGAAGGAAAGGGAAAGAGGAGAGGAGGGAAAGGTGGTGGGCCTCCAGCACTCTCACTGACCGAACGAAACGCAACAATGTAAGCAGTGTTACTTCACGTCGGTTTTCTGTGGGTCGGGTGGTACTACCCTGGACGAGACGACCCATTCATGCTGAAACCAGTAATATTTTACCTATAGTATTTAGATCCATATATCACGATAGGTCTTATGTTGGTTGCATTTATCCTATACGTCTCAGTCAGTACCACCGTTGTTAAGCATTTCCTGTACGACGTAAACTATATTACTCAAAACAACTCGTTGAGATTTTACTACCTTGAAATCGTAATTAACAGACTAACAGTATCGATCACGCTTTTTTTCGACAGCAACACCACACACAATGCGTATATATAAATCCGGAAAAGTAGCTCACAAAACTATCGCCGGATATTGGTGTCGCCATCAATTGTCAATCGGACGTGTGGGACACCGTTCCGGGGAATGGTCAACATCTATCTTCCTTTAGGTTACCTGCAAAGAATATTACTTTCCACCAAACATTACCAGGATTTACAACATAGCAAAAAAAAAAGGTGTAAAAATTAGACCATGTATGCCATTTCTAATTTAACCAGTATTACCTTCAAGTTCCTATGAATTTATGTCTCAGTGTCCTCAAACTGATATGGAGATAGCGGCTATTGTTGAATTGTATTCTTTCTGCGATATTCTCTTCGTTTATTTGTTAATCAAGTAAATCTTCTTTAAATATGACAGAAGAAAGACAGAAACAGAACTTCATATATATAATGATACTACGAATACAGGAGGAAAGCGAATAAAATATATGAAAACGTCAGGATAGCCCATAGAAGTTTCACTTATATTGTAAGAGCAAATCGATAGCAGAAAAGGCAAAAGAACGGCAACAAATAAGCAATTTCAAATTATGTACAGGCCATAATAAATCTTACCAAAGAAACTTTAACTTGAATTGGTGCTCCCTGATGTATGACGTAACTACATCTGTAGACCAGTAATTCTAAATGCCTACTTAAAATTGCAAATTCGAAATATGTAAGCCAAAATGTACTCTTTATTTTTGAACTGACTACACTATTGACCCAGCAAAGTCTTAACAGCTTCACCGGACTACTAAGGTGAGCGCTTAAGGCACTCAGCCGATTTTATTTGACAACCAGCTCAAGGGTGCACGGCACACCTAGGCTTATGCTGTTGCCTGATACATGCAATTCGCGACCTATCTGGGCTAATCTAAGCTAACTATACATATATGAGTTATTGAAACATATATGTATATCAACCATACCTCAACAACTCTTATATATTCTTTATATTTTCGTATCGGATAATTTTCTAAACTATTTCATTTTGATAAGGGAAAATAAATAAATAAAACTCTTCCACTTTCATGTGTAAACGTGTATACGTGCATGTGTGTGGAGGTGATATGTGCAATGTTGTTGCAGTGATGTAAATTTTTTTGTAAGTGTATCGCGCGAGCTGCGCACTCAAGGGCTCCATGCCGAAGGAACGGACCTAGGCTTGAGCCGCTGCCGAGGGGGGCCCAATTTAGTACAATGTACACTCTTCTCCGTAACCTTCTATATAGCTATCGTGTAGCCGTTTCTGCTATTATCAACTAGCAGGAAATGTGAGAAGTGACAAATAGGAATTCAAGCGATATAGTTTTTTATGACATAGCGCCGAGTTCATTCGTCTATTTAAAGATTCAAGAATGCCTTATTTTTACAGCTAATAATATTTTGTTATCTTTAACAAACCCCGTTTACAGATAATGTTATTTTTTATCTTTTACTGTGATACTTTCCAGTTGGAACCCGTTCTAGAAAACTTTCTTTTGTTACAGATTAACGAATGTCTAAAGATAGGAGCAATCCAGACACGGAATTAGGTACGGAGTTTTTATTGTTATTACCAGGTTCTTATTGAATTGTATTTTTATTGCTTTGCTCGGATCGCATTTTGTTATTAATTTCTAATTAACTTCTTAATGAGCTAAGCTTAACATTTTAAACGTAATACACAATTGGATGACAATGTACGCCAACGAATACAAAAAAAACGAGGATAAATGCATCAGTTTAATGAACGATTAGATAAATGAATGGTTTTCTTAGATTTGTTAGGCAGATATTTTAATCTTCTATTTTGAATTTTACGAAATGAAAAGAAACCGAAATAAAACTATCTCGTTAATTTTTATACAAGCCTACTACAAAGCAGAAGATAACTATTAATTCTTTTGAATATACAATATCTCTCAAAACCATTGAAAAGTAAAAATAACTTTTCTTAGTTTCATACAAAATTCTAAAACTTATACAGATAGTCCCAAGTTTTAGGATTGTAAGTTTTGATGTGAAACATCTATAGGCGCGGGTAAACCTGATTGTTCGCGTGGTGAGCATATGAAACGTGGCGACGCGACACTATGCGCAAGCGACTGTGCGCAATCTCTCTTGCCACACTGAGCTCGCATACTTATAGCGTACTTTAAGATTCGTTCAATTCGAACAATTTCGATGTTTCACATATAGTCCGGTGAAGCTGTTAAGACCTTGCTGGGTCAATAGCGTAGTCATTTCGAAAAAAGAAAAAAAATGTTTCACATCTGTCAGACGCGGCGTCTCGTGACGATTCAATTTTGTTTTAATAACTACAATAATATTCGTAGGAATTGAGAACGAAACATGCAACGCACGACTGAAAAAATAAAGAATATAGCTATCAATAACAAAGCACATAAATCAATACATGTCGTTTGCGGTGTTACAAGATTGTTAGTAGAGCTGTTTGGGTATGAATTATCTTGTACATACGCCTGGCTTTTTACTATTTTAAATATCACAAACATTTTCATAGCTATTAAAAATTCTCAATCACAAATGTAGACATTCTGTAGGAGTTTAAAAGTCAATATAGGGATGTGAATCTTTAAGAAAAGACGACATTTTTTTTAAATATATTTAGTTTGTTTAGACATGTGATGTACGAAAAAGTATAATGAGGATTATCGAATGAATAGATGTAAATTAGATACGAGTATATGATTTAGAGGACTGAATAAGCTTCATAAATTTTGTTGAATACCTAATTAAATCTAAATATAGTGTCTAAATTCGACTTAGGTAATGTTATAGACACTAGGATTCCAAAAGGAAATAGAATGAATACTAGTTCTATTTTATAGTATATACATTTCAGTATTTTTTTCGACTAACTAAAATAATATTAATTTCAATTTAAAAAATAAGATCGACATAGACATGATGAAAAAAATATCTATAAATGTCTGCCCTTGATTCCGAATCTGAAAACTTGGAAAATAAGAACGTGGAATTTAATAAAACTGCGTTCGTGTGAAAGTTACGGAACATCGTTTCCCTCTTACAGTATTTTTGTGATACATTAAATAAGAATAAAAAATTCTTAAGACAAAAGTTTGCGCAATAAATATTCGTAGCATGTCGAATTAATTCTTACAATAAAGTTGTTCAGAGCCCGGTCGTGGTCCCATGGGACTGAAACAACTGGCCACCCTACGACCTAATAATGAAGACACTTTTTTTTTTTATTAAAGTGCATAAATATAAAGAATCTCTTATTAACAGACTCAATTACGTCAAAACTACTGAATGTATGGGCATAATATGACCATTCGTTACGAAATTTTTCGTAGAGTTCTAAGCTACTTGTTTATTAGATTCAATTGCATGCTGTAATCCCACCGTCCCCATTCCATCAGAGGACGACAAGACGTCGTGAGGGCTTCCACCCTTATGTGGTCGATATTCCCGAGATTCGTACAAAGCGATTTGCTTCTACATTTATTATACGTACGGCTAAGGTATGGAATTCACTCCTGGCGTATGTCTTCCCGTCATCATATAACTTGGGAGTGTTCAAGAGTAGAGTATACAGGCATTTAGCAGGTAAGCGCGATCCATCGTTGGCTTCATCGTCACTTACCATCAGGTGAGATTGTGGCCAAACGCATGCCTGTAAAATATTAAAAAAAAAATAGCTTTTACCATTTTTCAATACCCAATGAAGTTGACGGGAAACAATCAGTTAATTCATAATTATGTTTCAGGACACTATAAAATACTAATGACAGTGCTTGGTTTCAAGATTTTCAATATTGTAATGGTTGTTAACTAGGACGGAATTAAGAAGTTTTCTTACACTGTAAATTTGAGCTCTTCGCATAATTCGAAATTACGTCGATTGACACAGTCCATGAATAATTATTATAATTTATAAATTAAGGTATAAAGAAGTAACTTTAACCAAATAATCTGTTAAATACGGACTAGAAATACGTGATAATGTGGGAGATTAAGCAAAGCCAAATGAAAAACCAATGTTTAAAAAACTTGTGTGCTTAAAACGCCATGAAAAATAAAAATTCACATAGTAAAATTATGATAAAATACTAAAAATCTGTAATCAGAGCCATGCCACTACATCCCCGTTTCGTCCCACGTTGCATTGACCCCTCGATTCAAAGGTAATAATGGCAACCCTTGAATACCTCGTTACCGGAACTTTCTTTGAATATAGACTAAAAAAAATAAACAGAGAATTAGATTAAATAAAAGCATATATTAAAAAAAAAGACTTTCAATTAAGCATACAAATACTAACAGTACCAATAAATATATTTCAAATACAAACAATAGTACCTTTTAAAGAAAAATCTGTATAATATGGTCAAAACTTCTTGGTTTCACATAATTATATTAAACCAAATTATAACATACACTCGGGTTAATGTAGATTTAACCTATTTTTGTCCTCGAAGGACAGTGTTTATTTCGAAATGAAAAATACTATACATCTTTTTCTGTAACTCTGCGACGTGTATGCAAAATTTCACGATGATTGGTTAAGTAGTTTAGACGTGAAAACAGCAAACAAATAAACTTACATTTGCATATATAATAATATACTATACTTAGGATAGCGTGGGCACTAAGGAAGAACTTCTAGAAGTTAATCCTCTAGGGGACTGGATAAGGCATAGCGGGTCAAAAATAGAATTATTCCTGAAATGTGCTGATCAGGAATGTCATCAGTTACACGATTAAATTATTTTTAAATCTCTTTTATTGCCAGTAGTGTAACATCAATAACCAAAACCAAAGTTTAGAGGTCTCTGCACTCTAAAACTGCTCTGTACAACGGCTGAACGAGGCGCAAAGCAAGCTACATACATAAATACCGCTCTGAGACGCTACGTAGATGCAAGTTATGTGTGGAAGCCTTCGCCTCGCTACTATATTTTCTATCAAAATGCAGCGCCATTTATTATAGAAAGGAAATGGGAAATTTTAAAGACGCAACACTCTATTTTCCAATCTCAATCATTGAATAAGATATTATGTAAACGTCTACAGATATTGAATATGAAAAAAAACAATACGGATTTTATTGAGTAAGGAAACACGAAGATCAAGAAATTTGTAAATCATGGCTTTGGTATCAGGTAAGATGTTTAACATTTTATTTGAGTTCGGAAGAATTGATTTTCTGCACACCTGAGGAGCAATCCATCGTATGCTATAGTACGCTTTTATCTTAGAAGAAATATATTGTGTTATATTTTTAACTTATACGAATTCAATGCTTTCCATGCCTTCTACGCTAATCATCTTCCTACCCTTATCTCATCTAAGTAGGATCGGCATAACATGTTTTCCTTTTCCGTACTCCCCTGCCAGATGTCCTGAGTATTTACACATTTTCTTACTCACAATTTATCAATACTCTTTTCGGTCTTTTTTTAATATTTCCTTTTAATTTTTATAATTAAAACTTTTCTAGCTACTTGACTTTCATCACTCCTCATGACTTGTCCATACCATGCTAACCTATTACTCTTCAACTTTTCTGTTACTGATTTTCAAACTTCCTCTGATATACTCTGCTACACCTCTGTCACATGTAAACTTCTCTCATTTATCTATTTATCTATCCTAGCCCAACAATAATCATCTGGAAATTACCACATAACATTTAAACGTTTAGCAATTAGAACCAATTCGAATTGCTATTAAATTGTTGTTCTCTACTTACGAAGTTCGTATTAATTGGGAAGGGTCTAGTAAATTATTAACATTTTAGTAGATTACTTTATTACTTGTGATTCTTGTTAAGGTCCTCGGGTGCGAGCCTCGAAGTTGTAGCATTAGGAATCGTTTATACTTAATTATACATAAATATTATGCATTGTTCTTAGTAATAACGTACTTCTGCACCGTAAAATAGTTTTTTCATGTAATTATTTAATGGAATAATATGAAATCACTTATGTGGATTTTCTTTTTTTATACTACATTAGGTTTAACCAATATCGGTTAAATGATGGTGTAGTCTAAATTTTTAAACAAGCTAAACCAAGAAGGGGCTGGCTCCCAAATGTAGCAGCTAAAATTGCCTATAGATGATTGGCAGCAGATTTCCAAGTAGCAGATTATCAAGTTCAAGACGGTAGCTAGCTAGACGAGCTTAATCAACGTCCGAATACGCTACCAAAGGGTAATTGTCGTTTCAAATTGTTGGTTTTTAAGATTCTTCATAATTGCCCGTAGGTGTATATTTCTTCTATATATAGTAGAATGTAGATGATAACTATAGAAGAAGTATTGGAAATTCAATGCTGTAAAGAAGCGAAAAAAGGAATGAAAATTTAGATGAAAATGTATCATTTCTAAACTTAGATCTATGAACATTTAATTAAATAAGTACATTAATGTCCTTTATAAAGATAAAAACACAGACGAAGTCGCGAACCACTACAAGTCAGAAATTAAATATACAGACTCCCTATAACGTCCTATATTAACCCGATTAAATATGATGTGCTAAACTTCATATTCTTATATGCTGTATATTTAAATAAAGAAAAGTCATTAAAAAAACAAACTGCTAAACTATAAAAAGAAACAGAAACAAATAAAAATTCTGCTCATTAAGTCTAAGCTTAATGACCGCCTTTTTACTTAATACCGGCAAAGAAATCTTCAGGCGCTTTCTCACAGAAATGCTAAATTATAAGCTTAGGAACAAACAGGAATGTAGGTACACCACATTAAACGTTCCGCAAAGATATTATCATATACTATCTTTTGACAGAAGTATATAATATTAATATTAACCTTTAGTTGGTTATCGCATGATTTCTTCATTCTTTTACATAAAGCAAAATCCAAACTGACTCATAATCGATAAAAAAAACCCATATACTTTAATCCACATATTTAATACTAGTTTTTGGTATATATATGAATAAACTAATAAGTGTTAATAAAGTTTTATATTCTAATCCAGTTTGTCGGCTCGCTCGGAGTAATACCACCCTCTCACAGAAAACCGACGTGAAGTTACAGTGCTTGCATTGTTGCGTTTCGTTTGGTCAGTGAGAGCGCCAGAGGCCCACCTACCCTCCCCTCTCTTCTCCCTCTACCTCCCCTTCCACTCAAAGGGTGGCGACACACTTGCGACTCGCCTAGTATTATTAGTGTCTATGGACGGTGGTGATCATTTAATATCAGGTGATCCACCTGATCGTTTGCCTCCTATGAAAAAAAAACCAGCGCTGATGAAATTCAGGCTGATTGTTAAGAATATACATGTATTGGCGCAATAAAATAATCGATAGGTATGACACGTAAATACAATATTGATTTTAAATATATAGTAGGCGTGCAAATTGCCAATAGACCTTGTGTCGTGAATGTTTACAATCAATTTTTAACTACCCGTTTGTATTGATATTATTCAGATATTTTCTAATCAGATTTAAAGAAATAAAGTGATGAAATGGCTGTCATTAAAGGTGTGGTCAACCTGTACGATACTAATTATTTAAGGCTTTACAATTTATGCTTAGATAATGAACGGCTAAGTTACCCAACTCAGTATTGTTTCGTTTTTTTTCTCATTTTATTGTATTTTCTGAGATTGTATTTAGTGATTCATCGACAGGGAAGTTTAAGCGCCATGTCAAGCGAGGTGTTGTATCAAAGGGCTATTAAAGACTGGATCAATATGTGAACGATGGTGATGTCTGAAATTGACTCCTCTCTGTGCATTTATTAAAAACGATTGTAACGTATAATGTATTAGAAATAAATAGGTTAAAACGATGTACCCGATGGAATTTCTTCCCGGTTCTTCTCGATGACTGGGTTGTTTTTCGAACCGGTGGTAGTTTTGACATTCATAAGAGTCTTCTTAAGGCGAAACTGAATCAGGTACCTTTGATTTGATTAGATTTGAATAGCTAAAAAAAATGATCTCTTTATAAACTCGTCAAACTTAAAAAGCACTTGGAGATAATGAGTTCACACGGTCGCTGTTTAGAAACTAATTGTCGTAAATATAAATGTCACAATTAAATGCATCCGAACGCACACACAGACATTTGGTATATATACATTTAGTATATATACATTTAGTATATATGCATGTGTTATTATAGATTCTCCCAGACGGCGTCAATGTTCTAAATCCTCTGCATTACGCATCTATTCTTTCTTAGCCATTGTTCGAAAATCATCTTTGTATCTAGCGGAAAGGCTTCTCGTATTGTTTTTGTTTAAATATGGTCTCTTCTTGAGATCTCAGTTACCCCAGCAGTTGTTAGTTCGTCAACATATGACCGGCCTATTACACCGTCAGCTTGTCAGAGATCTATGTAATTGCGTCTGCCTATACGGTTTTTTTTTTTATCGAAGAGCAACAAAGTTACTTCACTATACCTGATAGTGAGTGCAATGCAGTGGTGACCCCCTACAGAATTACAATTCATCAGTAATTAATAGTAAGTAATTATCGGCTGATTTAAAAAATAACAATATACGTATGTACATAAAATCCTATTTGTTTATCTAGTATGCAAAACTATTACCATACCAAATTTTATAAGAATTAGTCCTCTAGTTTAAAAGTTATATGTGTACATATGACAGAATAAATTTCAAAACACATCGAAATGTACTGTCTCGTCTCTTCTAAAGAGCGTCACAGGATATTTTTATTAAATAACTTAATTGCAATTTCCATAATTTCGTTGTTTTATTAAAAGTGTGGACAAGGTTTTTTTTCTAAAAGAAACTAATACATAAATAATTAATGGCATTTCATATGAATGTTAAAGGTATATACGTGACCACGAAAATAGCACATATTCTTTCGATTTATATTTTTTAACTTTATTCAGTTGGCAGACATGGACATGGTATCTTTAATGTCAATAGTGAAGTATAGCGAAGAGAAATTTATAATTTAAGACTTTGAATCGTCTCTGGGAAAACACGAACTGTTTCCAAAACGCTAACAACTAACACTAAAGCTCATAAAAATCAACTACATAAAAAAAGAAATTGCTTGAAAAACAGAGAATGAAGATGTACTTAATCATTTTGTGTATAGAAAATAATATATATATTATTTTGAGCTTGAAACCCTCCAGTACCGTTTAACAGAACAACACGAAAGTTGGTACACCTAAATGTTTTATCGCGGGAAAAACTTTATGCAACCTTTTTACTATCACTCGTCATTAGGTTTCGCTGTAGCACAACGATTTTTGTAATGTTCAATTTATAGTCGTAAATTTAACACACCGAGATTCATTCTTTATAACAGACCTACACAAAAGAGAAAAAAGCTCTAATAAACAAGAGATACGATGCAGGGAAAGGACCGCGCGTCCTAAAAGTCCATGAATCCTAATCCTTCAAATGTCTGGTAATCTTGCAAACAAAGAATAGAAGAATGCAAATCCTCGATCGCGCACACATTTTATAGTAGCAATATCAAGACACGACGACACCTGTGCTTACTATACCGACTTGACTGTCAACAAGATTAGTAGGTTCATCCATAAGACCGTGGGCGCTCCGGCGCGGGACATTGTGGATTATAACTTTTAAATGGCCATAAAGGATGATAATGTAACGGCCATAAAGACAACAACTTTATTTAAAAAAAACCGTCTTAAAGTAACTAGTAGGTAAGTAAACTAAGTAACTAAAACGAAATCAAAAAAGGTGAGGACCAAGAGTCTGCAGAATGAAGAAAAAACCCAACTATTTAATAAAATACATAGCAATTACAGCAAATAATAATTGATTCAGATATGTAAAAACGCATACGAACCTATGTCTGCATAGGTACTTTTTGCTAAACTTACTGAATACCTTGAAATAATTAGTTATAATCAATTCACAGACTTTATTGACGTAGTTTTTTTTAGAATTAACGATGCTGAAATATACATAAAACAAAGAGAGAAACCCTAATTTATGTGAAAATTCAAATCAAAAATCTACATTATCGTTTTAAAATCTCAGCGAAAATTACAGTTTCAGTAAAAACCAGCGCTTAATATTTGAGTGTAGCCGTCGAGATTAACGTTGCTAAAAAACGTCTACAACTCACGAGCGCTTTATTATGCATCAAACAAAGAGTATAAAAATAAAACATATAACCCATAAAATACTTTACAACAATAATGCTCTTACTTCTATATGATTATATTTGTCATATCATTCTAGAAAATCGTTAAGACCGCATTTAACTTGTCCAGAATGTTCGTATATTTCTTCTGCAGTTTTAAATTCAAAATGTATTTCAAAATTAATTCTCGTTAATTATTTCTACCTACCCAAATATATACACTTCGTGATCATTTACATAAATAAAATGACATAGGCCTGGTGTTGTACGTGCATCAAGTAAAATATACAGTATATAGTTATCGATCAAATTCTTTCATTTTTGTTCCATATAGTCTTGATCCTTATCTACAAAAAAAAACATAATCAGTATTATTACAAAAAAGTTAAATACTTATTGAATACTTGCTTTAAAAAGGTTTCGTATTAAATGCACCACACTCGCTGAATGTTCGCCATCTTGCACTTTTGTCTCGCGTTGGTTATGTTAGGTTAGACTTGCGAAAAAGGATACCCCGAACTTGCCTCGGGCGAGCTCAGCGTATTTAATACGAAGCCTTTTTAAACCTGGTATTCAATACGTATTTTTAACTTTTTTGTAGTAACACCGCATGTATTCATTTAATAAGTTATGAAAGTTTTAGTAAACTAAATTGTAATCATATAGTATTTATTTAAATTTTATAATTAGTACCTGTTGGGCAATGTATATTTTTGCCGTGGAAATGTGGAGCAAGCAATAGGGTGCGCAAAGGCAGTAGAAGGGAAGTAAATGAATAATATTGTTAACGAAAAGAGAATTCTTAAGAAAAGTATATTTTTGCTTTCAATATTTTTATGTTATTCTTTATGTACATAAGTCACTTATATTAGTTAGAGTAGAATAATAACATACTCGTATATCAAAATAGTGTATTCAATTATTTCGTACATTTATGTGGGTAAACGTAGCGAGATACTCTTTTAAATCTCGAGCAATACCGCCGACATGAAATTTAATATAATTTCTAAGTTTGCTCCACACAGCAACTAATACTTCGTTCATGAATGTCTTCTTTTTAATAAACATAATAATAGTCTAATCAAAGAAACTGAAATTAACACATTGACTTACGTAAATACGTATTTGTTTCATTTAGATCCTAGCTTTATACGCTTCGTTTGCATTTATTTTTGAAATTTAAAATATACCTATTTTTTTCAAATCTATAATTATTATTTATTTACTGCAGACTTAATATTACCTATATGTTTTCATCTTTATTATCTGTGCAGTGTATCTCCGAAAATGCAGAAGCGCGTTAATCCATAACCGTTGCCAAAAGTTTATTAAAATGGCCATTACGAATACAAAACAGTGGTTTACTGTAAAGACAAAATGCACCACCGCCTTATTGGATGTCTATCTACTTGCTTATTGGAAGTGGCTTAAATATATTTTACATAATTTGCGTACCCATCCACAAAAAATCTATTCAAAGCTATGATCATACAACGACCCCTACGATGGCATAATCTTTCATTTAAGAAAATTATTGTAATGTAAATAGCATAGTGATAAAGGGTCTTCTTAGCTAAGCCACTTTTAATTTAAACTCTGTCAATAACTTTCTATAGCTCTTTTACAACACTTGGAACCTAATCAATCGATCGACAACCTTACTTTATTACTATTTTACTCTGTCAGGCTAAATTGTCGCTACCATCAGTAAGTTCATATTGAAATACGGCAAACAAAAAAAATCGAGAAAAACTTTATATTTATTACTTGAAACGGTTGACATTATCAACCCGTCACAGGAAGTGACAACACAGTTTACAACATTAGTTCTATAGTAAATTACCTAAAACCACGTATCGTCGTCGATAAAACAAAAAACCAGTCGAGACAGTTATAAGGACTGCCGAAAGAAGTGATAATACAATAGAGAAACTATGTTCTATTTTGAATTTTAATTATAGTATTAATTATTTAAATTTGCTAATTTATAAATTTAAATTATTAACATTAATATGGTTTTCACATACATGGGTATTCCGAATATTAATTATATACAATATTATACAGTTTATTAATTAATCAAATATATGATGGCCTTCACTAACTCAATACAAAGTATCAATATAACGTGTAGACCGGCCCCTATACAACGAATCACTAGTGTGACGCACGTGTAATACCAGCAGTATCTGGGCAACCAAGCCTAGCTAGATTATTTAAAAACATTTTTAAATTAAAATAAAATTTTAGGTTTGCCTCACAAAATTATCAGTTTTTATATACACTCGGATTCGAACTGGGGTTACGCGTAATTTCGAAGCAACCTATTTCCACCAGAGCTATTTTTGTTTTGTCAGCGATGGCGAAATTTACCTTCATATTCTAGCTATATTTTTTCATTGCCTGAAATCTCAGAAAAAAAAGGTTTTCTATGAATAAAGTCTAACTAGATTGATTTATCGTCCCCGAAATTACCTATATACTAAGTTTCACGGAAATAGTTAACGCCGTTTCCAAGATCCTGAATATATACGAATATAAAAATATACAAGAATTGCTCGTTTAAAGGTAGTATATATATATATATATATTATATATGTATATATATTATGTTAGATATATATAGGTATATATATGTACTCAGTCGCGAGCTATGTGCCTCGTCAAGTGCACGTATGTTTTCATAGTACTGTTAGCTCTGTAATCTATACTTGATTAAACGTGGTTATGTCGTATTACATGGACTTTTTATTCAACATCCCAACATATTAGATAGATAAGATGTACAGATCATCGGCGATGTGAAAACAAAAGTTTTTCTTCTACCAAAAATCGTTCAACGCAACCAAAGCAGTTTTCATTTTAAAAAAAAGTTAATGGAACATCATGGGTATATTTATAGAAACTTGGTTTTTACATGTCAGTGTGAAAGATCGATTTTATCAAGCACCGAAATAGAAGTATATTTATCGTCATTACATAGTACATATAAAACAAAATAACATATCGCGTCTGTCTACCTGTTCGCAATAAGCTCATAATTACTGAACGGATCTTGATGAATAACTACGCTAATAACGTATTAAATTTAATCGAACAACTAGTAGTCAAAAATTTTGTTAAAACTATTATTGTTAAGAAAAAAAAATATTTCTTTGTTCAACAATGTAGGTATAAGTAGAAACGAAAAGCTTAATATCATGATATTTATTGACTTTCTGACTAGATCCCGGATCGACATTATTGCCAATAATAAGCGAGACGCACCGGGTTAATAGAAAATTCCTTTGTTTTCTTAGCTCAAGTTTAACAAGTAGGATGACCATACGACGCTTTTATATGGAGTAAAAAATATTGTTTACAAAAAAAAAAGTATGTATCGTACTGACTGACACACGATAGAAGTGAAACTTTTACAAGTAAAAAAATTCTTCATGAATCATTTTTAAATAACATAGATTGTATTCAGCGATTACCACTCCGCCTGAACACAGTACAGGGAATCATGAACAACGAGATAGAAAGGAGGCGTGAAGAGCACATGTCTCACTATCATCTAATATCCGAAGGCAAGCGAGATACTGTTTACACAGTATTTACCTTCATAGAAAAGTGTTTCGTCTTATAAAAGGGTTGCGGATCAGAATTTTATTATTTCTATGATTAGTTAGGATAATAATTTAATATACATATTGTAATTATCACTAATGTTATATAGTCCTCTGCCACGTCTGTTTGTTCGTGTTAAATTCAAAAACTAATAAACGGATTTTCATGCGGTTTTCACCAGTACATAAAGTAATTAATGAGGAAGCCTTAGGTATATCAGGTGACTGTTTAGATAGTAGCAATATTTCTGGATGGCACCCTGTACTCGATTCTCGTTCTAAATCAATTAAAGAAATAGCTACGTAATATTTCACTTAATTATCTATTAAATTAAAAAAATATACACAATCCTCTAGCCGTATATGTTAAAGCACAGTGTCAATGACCGTCGGGTGATTTCACTTTCATTTGAAAGCGAACGTGGGAACATCAGGAACAAAACAAGTGGTTTATTGTTCGTTTTACTTTCGAAAGTTATTAACTTCGGATCGCCCATTGTAGTTTTTGACACCGGTCATTGCGCTTAGGTTTATTATTTTCTATACATGTTTGTAGCTATACTTTTTAATCTTAGAACAACTTTAACTTAGGTTTTCTTGGTTGTTTATTAGTATTTGTTTTAATTTTATTATTTTATATTTTGAATGTTACCATGAAGTATCATATTCTAGAATACTGCGAGTGTCTAACCTTTTGCTTGGTATAACTTGTAAAGGTTTTTTTATCATCAGGGTGGGATAACGTCCGCCAAGCTTGCTAGTATAATACATATTTTAATTAAAGCTATGCATTTTATACCTTCCATAAAAGATAATGAGAAATAATATAACCAATTAAATTACGCAGAACAACAGTATTAATAACTTTTTCTTTCCTATATTATATTTTTAATACTTATAAAAATGTGGATATGTCCTAAAGAAAACACAGAACATGGTTATAACACACGGCTTAGAGTATCGTGTGGGTTCGAGATAACCCCCTCACTGACCATTCAGACTGGTTCAAAGAGCTACCACAGCTCGACAATACGGATTACTGTAGCCAAAACCCTATTGGAAACATCTTTAAGGTTACTATCACTATAACAGTATTATATATAGATGTCGTTGATTGTAATATATACGAACTTATGTATTGAATCTTGTATTCTGTAGTCTTTTCGTAAATTAACACATATTTTTCGTATTGTTAGATATTTTCAGTTCAGAGTTTAGGTAGAGAATTAAATTGTTTCGTTACATTATATATTTTCCGTTTGTAATTGCAAAGAAGCACGAAATATTACATTAAAATTAATATTTATGCTATATAAATATCCAAATGCATATTTCAATTACAATTAAATTCCAATTAACAGTGTTTTATTTATTTATTTACAAATGTGGATATAGCAACAGTCAACAACAATAATACAATAACAATAATAAAAAGGAGTAATCTAGACTGAAAACCTACATCACTTTATCACATAGATACAACTTAACACTATTAGTGATAATAAAAAAAAAAAATATAATAGTAAATATTGAAAAATATTATACAAAAAAAAAGTGAAATTTAACGGTTTTTTTTTATTACATTAAAGGTGGCAAACGAACAAGTGAGTCACCTGATTTTATGTGATCATCACCGTCCATAGACACTAGCAACACCAAGGGAGTTGCAAGTGCGTTTCCAGCCTGTGTTCGAATTGGGGAGGGGAAGGAAAGGAAAAAGAGAGGTGGGCTTCCGGCGCTCTCACTGACCGAACGAAACGCAATAATGCATGCACTGTTACTTCATGTAGGTTTTCTGTAAGAGGGTGGTACTACCCCGGGCGAGCCGACCCATTCATGCTGAAACCAGTAATAGCTTCAGCAGGCCTCTACCACCTACTATGGAATACTACGTATGGAAAAAAAAACAAGATGGCAAATATCTTTATGAATATTGAAATATGATTGACTAAATGTTGTTTAAATGGTTATGGATATACAATTGTTCAATTATCCTTCTGAATTTAAATGTTCGGTGGTTGAATATGTCTAATGAGATGTGCTTGGATGAGATCTCATTGTATAAACGAGTAATATGAATGATTAAATTGTAGTAAGAAGTATTATTCTTGTAAGTTTTAAAAATGTTTGTTTATAAATGTTTATGTTTTAAATAGATGTTTTATATATATAACAATGAAACTCACTTTTCATCTAAGCAGTATGGTAAGTTGTTTTAAGATTTAACAAAATTTTGAAGTCTTGAACGTTATCCATTTTTATGTGAAATTCATCAGAATGTTATTTACAAAATAGTTTAATATTAAATAGATATATGTACACTAAAGTTAAGCTACGATGGAGCTAATATGTACGAATGGCAAATAGAAAAAGA
>JACEII010000008.1:3551120-3603314 GCA_014332785.1 Antheraea mylitta
TTCGTTTTAATCAATGCATGCACTGAAAACTGTTTAATAATCTATCAATAAATTAAGCTACGATGGAGCTAATATTTACGAATGGCAAATAGAAAAAGAAGTAACAATTATGTCTACGTTATTATTTTAGAGTGTCATTAAATAAATATTTGTGTTCGTTTTAATCAAAGTATGTACTGATGACTGTTTAATAATCTATCAATTCTGAAGATCCGCTTTGCTACTTTTTTATCGTAAATTATATTATTAATAGCAATTACACAAGCGGTTGTTATCGAATATTGTTTGACCTATTCCTTTAGTTATCTTTCACAAACCGGAGATGCACCGTAATCTACTTTTCATGTTTAACATACCATTTATTTATTCAATAGTGTGTAACAACAACTTGGATACGTATTTTATATAAAGTATAAATTATATAAAGTCCGATGTTGCCTGTATAGGCCCGTCAGGCCAACAAAGTATAGTTAATTCTAAAAAAAAGATTTTGAAAATTTCAATATTCTTAATTTCTTTTGAATTCGATATTAAATAAAACTAAAATAATGGGTACTTACGTATAACCGACACCGCAGCTGAAGTTGGTCAAATATAGACTTTTATCTACAAAAAAGTAAAAAATTTTTTTCTCAATTTTCCCGTCTCACATAGATAAAGTACGACTTGAGAAACAAATACATTGCTAGCAGGCCGCGGCAGCAAAACTAAATGATGTTATTTGTTATACCGGTTATGCCAACTACAAATTATATATATCAATATAAATTATATATACATAGGAATTATTTAATTATATAATTAGTTGCTTCGATTGTCGATTCCAGTGTATTTCCCTTTGCTCTTTAGATATGAGTTAGTATTAAGGTATATATATATTCAGTCTAGTCGTCTCGACAATAAGGAACGTACGAATTTCTATGCTTATATATACATATATAAACTCAACAGAATATAGGCAACATATTTAGTATAGTAAACAAGCATAAACTTAATAAAAGGTAACGTAATTTATGTAAATAATATGGTATATGTATCAAACTCAATATACAAAACTTGTGTCTACTGTATATATTAATTAAGAAGATCACCTTGGTTATAAGTTTACATTAAAGACTGTTATATTTGCATATTTTCTATTTGCCGATCAATATAATTGTATATCTGCATTTATTTCATAATCATGCTAATTTCTCATCGTTGAAAATTATAATCGTATACTACTAAATAAAAAAAAATGTTATTATTGATAATTAATACCCTTGTGATATCACGATCCCGTCTTCACAACAGAAGTACTCGACAATATCTAGTCAGTCTACATTCTGAGATCAACGTAAACGGACCGTGTTGTAATTAGTATACGACAGCATAACACCATGTCTCTCAGAGTATTTCATACGTTCGTGTTAGCAATTAATATATACGCGCTATGGTACGACCAAATGTACGTAGATCTACCTCTACCTGAGGGTGTCCAGATGATGCCATTTAAAGCGAGATGGATTTTTCTTACTTTTTGGTGTTTAGTAAGTTTTGTTTTTATATTTTTAGAAAGGTAATAATCCATTTAACTTTTTATCTTAGTAATTAGTTGTGAAACAAGTTATTTTGACATAAAAAAAGGAAAATACACCATTATCAATATACACGACGGTTCTTTACGATTCTAGTTATTCTTTTATTTTTGTTAATTGTTATTTCTCTAAAAACTATCGAGGCAGTGTTTTATATGTATACAGATGTATAAAATTTATTTTTTAAGGTTAACGAAGTCGGTATAGTCTTGTTCCATAACAAATATATTCATAGCAACCGTTCAGTCATGGTTAACATAACTTATTACAAACTTAAATTAAGCAACTTCTTTAAAAACTGCTGATATCATAGTAAAATATACTGATAAAATATATTGTTCTTAAGTGTTGTGTTCCTCACAACTGTGACTAACATATAGATCAGTTTGATCAATAATTCTTGTTTATATTTAAAAATTTCATTATGCTTTTATTAAATTTAGGGCCACAGCTAAATAACTTTTTTTTTCTCGATCTGACTACGCTATTGACCTAGCAAAGTCTTAACAGCTTCACCGGACTACTAAGGCGAGCGCTTAAGGCACTCAGCCGATTTTATATTGGCAACCAGCTCAAGGGTGCACGGCACACCTCGGCTTGGCTGTTGCCCGTTGCATACAAAATCGCGACCTATCTTAGCTAACCTAGCTAACTATTCATATATGTTTGAGTTGTTGAAACGTATATGAGTACCAAGCATACCCGCCTCAACAATTCCTCCATAAATTTTTATGGGAAAATTTGGAGAGTTTTTCAGTTCGATAAGGGAAAAAAAATTACCAAAAATAACCCTTCCACCAAAATGTGTAGCGTGTAGGCGTGCACGTGTGTGGAGGTGAACGTGTAGTGTTGTAGCAGTGATGTATGGGTGTGTCACCGTATCGCGCAAGCAACGCACTCAAGGGCTCCCTACCGAGGGATCGAACCTAGGCTTGAGCCGCTGCCGTGGGAGGCCTAATCGGGTGTGCGGGAGCGAAGTTAACCCCCAGACCGCGGCGGCGCGATCTGTGGTTACGCGGGCGTGGGCGTGAGCACGCTCTGTTACGAGGGACAGGCTGGTACTGATCGTTCGCTGACGTGATATCGTCGGGAGGGTCGTTGAAGATGTGTCGCGGACGTCTTTTATAACGCCCAGCGTTGGGCACGGGTTCGTAATTCGTGGCGGATACCACTAACGGACTGGGATGAATCGCGGCTCGCTCGAAATAGCTATCTGTAAGTGATTTTATATACGCCCAGATAGACGGCATCTCCAGGTCCCTATGGAGATCCGCCTTCCGGACGAACCAAGAAGCACCGGTGATTTTACGCAGAGCCCGGGTCTGCAAAACCTGAAGCGTATCTAGATTCTTCGCGTGAGCGAAAACCGGACAACTATACGTCATTACCGGACGAATACAAACTTTATATAATGTGAGCTTATGTCTGAGGGACAGTTTGCTCTTCTGACAGAGTAAATAATGAAGGCGACCCAAGACCATAGCGGCTTTGTCTCGCACTCTCTTAATATGAGGATCAAACGTTAAATGTCGGTCTAAAGTGACGCCGAGATACTTGACCTCGGTGGTCCAAGTTATCTCGGAATCGTATAGCCTTATGGGCTTTAACTTGTTATCGCGATATCTAGGATCGAAGAGTATCGCGGCACTCTTATCGGGGTTAATACCTATATGCCATCGAAGAAACCAGTCACCGAGCGTGCTAACGGCTTTTTCGATGCGATTCCTAAGGACTTTCGGCCGCCAGCCAGAGGCGTAGATAACTGTATCATCAGCATAACAACCTACCTCGACTCCCGGGAGCTTAGGTAGGTCGTTCATGAACAGGTTGAAGAGGGTGGGCGCGAGTATTGAGCCTTGTGGCACACCTGAGTGTATCGGACGGGGCGATGAGAGTTCGCCGTCTACTCTAAAACGGAAGGTTCTATCGGCTAGATAATCACGGATGATGTGAACTAACCTATCGGGTATACCGGCTTGATTTAGCTTGTATATGAGCCCTTTGTGCCAGACCTTATCGAAGGCCTTGGCGACATCGAAAAAGATGGCGACATCGAAAAAGAAGCTAAATAACAAAATTTATACAATACTATTACTCTCATAAAGGTATCAAGGTAACATTGAAAATAGAATTTACTTAATAGAAAATACTTGAAGCAGCTTTTACTAGAGACATAATAAATTTAGTAATTTATATTAAAAAACATTCAATAAGCGTCCACATAAATCGTGCGCTCACAACTTATTTAAACGTGTTTTAAATTTATTATGAGTATTTGATAACGTAAATCAGTTTTTAAAGTCAATATACGGTATCATAATTTTTTTTTTCTCGAACTGACTACGCTATTGACCTAGCAAGGTCTTAACAGCTTCACCGGACTACTAAGGCGAGCGCTTAAGGCACTCAGCCGAATATCATAATATATACTTAAGAACAATTGATAAAATATTGACATAATTTTTTTTTTCGCACGGCATTTACCACACGTTACCTAATAGTAACGAAGTATTTACAGACAAAAGCCACTTCGTTACTACGCATGTGATAATTGAGATCCAACATTGACAAATATAAATTATCTTATCTCTCAAGTTGGGCTAA
Source organism: Antheraea mylitta (assembly GCA_014332785.1). Lineage (NCBI taxonomy): Eukaryota > Metazoa > Arthropoda > Insecta > Lepidoptera > Saturniidae > Antheraea > Antheraea mylitta. The sequence continues at coordinate 3,555,302 of JACEII010000008.1, forward strand.
ATTGTTCATAAATGCCAACTTTCATAAATAACGGTTGAGTAGTTCATCGTTGTCAAAGATCATGACACTGGATTTTTATTTATTTGTAATTTAATACACATAAAAACACACAGAGAGAAAAACAATGCTGTTTTACTTATTCCGTGTGTTCACACTGATACAAGTAATGAATTTGTTTACAAAGAATGTACAATACAACAAACTTACAAATAATCGTATCGAGTCGTCGACGGTATGAAGAAAAACGGATGATTTTCAAAAATTCGAAGGTAAAAAAAACTCGTCAGGAGAAAAATGAGAATCGGTTGCCAAATATGCGATAAAATATAGCAGATATGGTCGTGCATAATTATCCCTTAAAGATTTCTTTTTATATCCGTACATAACCTATGTAATGGAACCCTCCTACGTCCTTAGTTTATACCAAAATTAATTCAACTGTCACTTACTGTTTTCAGATCCTGCAAACCGTTTACTTCGCCATCGCTTTAGTAAACGATTTAATCGGCACCAACTCTTCCGCTCGGAGCAGAACCCTTCCCGGATTAAGAAAAATCAAAGATACACTATTCAGCTTGTCATTTCCAGTAGCTTTATACGTCAGCACTGTCTTCTGGGCTCTATACTTTATAGACAAAGATTTCATATTTCCCGATAACGTAGAGAAATTATTTCCTAAATGGTTGAACCACGTTATGCACACAACGATAATACCTTTCATATTTATTGAGTTAGTTTTTTCTAGAAGAAACTATCCATCCAGACCCATCGGCTTTACTCTAGGATTCATCTTCATGATGGGATACATATCATGGATAAACTATATATATTTTACCAAAAATGTCTGGGCGTACCCGTTTTTAATTGTTCTGAACTGGACAAATAGAATAATATTCTTCAGTTTTAGTATTATATTGGGGCTTCTAGTGTATATGCTGGGTGAAAAGTTGAACTATTTAGTTTCTCCAAGCTCAAAAACTTATGCAAACGGAGCTTTTAAACAGCATTAAAACAAATTATTTTCAAATTTTTGTTTTATTGTAATCATTTCACCGGCGTATTAAGTCCAAAAAGAGCCACTTAGTTTATTTGATTCTTCTATGTATATATATGTAGATGAAAGAGGTTTGTCGTTGCACGCGTATCACTCAAAAACTTTTGAATAAATTTCTACCAAGTTTTTTAGTTTTTAGATACTTGTCTAAAGAATAATCATAATAGCTACGATTTTTATTTAACAAATTACGCGTTCAGTGATATGTGTATGTGTGGAGAAGTAAAGGGGGAAGTGGTGTGATGTTTATGATATTTTCCTTTGTACATAAAATATATTGTTAGTATATAATATACGACGCAGACAAAGTCGCAGTTATCGGCTAGTTAATGTTATAAAGCCCTAAAGATTGTTTCTTTGAACATACTAATCTCTGAAAGTACCTAGATTTACATTTAATAGTTTAGTACCTGGACGACCGAGCCTGGCTCAGTTCTTTAAAAAACATTTTTAAATTATAATTGTTAGGTTTGCCTCACAAAATTAGCATTTTTTTATAAAAAATATACATGTATATACATATTAAAAAAGATAATTGTTTTGCTGTCACTCGGATTCGAACTGGGGTTAGACGGATTTTCGAAGCCGCTGATTTCCATCTGAGCTATTTTTGTTTTGACAGCAACGGCGAAATGTCTTTATATTCTGGCTATATTTTTTCATTGCCTGAAAGCTCAGATAAAAAAGTTTTCTATGAATTAAATCTACCTATATGGATTTATCGTTTCCGAAACCACCTACACACTAAGTTTCACGGAAATCGCTGACGCCGTTTCCGAGATCCTGAATATATAAAAATATACAAGAATCGCTCGTTTAAAGGTATAAATAAATAAATTTATTTAGAAATACGTTAAATAATATCACGTTACGACCTTTAGGTGCAGAGTAATTACCATACAAAGTGCAAGTCAGAAAGCACGTTAAACAAGAACGTAATAATAGTCGTCGGGTCATGCGAAGCAGCGTCGGAATCAGGGGCCGAGGTCGTTAATATAAACACGATTGAAATGGAGAGGCAGATCAACTATTATAGTTTAAAAATGATATTAAAACAACAACTATAATTGAAATTGTACCTACTGCAAGTATCGATAATGCGATAAGAAAAATCTATCTCCTTTTGCCTCACACTTTCTCTATAGATTTTAGTGTTTATTATTTATGGAATTTATATTTTTTTAATAGCGAATTATACTGAAGCTGTTCATGTCAGTACATAAGATATTTATAATCAATTATCAAGTGTTTACGACTATACACTTGTAAAGGTTCACGTTATAAACTTAATAATTTTTTTTTCCAAATGACTACGCTATTGACCCAGCAAGGTCTTGACAGCTTCACTGGACTACTAAGGCGAGCGCTTAAGGCACTCAGCCGATTTTATTTTGGCAACCAGCTCAAGGGTGCACGGCACACCTCGGCTTGGCTGTTGCTACTTAATAACAATATAGTTTCAGCCTTCAGGACCACTGAACCTACAGTGAAAGAATTTTCAGAATCTAACCATTCGTTCCCGAGATATCCTACAAATGTATATATAATTTACTAGACAATTACACAATTATTAAAAACTCAAACTGCCTTTGCGTGTCTCAGTGAGTAGATACCTAATAAACTACACAACAAATACACGGCAGTTATTACCTATTTGCGGATTATAACTGCACAAAGTATTTGTTTGTTGTAGCTTTAATGTCTATTATAGCAAAACTGCACGGCAGATATAAAAATATTATTCAAAAAAGGATATATATAATCTCTATTTGATGAAATCATTACCGCTGCATTCAGCGAAATACTCGTAGATATCTAACATCATACTTCAAACAAAGAGCTACTGGGTAATTTTAATGTTCACACAATACAACACGCGTAGTCCGGTGAAGTTGTTAAGACCTTGCTGGGTCAATAGCGTGAGAAAAAAACAATACAAAACGTTATGTCCTCCGCAGGTTCACGAATATACCTATTTAACTCAAGAATAGTCGAAACACACCAATAGAAATAAATATCGGCGCGGCAATGGAAAGAAAGATAGCATTTGAATAGAGTATGTACATATACACATTACTTAAAAAGAATTCAAAGATTTTACTGCCATCGACCAACAACGCTAGTTATGTTATTAACCTATCCTGACCTTAAAGATAAATTGCTCAATATACTCGACCGTCTACTAAATTTATGTATTCGTTACATTTTTGGGCTGCATTTCGCAATATCGTTCACAACTGGCTCGACGTCAATTTTCGTTAGAATGCACCATATAAAAAATTTCCTACGGTGTTTTATTTAACCCACAAGCTCCACAATGTCTCTAGAAACAGTTTATGTTCCTAACACCTTATGATCGTATGGTTCTAGATACATAATTACAACGATACCTGTAAAGTAAACAGGAGTTTAAGGTAGGGCTAGAAGGTAGTCATGATTTTGTTATTTGTATTTAAATATTTTGTGTATTTAATGTATTACTTATGTTTGTATTCTAATTATACTTTAGTTAATACATTTTTATTTCTTTACTAGCTGACCCGCGCAACTTCGTCTGTGCGAAATCAGTTATTACCAGTACCAATTTTATATCCAGACGCGAAAAATCTTAAAAAAGCCTAGAACCCGATTATAACGACATCTAACGGGTCCAATTGTGATTCCAATATACCGTATGTGTATTGGCAAGAAATGTCTTCCAGGTATCCCCTGGGTTGCTCCTGTGGCCCTCAACTCCGCGCCCCATTTACTATCTTCGCAAATTTTTCCGGGTTATAGTTTTTAATTTCCTATATCTTAAATATCTTTATCTCTATTAAATTTTCATTTTGAATTTGCTATTTGTTTTAAGAAGAATTTGTAAAGTATACATGAAACCTGTATCTATAACTTTAGTAATTAGTAATTGTAACATTTATTTTCTTTTTCACATGAAACAATAATTGTTTTGGATCAGATATTAAACTCAGATATATGGTATCTCGTATTTTTTGTAAAGGTATTAGTAATTAATTTTGCTATGGATTTTATTCCTTTATTTCAAATCATTTCAGCAACGCACGCCATATTATAGAATTTTGATAATTTTAATTACATTTATTGTGATAAATTATTGAAAATTTATATTTACCAAAATAAAAAGTAATTTAATAAACCTTTTTAATAGTAAAAGAATTTTCAAAATCGGATCAGGAAATTACCCTAAACTGCCAAAGTCACAAACTTCAGCTTCCACTTTTTAACATTGAAGTTTCATAGATACGAATTCTACCAGTGTCAAGTCAGTCATGGGAGAGTTACTCTATAGGTAGTATTACATTTTTATTTTTAGCTCTTCCAGATTAGGCCGCTTAAATACACAAAAAGATAAACAACACTTATAGTTATTATATTATGCTAAAGTTTAATATCGTTAAAACTTATAAAATTAGCCAGAATATTGGTAAAAGAAGAAGATACACACATTTGTTCGTTTGTTAAAATCTGACGAACGTAGTATAACTGTTAAGTAAAATATTATACAATACAATACGACATGACGGCAATTGCAAAAAATATATTCTAGAGTGCCTTCATCCAATTCACTTTCAAGCATTGAGTTGTCCTTAATTCTGAGTTCTGCAAGATGAACTAGAGAGTATACCTCTACAGATAGATCGTCAATTACATCCGTTCCCTCGGCGTGGAGCCCTTGACTACGCTGCTCACGCGATACAGTGACACAAAACCTTACATCACTGCTAAAACATCACACACATCACCTATACACACGTGCACGCCTACACGCTTACACGCTGTTTTTCTTTTTCAGAGAAATAAAAGACAAAGAGTTCTACCCTTATTTTTCCTTATCCTATCCTATCCTATATAGTTTTGAGGAATTTTTCCGACAAAATACATATAGGAGTTGTTGAGGCACGCATCCTTGGTACACATGCATGCTTCAATAACTCATGTATGTATATCTAGATAGCTTAGGTTATCTCAGATAGGTCACGATTTTTGCATAAAACAAGCGACAGTCCAAGCCGAGGTGTGCCGTGCACCCTTGAGTTAGTCGCCCAAACATCCCAAATCGGCTGAGTGCCTTTAGCGCTTGCCTCAATTGTTCGGTGAAGCTGTGAAGACCATTACAAGTCAACAGAGTTTTCATTTCGAAAAAAAAAAAACAGATCGTCAGTCTACAGATAGTAGACTCGGCAAGCTTGCAACAGTCTCGAAAGTTATAAAACCATGGCTAGCCCGAAATGTTATCCTGAATATATCCGGAAGCATACGATTTGCTTTTAATTTGGTTGGATACATTCCAGTTTGGGTTCCATGATGCAAACAAATCAGTCTTATTTGGAGAGGATAAATCCTGAACACAGGTTTTATAGTGATCAAAATATCCAGTCTGGAGTCTTTAGCAAGAAAATCAACAGCTTCATTACCCTGGATCCCACTATGTCCTAGTATGTCCAGAACTACATAAATTCCTAAAAAATTACATGGATTCAAATGGGATTTGATAGTCATGATAACTGAGGGCTTTACTTTAGAAAAAATCAGACTATACTTAATAGTTTGTAAGCAACTTAGAGAATCTTTCAATATTATAGGTTGATCTAATTTATGTGATAGTACGTATTTGATAGCTTCTAATAGCTAATTATATTTGATTGAAAAATGGCAATTCAGTCAAAATAATATTGAAATGTAGTGTAAAAGTTCTAATAAAAATAAAAAACAATTTCTTTCTTTAAGGCAAACAATTTCATTAATATATTTTAAAAAAAAAATATTCATATATATAGATTGTTTGAGCCAGGAACCCTCTCGAGTGTCCCCAGAATACCCAAATATACAAACATTGATTTTTATATATAAAGATTTGCACTACCGAGAATACGTATTTTCTCCGAAATACCCGACAGGAGCCACACCTACGGTTTCCCATTGTTAATCCAAACTATCAAGGGACTCACTCAAACACACACCAAGATGGTATGTGAAAAATCTTTTAAAATAAGCCTAGAACCCGTTCGTATCATCATCTACCGGGTTCAATTAAAATAAAAACTAACTTAACTCATAACATTAGTTATCACTGTGTCAAGTACGTCAAAATTAGTTCAATACTTTCAGAGTGATGTGTTCACAGGGACAGACAGATAGATATAGATAGATTAACAGAGATAATAAGAATTCATAAGAAAATTTGTTTAATAATATTTGTGTCATACTTAAGAATATATTATAGAGAATACAGAAAAATAACAAAACATAAACATTATGTATACAAGATATGTTTAATTTAAATCACAACTTCACATTCAAATCCATTTACAATAAAACTAATATCATCATTTTGTTTTGAAGTTATATTTGTATTTTTTCTTCTCCTATGTTTCTTTCCTTCCCAACTTTTTGTTACCAATTTCATTTTCTCAGCACACCTTTTATATACTTCATATAAACTTTTATAGATCATCAATACAGTAGAAGCACCATGAAGGTATTTCTCCAAAAATAAAGTGGGATCTTTTTCGTTTTCCAATTTTAAAGCAACATTGTACACAAATGTACCATTATAACTTTTAGAATATTTTGTACATTCATAGGGATATCTGCATAAATTATTTAAAGAATTAAACTGTAGTAAACAACATTGAAACTGGGCAAATACATGAATTTTCGTAACATCATAAGTTTTAGGTCTCTTCTTGATTTTTTCATCAAGTTCAAAATGCTTTAATAAAACACTGGCTGCTATTAAACAGTCATCATATTGGACTTTATTTTTGTTAAAGAATAAATCATCCTCTATGGCAATTGAACTCTTTGTATTTTTTTTTATTTCATCAATCTTCTTTGAATATTTATTGTTTAAAAAATGATGTCCCCTAAATGTACCAGTTTTTTCATCAACTACTTCAAGCATTATGTAACAGATTAACAAACTATGAATGTGAGCTAGCATCACTTCACATTTAGATACCCACCATAGAATACTTATCATAAATATTCGAAAATTTGATGGTAACAAATCAATTACAGATAAATCTAATAAGGGCAATGTTTCTTTAATGAAATTATGAAAATATAATTTTAATTGTTCATCGGTTAAGTCACAAAATGGAATTTCTAATGGTCTCTGTAGAGAATATTCTCTATCTATAAAAATCCTTTTATAGTTTTTATCATTTACTCTGCTAACATAAATACAATATTCTTCTGAGAAATCAGTGAGAAGATCAAACGCATATCTAAGTATTGGCAGTGTACAAAGAAAAGAATCTTTTGCTGTATAATCCTCTGCTTGAGGAATACAAAAGTGTAAATGATGTGTGTACAAATTTATATATACTTTAGGAATAGTATTACGCCTTATAGCTTCACTAAACCATTCTGGTAAGCTTTGAATCTGTCCATCATTATCACTAATTTCATCACTAGATTCATCAGTTTCTGTTTCATCCTCACATGATACATCTTCTTCATAGTCTAAATCAATATCAATGCTCTTTACATTGATCAAATTTGAATCTGCATTCTCTATGGTCTGTTCCATTATGTTAAAGTATTTAAAAGAGTTACAATATGTATTATTATACCCTTTAACACTTTGTTGAATGGTGTTTAGAACTTTACTTTTTTCAGATTTCTTTATTCTACCTAAAATTTTAATAATTGCACTATCCATAGTTTCATCCTGTAACCATTTTAATAAACTCTGTATATATCTTTGTTGCTCATTTTTCCTCTTTTTACCTTTCAGTAGTTTTAGTTGAGATGAAAAATTTCTAAATACCCTCTTCTCTATGAAATCATTTCCTAGTAATGTGGCTAGTAGTGGCAACATATCTTCTTTTAATCCTCCAAAGTAGGAAGTCATATGTTCTACTTTGTAAATTTTACATTCTAAAGCATAAATCCTTTTATTATCTTCATCATATGGTTTTGGTTTGCACTCGAGAGTGTTGAATGGAATATATAACACATTATATATGAAAAAATCTGAATCATAACTCAAAACAGGACAGTTCAACCTTCTTGCCATTACAGCAATCTCATCATCAGCCTCAAACTCACAAACTGTATATTGTACATCCATGTCTCTGAGTACTTCTATGAAAACTTCACGAAGCAGTATAGGAAAAAGCTTAAGGCTCCCTTGAGTTACAGGATCTAGTTGAGAAGCACAATTGATTTTTGACTTTAATCTTTTATATGCAGTTTTTAATTTTCTACTCTCATAGCTTCCATCAAATAGCACGTACGGTGTTATATGACACTTGCGTATATTCTTAAAAAAATTCTTAACTTTCATGGCATATTTATCATAATCACCACCAAAAGCTGAAAAACAGTTTAGGGAGCGGTATAGTTGTGCACACAGACTATGCCCATCGATGATAAGGTCTAAATCGTGGAGCAAAAACTTCTTTAGAAAAATCTCTTCGTTGTAATTTATATAAGTTGTCAAGCCTCGAACACCCATATTTATTTATAGTTTTGATAATATTACGAATAGAACAAAAGGTCATCAGAAGATATAACCTATTATATATGAAAAAAAAAAAATTCAACAAATTAATTAGTAATTTTCACATGTCATATTTATAAATCCAATCGAAGTATTATAGAGAATTTAGGTAAATTGATTAAAATATGTGTCCACAACACAAAACATAACCTATCAAGGTTATAATTTTTTACTTTCAAGTAGCGTTTAGGGCTGTTGATAAAATATATTCATATTGAAATATCGATACTTTTATTTTAAAATATCAATATTTATTAGTAGTTTTTTTTGAGCGATATATCGATATTTCGATATTTAAATTTGGATATCGGCGGTCGATTATTTTTTATTCATTATCATTTTCTTAGCATTGTCCCACCTAGGATGAATCGACACATAATGTTTTTCTTTTCCATTCTTCTCTGTCATCATCTTTACACCTTCTATACTTATGTTATTTTTACATACTTTATCCATACCTTTTTCGGTCTCCTCTACTCTTATATAGGTCCACCTTCATACTTAAAACTATGCTAGTTATAAGTTTTTCATGTCTCTTGATGACATGCCCATATCAGCTAACTTATTATTTCTCAACTTCTCTATCACTGGTGATGATTTCAAACTTTATCTAAACATTTTTATTCTATCAATTCTAGTTACACCATACATCTTAATCGCATGTCTGCCGTACAGTTTTTTGTCGTCCGTTTCTTTTGTAATCCAGCACTCAAACGTGCATGCAGTATGACTGTGTCTTATAATCGTTTTACACGCCTTCCTAATAAGTTTTAAGGGCATTCGTGGATCGCATGATGGCCTAAACATCATTCACTATTTATCCTATTTGTTCCGTTATTGTACACAGTGCCGCGTTTTGGATCAATGAACCGAGGTACCGGAATTTGAAGCAGGTTGCTAATAGTAATCTTAGTACCTAGTAAAACAGCTGAACATATACAGCAAATAGTATTTTAAACATATGCAGTAAAAATGAAAATATTCATCATCATCAGCCTGTAAGAGACCCACTGAAGGGCCATAAGCCTCTGCCCGAAAGAAGGTATGGATATAATTACCACACCAGCCCACGACGTATTGGCGATTTCGAACTTTGAGAAAGCCACAATCGTATGTTTTCCCACATATAGTAATACTACAAGAACATTTCTCAGACTTACATTTCCTCACTGGGTTTTCACCATCAGTATCTATTACCAATTTAAATGAGTAAAGAAACATGACATCGAAATGTTATTCCACCAGTGAAACTAGTAAACTACCATCACTTAAAAAACTTGGTAAATGATGGACTGAAAAATATTGGTACACATAATTATCTTATTTAGATAAACCAATACTGATGACTATTATCAATATGATTGAATAACGTTTGTGCAAGTGGCCCTTAGAACTGTACTGTTATATTTTAAAACATTTATGGTATAAATTGTATAAATATACTGGATTAAAAACTGTAAATTAATATTAAGCTGATTTACATTTTTTTAATAAACACGATATATACCGAAATATCGAGATTATTTTCCGAAAAATCGAGGTCTGATATTTATATTTCTATAATTATCCCCATATCAAAAATCCGATATTTTTAAAAATATCAACAGCCCTAAGCGTTACTACTGTCATTTTTCCGAATTCCTCAACTTTGAAGACAAAGATATAGTTTCCCACAATTTCTCGACGTAGTTATTATCTTAACAAAAACAACTTTCAATAAAAAAATTATATTGTTAATAATTTAACATTTAGTTGTGACTAACTGGTATCTGAAATATTGTATTACGTTAGAGTAAAGGAAACGTAATAATTACAGAGATTCCATTTCGATACACTTTCAAAATAAAAATACTTCATAAATAAAGCTATTATAATTTTGGAATTTAAAATAATTGGCATGTATACAATAAATAATAGAGTCCCATAAACAATTTCGACTTTGTAATCGATTATATGCAGTATATATATTTCCATACCCTATCTTCTTATTTTATTTTACTAATTGTATAGCTGCACTGCAATTACTTCTGCGGTTAATGGACGATGATAGCCAAAACGATATTGTAGTGTACTGATGTAAAAAGTATATAGTTATTTTATTATTTATAAAATATTGGTTTATATTTGGAATCATACAAAAAAATTGTCATTTCTATTATTCACAGATTTGTTGACACATGTATTTTAATATTATTTAATTTCCATGATCTAATAAAGTTTACTGCATTGAAATATACATTATGTTATTTTAAATGTTGTACCAAATCTTTAATCACCTTAGAGAAATTTTCAATATAAATCTGGAAACCATGCAAATAACATAATTTTGAACGTCCATATATGAAAAAGACGAGTGATTTTCAATTTTCACTTTTTTCTATATAAATTTCATTTTTTTTATAACGTAGTAGTTGGAAACTAATAGAGAAATGAAAATTCTACTAAAAATTGAAATATAATTAGTATTACAACATGAAACGACTTGAATAGTCTTGTTATTATTTTATATACTTATCAATTTATAGATTAGTACATATTAGTATTTCTTCATTTATTGACGTGATATCGTCTTATAAATCGATGAACACCGGCTGAACGCATGAAGAAGTATAACTCACTCTCACGTTGTGGCTGAGCCTAGCGTGCATGTGAGAGCGCGAAACAAGCGATAGAAAGACACGAACGGGTTCTCGGCTTGTGATGCATCAATCTCCATTACACTCCATCAGCTGATTCATGCGAGTACAAGAGAGATAGCATCAGCACACAGTGATAATTCGGTGATAATAATGTAATTATATTAAAAGTTTGCAATTTTTCATTAATGTTTTCTTATGACGTTTTTACGTAAAGTCCGTAACCAACTCTACAGACAACCAATCTTCTTTGTTTATTTTAATTATAATCTGAACAAGAAACTTTATTTGAACTAATAATATTCATAAAAATACAACTATATAATTATTCTAATGGTGGCCAGTTACTTATAGAAATAAATGATTTAATTATAGGTATCATTCTGGCTAAATGTCAGTAATTTTACTGAAAGTTTTCTTATAACAGATTATTTATATGGTGAATGTTTTGTTTATCGACTTATATAAATTATTGTTTTACATCGATATGAAATGATCAAAATGTCTGTTGTTTCTATATTTAGTAAATCGAGAGTAAAATTCGATATTTTATTAAAAATCGATATGTATCGAACACCTCTAAAAGTAGTGTAATGTTTTAAAGTGTGGTTTTATAGTGAGTCCACGTGTATCCATAAGTTATTGTGCTTATAGTGTGTTATTCAGTATTATTTATCGATATTTAAAAACATTATATATATATCTATCTCAGGTAAGTGGTAATTATATGAATTAAAATAAAATTGTCATCCGGTCTGAAAGAGGTTATATTGGAAATTCCAAAACACGATATTTATATTACCTATTTTTATTATTTCAGATAACACTAACACAATGACCGATGAAAAAGAAGTTTCTTCTGAAACCAACGGTCAAGAGGATGACAGCAAAATAAACGATAAAGAAGATGAGACAGAATTAGAGACTAGCATTATTCGTCAAGTCGAATATTACTTTGGTGAGTTTACATGTTGTTTATAGGTTATGATTATAGCGTATTCAGAATCTTTGGTTTCCAAGTCTTAGCTATGCATTACATGTTTTCGATGTCTTCACCTTTTGTCCCTCCACATGCGTCTTTACCTTTTATGGTTATGTTTTTTGTAGCGCACTGTCGGAGGGTTAGAATTTATATTATACAGTTTAAAAGCCTATTAAAGATAATTATAGAGATCTCTTTTAAAGAAAAAAGGATGCTAAAAATTAATTACATTTTCATTTTATGCCTAATAATAACTAGGAACTATAAAATGTAAGTTAATTTGTTTTATCCCAATTCCGTGACCACCGATAAAAAGACTAATTTTCAACCATTATTTCTTTATGTAATATAAGTGTTTATCTATATGTGTTTTCTTGCCATAAAGAAATGTGGTGCTTATATTTTTTCCTTTGTAAATAAGATATATTGTTAAGATAACAAATTATACAAGCCATGATGCAGTTACTGGCTAGTGCATAATAAAAAACAAATTACAGGAGACCTTAACCTCCCACGTGACAAGTTTTTGCGAGAACAAGTTAATCTGGATGATGGATGGGTACCACTCGACATTCTGATAAAATTCAACAGACTTGCAAAACTAACAACTGATACAGAAGTTATTGCTAAAGCACTAAACAAAGCTACTGGTTCTTTGTTAGAGGTAAGGATGTTTGCAATACAATACACTATGCATTAACTAATACTAGTATTTACCTGAAAATAGTCATATTTTTGTTACTTTGTAATAAGAATGGCTTGCAACAAAAATATTTTTTATAGAATGGAATATGCAATATAAATTTGTTCAAATATTAGTTTCATTAAAGTTACCTAGTTAGATACCTGATCATTCCTTTTCAAGTGTATTGAAAATCATTTATCATTTCATGCATGTGAATAACCCCCATGAGGCCAATAATAATAGGTTGCTATTCCTGAGAACTGGCTTCGACTACTTTTGTACCATTGTATGTTGCCGAATATACCATTTGATCAGACCACAGCAGTGGTGCAAATACTGTACAGCTTTATAATCAAATATACTATTCATTACCATAAATCTTTTTATGTATTTGTATGTTTGCCAAATCAATCTCTCCAAAACACCGATTAAGTTGATATAGGTGTTTTAATTAAAAAATAAATTTGTGTTGTGTTTTCTTCTCAGGTATCAGATGATAACAAGAAAGTGAGACGAAACCCTGAACTACCTGTTCCGGAAATGAATGAAGAACGACGAAAGGAATTGTCAAGCAGAACGATATATGCCAAAGGTTTCCCTAAAGACTCCTCCACTCTTGATGACATACTGAAGTTTTTCAAGCAATTTGAAGAAGTTGAGAATGTTATAATGAGAAAATACACTGACAGAGCTTCAAAGAAGAAGCTATTCAAGGGATCAGTTTTTGCTACCTTCAAGACTAAAGAGCAGGTAATAAATACTCTTTTGCTTGTAAACTTGTTTTGTTTGTGACAAAGTAAACATAGGGGCTAGAATAGCATATAATTAAGTTTATATAAAAAAAAATTATATAATCGTAATTTTTAGCCCTTGCCAATCTATCTAGTTCTAATTCATTTGCCATTTTTTAAATAGTAACTATGCTTTTTTATACATTTGTGACCTCATTATTGAAGCTTTCTTTTTTATACTATAAAGCTTTAATAAGCACAATTTAACCTAATGTCAAGTGACTGTGGCTTAAGATGACTAAGCCTATTAGACAAAACTCACTCTTTCTCTTTTTCTTGTTTTGGCTTCGCAGAAGCACTTGCCAGTGTCAATATTTTGTTTCAATGGACATTATAGTACAATAGTATTACAAGTGTCATGTGACTATTTCAATATTCTAATAAGATGATGGATCTCTTGTCCCTTCCAGAGAGTTTTTGTGGCACCTCAGAGAACTATATTACATAAAACACCACCAAAATTACAAAATATAGAGTCAAATAACACAAGACTATGAATAAAATATAAAATGCATTACATGACAGACTAAAATCCTGTCAAAAACTCCAAATGGTTTTTAAGTACAACCTGTACATTATGTAATATTCATTATTTTTGTTATTAATACTCTTTGTTTTCATTTCAGGCAGAAACATTTTTGAATACGAAAGATCTTAAGTATGAAGATAAAGAGTTACTCACACTTTGGCAAGAAGCATACATTCAACAGAAGCAAGAAGAATATGCTAATAGTAAGGAGATGAAAAATAAGAAGAAGGAAAAAGAAGTAAGCTAAAACATCAGTTAGTCAAATTGCAAGAATTTAAAGAAATTTATGAAAGATATAAATTATTTATACATCACAGTATATAATAATATTTTTTTATTGTCAAAATAAGATACGATCCTTACTATTATTAAAAATGGGTAGAAGTTTGTTTATCAGTTATTTATCATGTAATTTTGCATACACATTGCTAGTAGAGAAAAAGCCATGGGGCACCCTTTATCCAGAAAAGTATTACTATTACTAAGGCTAAATTTACATTAATATGGACAAAGCCATGGAAAAAAGCTAGATCAAATAAGTAAGTGACATAGCACTGACTTTATAAGGAACTAATTTCTGCCCGCTACATTGTCCTCATGTCCTCTTTGGGTTGAAGCTAACACGCAAAGCAAGGTCTCAAAAGGGGAGTAAAACCATTTTGAAACACTCTTTATTGTTGCTCCAATCCTATTGGGCTTAGCGTGATAATATATAGCCAATAGCCTTCCTCAATAAAAGAGCTATCTAACAATGAAAGAATTATTCAAATCAGACCAGTAATTCCTCAGATTAGTGTGTTTAAACTAACTCTCAGCTTTATAATAGTAGTATAGTATACTAACAACATATTTTTTATATATATCCAATTGTATACAGCATATATATGTATATTGTAGACATTCCGTCTGTTTATTGTATGTGATATAAATTCTTACTAACAAAAACGACAATATTATTGATTTGTTCTCTTACAAACCAACCTTTCCTCTTTTTTTTTTTAGGTACCGGAAAAAGAAGAGCTTAAACTAGCAACAGGTTCAGTATTCCATTTCACTGAAGGTAGCGACAAAATGACTAGAGAGGATGTCAAGGATGCTCTAACGCCTTTAGGTAATAAAAATAAATTTTTCTCCTTTTCTTATACCTAGGTTCAGTACTCTGGAAGATAAATGATGCTGAAAAAAAGTGCAGATGTGTTTATTGTTGTTTTCAATATTTCTTCAAAATTGGTCCTACCTATCTTACACAATCGACTACTAAAAGAGGAGAGAAAAAAATTGTCTTTAATCACAAAATATTACTGGTTTTTTTTATATTATATGAGGCAAACGAACAGATAGGTCACCTGATGTTCAGTGATCTCCACCATCCATAAACACTTGCAACACCAGGGGAGTCGCAAGTGCGTTGCCAGCCTGCGTTGGAGGAGAAAGAGAAAAAGAGAGAAGGAAGGTGAGGAGAGATAGGCCACAGGCGTTCTCACTGACCGAATGAAACGCAACAATGCAAGCACTGTCACGTCGGTTTTCTGTGAGTCGGGTGGTACTACCCCGGGCGAGCCGACCCTTTCATGTTGAAACCAGTAATAGCTTCAGCGTGACTCTACCATTACTATGTCATTTGCAATAGGAAAGTAGGACATTAATGTAAAGTTTGTTAAGATAATATACAGAAATTTACTAAGCCCCGTCCGATACGCTCAGGTGTGCCACAAGGCTCAATTCTCGCGCCCACCCTCTTCAACCTGTTCATCAGCGACCTACCTAAGCTCCCGGGAGTCGAGGTAGGTTGTTATGCTGATGACACAGTCATCTACGCCTCTGGCTGGCGGCCGAAAGTCCTTAGGAATCGCATCGAAAAAGCCGTTAGCACGCTCGGTGACTGGTTTCTTCGATGGCGTATAGGTATTAACCCCGACAAGAGTGCCGCGATACTCTTCGATCCTAGATATCGCGTTAATAAGCTAAAGCCCATAAGGCTGTACGATTCCGAGATACCTTGGACCACCGAGGTCAAGTAGTCCCTCACGTTCGATCCCCATATTAAGAGAGTGCGAGACAAAGCCGCTATGGTCTTGGGTCGCCTCCATTATCTACTCTGTCAGAAGAGCAAACTGTCCCTCAGACATAAGCTCACAATATATAAAGTTTGTATTCGTCCGGTAATGACGTATAGTTGTCCGGTTTTCGCCCACGCGAAGAATCTAGATACGCTTCAAGTTTTGCAGACCCGGGCTCTGCGTAAAATCACCGGTGCTCCTTTGTTCGTCCGGAAGGCGGATCTCCACAGGGACCTGAAGATGCCGTCTATCTGGGCGTATATAAAATCACTTACAAACAGCTATTTCGAGCGAGCCGCGATTCATCCCAGTCCGTTAGTGGTATCCGCCGCGAATTACGAACCCGTGTCCAACGCTGGGCGTTATAAAAGACGTCCGCGACACATTTTCACCGACCCTCCCGACGATATCACGTCAGCGAACGATCAGTACCAGCCTGTCCCTCGTAACAGAGCGTGCTCACGCCCACGCCCGCGTAACCACAGATCGCGCCGCCGCGGTCTGGGGGTTAATTTCGTTCCCGCACACCCGATTAGGCCTCCCACGGCAGCGGCTCAAGTCTAGGTTCGATCCTTCGGCAGGGAGCCCTTGAGTGCGTTGCTTGCGCGATACAGTGACACAAAAAATTTACATCACTGCTACAACACTACACGATCACCTCCACACACGTGCACGCCTACACGCTACACATCTTGGTGGAAGGTTTATTTTTGATAAATTTTTTTCCCTTATCGAACTGAAAAACTCTCAATTTTTCCGACAAAAATATATGGAGGAGTTGTTGAGGCGGATATGCTGGTACTCATATACGTTTCAACTACTCAAACATATATGAATAGTTAGCTAGGTTAGCTAAGATAGGTCGCGATTTTGCATGCAACCGGCAACAGCCAAGCCGAGGTGTGCCGTGCACCCTTGAGCTGGTTGCCAATACAAAATCGGCTGAGTGCCTTAAGCGCTCGCCTTAGTAGTCCGGTGAAGCTGTTAAGACCTTGCTAGGTCAATAGCGTAGTCAGTTCGAGAAAAAAAAAAAAAAGTTTACTAAGAAATAACTATAAAAATTAAACTTATGGAAAACATTTTGAATCATTTTAATGAAACTGCTGATTAATAAATATTTTTGTGTAAAGTAAATAAACTGTAAAGTAAGTTCCTTATATTTCAAATATCCACAATGTTTAATTTATACTCAGGCTAAAATTTTCTTCTCTTTAAAATATGTTGTGTAAAGAGGTTTTTGATGCTAATACTGAATTTTCGTTTTTAGATTGCATTAACAATGCAATTTCTTATATATTTATCATTATTATCTATTTTGTCTCTATATGCCTATTACTTTTTTTTTATTATTACACGTTAAACGAATGAATTGTGCCTAAGTCGGTAATTTTAATAATCTAAACTATGTAAATCTAAACACATACAATGTTCAGCTATCTAATAGAATATTTAATACTACAGAGTCAAACTTTATAATTGGAACACGTTTGTGAATTATCAGATTTTATTATATGTGAGATGTGCTGTGAATGAATATTAATGACACATAAATAAAAATTAAATAAACATTCATAATTCATATGACTCTATAGATGTTTAAAATGATTGATTTCAGATATTCAATCTATACAATGGGCACAAAAAAATTGCTTGGCAATACTGATTTTTTTTTTGTTACTTAATTCTATTCCAGGAGCAGAAATAGCCTACATAGATTTCAAAGTCGGTAACACTGAAGGTTGGGTGCGTTTAACAAAAGAAAATGCAGCTAAGGAACTTTCAGATAAAATATCTGACGGGAAAATAAAAATTGGTGATGCAGAAGTAGTCTTCAGAGTTTTAGAGGGGGAAGAAGAGAAGATTTATTTAGATAAGACTGTTGAGGAAATGACGAAGAGACGTAAGAATATGAGGAACAATAGACACAATAAAGGAAAGAACTTCAAGGGTAAACAGGGAAGGAAGAGGAGAATAAATGATGACGATGAAGCACCGCCTAGTAAAATTAAAGCAGAGAGTTAGTCATACATTGACTAAAAGTTTATGCTTATTGCAAACTATTTTTTTATTTATCATGACTTAATTTTTTGTATAAAATGTTACCCTATTTCATCTATGTAAAAGAATTATACTGAATTATAGTAAACAAGTTAAACAAATATTAGTTATTTACTTGTGACTTTTTGGTTGTGGCAGTTAAATGGCCGTGAATAAATGATGTTGAAATGAGAATTGTATAAATGTATTCCCTTTGATAAAGGCCTAATGTAGCCATATAATGTATTTGTCGTCTGCTAATGCAAATTATCGAAAAAATTAGCGTTTAGTATGTGGAAAATGATTCAAGTACTTTTAAATATACATCATATAGCTGGTTGTTATGTTAAAGAGCGAAGTAAGTTTAATATCTTAATAAATATTACTTACAAATTATTGCATTTCTTTTTAACCTAATATTTATGATTAAAAAGTATCCATTCCATTTAATAGAAGTTAGACATTGAAGGCACTGGTTCTTCTTAAGTGTAATCTATAATTAATCGCCTATCGTTGCCGACATGATGATACACTTTAGGCCTCTACCGCATTAACTGAATCCAAAACAAACCTAAGAAAGAGTCGCTTGACGTGTTTTTATTATGTAGGTGATAATTGTTGCGACGACATCTCTAAAACCCTATTCGGTAATAGATAGATGTCAAAAGTCTCATGAAATCTCAGGTCCGTGACTTAAGGACGCGCTCTCAAAAAAGGTCCATTTTTACTGTTTTCCGGTAAGAATTACAACAAAAGTATTGAACTTTGGTAAACATAACAACCAACTACAGATACATTGAACCTTTAACAATGAAGTATGGATGATGGTCTTTTAAAATTAATAGATTTTCATTAAAAAAAATGAATTCTGCGTAGTCTCCTCGCGCAAAACAAACTGCTTTTCGGCATCAAAATCTCGGTAAATTTAATTTTTCTTAATAGGAAAAAATACCTTCTTTTGCTTCATATAGTCAAGTTTAGTGCATTGAAATAATATTTACGATATCTTTACTATATCTAAGAAAAATAATCAATAACTTTTAAACAAAATTTCACCACTTTGTAGGTCTTAACACTTAGAGAATAAGGTGCAATTTATTTCCTTCATTTAGATTCGATTAACAAAACGACGATGAACAAGAAATCACTCAGTTCATTCCACGCTCGAACGCCTTAGCGACTGGGCGTCTACGTCGCTTTAAACCGGGTTGCTTTAAAAAAATACATCGCTATACGTGTACTTATACACTTCACGAAACTTCTTGATAATTTTTAAAATCTAACCAATTTTGAAGTGTTTATAAATTAGATGGTACTCGCGACTTTGTCTCGGTTGTTAACTATATTATAATAATAATAACAATAATATATTTTATATACGTACATGATGTAAAAAACTCGAAATAAAATATATTTTGATTACAAAATTTCTTTGTAAACAATGTTATTCATTTACTTCTCCTGCGCATACGCATCACGCCACTTACCCACTTCACACATTGCTGAAATGCTTTTAAAAATCGTACTTTCTTAAAACCTAAACAAATCTTAATATGTTTTTGGATAAATCAGTGTTAAAAATGTCTGAAAAAATATCGATCTCTATAGGTTTCGCGTGATGCGCACACGACAACAGACCCCTATTATACATTTATATATAAAATCTATAATAAAACTGTAACAAGCCCAAATATGTACATTAAATATTTTTTGAAAATTTTAGTTGGGATAGACTTTGTTATATTTATTATGTTGTAATTATTTGTTATCGGTATAGAAGCTAAAAATAATATTTGTACAATTTTTGTCTGTCTGTCTATCTGTCCCTCTGTATCACTCTAAAAGTACTGAACCAATTTTGACTAAACTTGACACAGGGATAACTAATATTACAAGATTGCATCTAGGATACTGTCCTATAAAAGGCAAGGGGTTCTTTAGGATAACGGACGAAGGACAAATATTTGTATTCAATGAAATTCTTGATGGATTTTGGTTAATTTTCTTTGTGCTATATATAACAGACAGGTTAGGTAAATATTTAAGCCATAGTTCATATTTTTAACGTTTTGTATTCAGGGAATCCCTAGTACTACCAATCCGAGTTTGGACTTTTTTCAACGTTAATAAGATAATATATATCTGTCAGTATTATAGATAAAGTTTATTTTGGCAAATATATATTTTCAATAGTTAATCACAAGGAATGTAATTGAAATCGGCAAAAAATAAGTTATTGCCAATAGTGGGAAGACTTTTTTTTTTTTCGAGATGTCTACGCTATTGACCCAGCAAGGTCTTAACAGCTTCACCGGACTACTAAGGCGAGCGCTTAAGGCACTCAGCCGATTTTATTTTGGCAACCAGCTTAAGGGTGCACGGCACACCTCGGCTTGGCTGTTGCCTGTTGCATGCAAAATCGCGACCTATCTTAGCTAACCTAGCTAACTATTCATATATGTATGAGTTGTTGAAACGTATATGTGTACCAAGCATACACGCCTCAGCAACTCCTCCATATATTTATTATCGGAAAATTGAGAGTTTTTCAGTTCGACGAGGGAAATAAGTAAACCCTTCCACTTTCGTGTAAGCGTGTAGGCGTGCACGTGTGTGGGGGTGATCGTGTAGTGTTGTAGCAGTGATGTATATTTGTGTGTCACCGTATCGCGCAAGCAACGCACTCAAGGGCTCCCTGCCGAGGGATCGAACCTAGGCTTGAGCCGCTGCCGTGGGAGGCCTAATCGGATAAGGTAGTGGGAAGACATTTAACGGCAATATATGTATTAGTTTTTATTTTAATTGGACCCGGTAGGTGATGCTGCGAACGGGTTGTAAGCTTATTGTTAAAGATTTCTCACATACCATCTGGGTATATATTTGAGTGTGTCTCTGTATAGTTCGGATTTACAATTAAAAACGGAAGATGTCGCTGCAATCGTGTTCTAGGTTTATTCAGAATTTTCGCTTTTAAAAGTACAAGTGAAACAGGTAATAACCAATTTAGCGTAGATGAAGTTGCCCGGGTCAGCTAGTATTCTATAAAATAACCAGGATTTTCAATGAGGCAGAGATCATTAATTACTTACTTACTTTTCTCTCATACTTGACTCATGTCTTCATTCGATTGACAATATATTTTGAAAGAATAAGACGAATTAATGAAACAAAGACTAAATGCTATCTTGTAGTATGCCTTTATGCTTTTTTTAAATATTTTACCATAAGTGTTATACTTTAGCAGTAGGAAGTGCACTGACAGACAAATAGATAGACATTTCCATTGATATGTATGATTGAAATGTATTTAATTACTTATTATTGAGTTACTTGCAATATTTTTTTTCGCAAAAATCTGATAAGCCCAAGAACGTAACGCTCACTGTATGTATAGAAGACATATTTATGTTTGTATATGTACCCGTACATGTACGTAGGGAATTCATGGTGTTCAATTGGTTTTACCGGTGAAATATCAATCCGATATCAGCAATTTCGGAACCTTGTATTAACGATTTTTTTGGAATTTGTGTACATTTACTAATTACTAATGAAAATTGATAGCACTATCGGCTGACGGAAAACAAGGTAAGAAACCTGAACCTGAGAAAAATTCTTGTTGTATCACAGTATGTCAAAATAATAGATAGTCGATTTCTGGAAATTTGTCGTGTCGTGGGTTGTCATCGTGATTATGTCCATACTTTCTTTCGGAAATAGGCCTATGAACCTGTACAGGATCTCTTATACGCTCGGCCTAATAATACAATAAATAAACTACATTATCATACTAAACTCGTGAGTGCAAAGTTGATGTTTTAAGTGACTATGTGTACTAGGATACTGCTACCATGATACACCTCCTCACCTGGCCCTTGATCAATAAAACCTTGATCTGACACTATGTGACTAGATGCTTGATTATGACCTTGAAAAATGATAATTCGATCCCGCACATGAGATAACATTTAACAAAAGTGTACTGTTAATAATACAAAAAAACTATAATATTTTTTTATAAAAGTATCAAAATCGTTTATAGTGAGTAACGCGTCCCCCTGGTTATCAGTTGTCTCTGTGTGCATGAGCTATGTACGTCTAGTAGTATGACTCGATGCCGAAATTTAAGCGCGAAAATTGAGAGCGCGTCCTTAAGAACTTACGATATCCAAGATCAAAGCTCACAAATATCAGTTTTTTGCAAATAACTCGCTTCCTATGGGTTTTATATTATTCGCATGTATGATGAATATTGTAGGGAATAAAATGATCTCAAACTTATGTCTTAAAGTATTCTTAGACATTTAACAGTTTTTGAGAAGAGGATGGAGAGCCACGAAACGTTTACTTATTTACAGCATAATACAAGGTCAACCGTTAGTTCCGATAAATTATACTCTTTATAAAGTTTATATATCTTAAAATAATTTGCATTTTTATTACTTATTGCGTTATATTTATGCCTAAATTGACTATAAAGCGTAACGAGTTATACCAATAACATGTAGCCAGGCCAATTACGTACTCATTTCGAAAAAAAATTACAATAACTCGATTGCTCATATTGTATAGACATATTAGTATTTAATAGTTTATGAGATATTTAACTGCGTTGAACATTTTATATCAAGACTAGACATTATTTAATGCACGGAATAGAATCTCCTCTTTCTTCAGTGATTTAATGTTAGTATTACGTGACTTGACTGCGTTTAATATGAGATCAGATAACATGAACAAACTGAATATGGCTCAAAAAGACTCGTACAATAATTTAGTGTTTAGATATTTGCTGAAATTTAATGAATTCATTTTATCTCAGTGTAGGTTTTGGGTTTTATTGGATATTTCATCGGCAAATGCTTTTGCGACATCAATTAGAGAAAAAGTGTAAATTAAGACTGTTGATATTTTTAAAAATATCGGATAATCGATATATCGATATTTATAAAAATATCAATATCGAACCTCGATATATTGGAAAAAAAATCGATATTTATCGGCTATGTTAAAAAATTTAATTCAGCTTAACATTGATTTACAGTTTTTAATCCAGTATATTTGTACAGTTTATACCATATATGTTTTAAAATATAACGGTACAGTTATAAGAGCCACTTGCACAAACGTTATTCAATCATATTGATAATCGTCATCCTTATTATTTTATCTAAATAAGATAATTATGTGTACCAATATTTTTCAGTCCATCAGTTACCAAGTTTTTTAAATAGTTGTACTACTGTTTCACTAGTAGAATAACATTTCGATGTCTGCTGGTTCGAACCCCGGTGTGTAATAATGAATTTTACAAAATTCGCGTACACTTACTAATTTAAATTGGTAACAGTATCGTTTGACGGTCAAGGAAAACCCCGTGAGAAAACCTGAGCCTGTTCCATGTTCTGGTAGTATTACTGTATGTGAGAAAACGTACAATTGTGGTTTTCTCGGAGTTTGAAATTGTCAATACGCCGTGGGCTAGTGTGGTGATGTGTCCATACCTTCTTTCAGGAGAAGGTCTGTGGCCCTGCAGTGGCTCTCTTACAGGCTGATGGTAATGAATATTTTTCAGCAAGAGATTTTTAAAATAATATTTACTCCATATGTTCAGCTGTTTCACTAGGTACTACGATTACTGCTAGCCTGCTTTATATTCATTGATCTAAAACGTGGCAGCGTAGACAATAACGGAAGGAATAGGATAAATGCAGGATGCACAAAATGGAGAAAGATGTTCAGGTTATGCGATCCACGAATGCCCTTGAAACTCACGGGGAAGGCGTATAAAATTATTATAAGACATAGTTATACTGCATGCATCTGAGTGCTAGGTTACAAAATAAACGGATGAGAAAAACTACACGCGGCAGAGCTACGATTGTTAAGATGTATGGTGTAAGTCTAAGTGATAGAATAAAAATGTATCAGGTAAAGTTTGGAAACATAACCAGTGACAGAAAAGTTGAGAAATAAGAGGTTATCATGATACAGGCATGTCATAAAGAGAGATGAAAGACTTATAACTAGAATAGTTTTAAGTACGAAGGTGAATAGATATAAAAGTAGAGGAAACCAAAAAAAGCATGGATAATGTGTGTAAAAATGACATATGTAATAAGTGTGAATTCAGAGATTATATCTAACTGAGGCTAAGAAAATGATTATGAATAAAAAAAATATATCGAGCGCCGATATCCCAATTATAATATCAAAATATCGATATATCGATAAAAATATAACTAAAAAATTTCGATATTTTTATCTTAAAAAATCGATATTTCGATTTATCGATATTTTATCAACAGTCTTAGTGTAAATGTCAACCATTTGTCAACGTTATCAACAAATTGCAGGAAAACATTTTTCAGCGGTACTTATCGTAGATTATTTAATCTATACAATTAGAATACTTTAGAAAATGGAATAGCTTCTTGAAACTTGAAGAATATAAGTTGACGGAATATAGTTTTCGTCAGAGGTCAACGCCATCGTTTGCCAATAAATCTTTGGTAAAACAAAATTTGTATTCTATTTTATTTGTTTTTTTTTCTATTTACTTCGTAATTAAGACCTCGCTTTCTATGCTTTACCTAACAATAACCAGAAATATCACATCCGTTATGTAGTACATAAAATAACAATAGGTTTTCGTCATCACTTGTATCACAGTAATATTTTCGAATTTCACAGCAATCGTAATATATGTAGGTAAGTTTTAGAATTTAAGTTATAGCAAAATTTAGTGCCTCTAAATACTTTATCTGAATTTTGTTAAATTTGACAATAAATCTTTGTAAAACAAGTTACTGTATTTTAAATTATCATTATATTCATATATTGTATACATAGAAGTATTAAGTTGACAGAATAAAAAGGTTTTACTGGCCATGGCCATGATGTTAAAAGCTGATAAACCAAAAAAACTAATTAAGAGACTACAATATAATGTTTTTTAATGTGACAATTGTATTTTCTTTCCCTTATTTGTGTTTCCTCTTACTGTAATAATTTAATCAACATATTTGATTTTGCAGATGTCTACTTGATTGAAATAGATGTTTATTAATTTTATGACCTGATTATATCTTAAAAATTACCATCAATAATGAGTATAAATTGCATATTGGTTAACTCTATTTAACAGATAATTTTAAAACAAGGAGATCAGTTGACAACAAGTACCTATTTTATTTATATGCAGTAGCGGAAAACATTTAAAAAATGAAGCCAGAAGAGAATGAAAATAATGATGTTGATGAAAATGTTGTTCCTGTGGCTGGAGATGTTATAGGAGACACTGCATATAGCCAGCGATTTGTTCTAAAAATTTTGCTAAAATTGGCCAACCTGAACACACTAAAAGATGAAATACTGGAAAAAAATTTTGAAGATGAGCTCTGCACTTTATGGGACATGACAGCTGAGAGAGATGTAGTCTTGTTTCTACAAAAACATGACTTTTTGAATCTTATTAATTTTGCTTTACCAATCATAAATGCACCTAGAATTATTGAAATTTTAATAGGTGTTGTTGGTAATATGTGCTGTCAGATGGAAGTTGTTACTGCTATTATGAAAATGGAAGGTTTTCTAACAGTTCTTTTGAAATATTTTGAATCTGATGATAGTTTAATTTTAATACAACTTCTGCGCTTACTTAATTCATGTCTTTTTCTATCAGATAATAATGATGTATCAATTTGGATAAATATGTTTATAAGCAATGATTTTTCTACAATTCTATATTTTGTACTAAAGAATTCTTCTAACAAAGATCTTTTGGTAACAGCTATTGAAAATTTGAACACTATATGTGCATATTGCAACACAGTTAAAAATCGTAGTATGTTTTTTACACATTTTATTAAAGCTGAGGCAGTTGAATCTCTGTCAGCCGCATTTAAAGAAATTACAGTTGACCAAAAGGATAAATTTGATAAAAATGAGCTAGAAAGAGTAATGATTGTAAGTCTACAAATAGTGCTTAATATTGTTGGATTTGATAAATCAACAGAGATTTATAAAAACAGCAAAGAAGAAGTAATAACAATAATTGGTATCGTACTTTGTTATTATGACAGTAAATTCGTTGATGAAAAAGAAATTGATGAAGATTTAATAGATATCATTGAATCCATAGTCACTATAACAAATAAACTAAAAATTAGTGAAATATGTGATCCTGCGAAATATTTCTACCAAAGTTTTGGTATGTGGAAGGCACTATTGCAGATAACAAAATCTGACAGAAATTGTTCTGACAATTTCGAAGGAGATGATAAAGAAGAACTGCAAGACTTCACAGTTAAAATGAAAGGTCCACTAAGTAAATTACTATGTACCTATGTAGCTCAGTGTTCTGATGAATATTTATTAAAAGTGCTTGATCATATTTCTACTGATTATGAAGATATTGTAAACAGTCTGGAAGATAAAGAGTTATTATCTGCAATTTCAAAGCGAACAGAGAATTATAGAACTAGATTAAAAGATAAAGTTGATTCTTAATATATGTTTCTTAGATTATCAATGATTTTATTTCAGTAATCCTTTAATTATTATTTTTATTGTAAAAGTTATTATGTGGTTAATTAGCGTTTGTCAAAACAGACCTACATTTGATTTCGCAAGATCGAGCTGTCGCCACATTCCAAAGCGATACAAATTTAAACTTTTTTAACATCTAGTAACACTTTGTAATATCTTAAGGGTTTTAATAACAGTTAACGTTTTGGATTATTTATTCATGTGACGTCACGAAGCTTATTACACGGCTCCTCCCCTTTATGACAGTTCTTTTACCCTTTCCTTCCTTAACGTGTAACGTAGTTTATAGATGGTTCCTTGTACAGTGGAATCTCTATAACTCGAATCTTGTTAAGACGAAATCCTAAAAAAAGACGAAGTCGGTAAAAAAATCCGGTACCTTTCAGTAAACCTTCAAATACTCGGTGTCTCGAATTATTTTGACTTTGTAACTCGAATAAAAAGTTATTGCATAGGCATTTTAGGATATATTTAGACCCCGTCACTCGAATTTCAAAGTTCAACTCTGTAAGTCGAAGTCAGTCAAACTAAATGACATCTTACTTTGAATTCCCCGAACTCGTAGCAGTAAAATCGAAAAGGAATGTCTGGTGCGTTTGTTCTACTGTTTCTACCTAGTACATTTGCTTGATTGTGTTTCTTTAAACTTTCTAAGTCACACAGCTGTGTACCATAACTATATACATACAACCAGAATGGCTAGCTCTACTGCTCTGTATGTGATCGGGCTTTCAAAAGAAAGTTTGGTTTCGCTAGTCATTAGGGCCCACGCTCGAAAAAAATGAATCGTATTGGAGTCGCCATTATCGAAATCGATGAGGAGGACTATACCATAAGGTAATTAATGAACAAACTTAAATTTGTTTTTTTTTTCGATCGGTATTTATTTGCCAGCTAATTAGCTACAACATGAGTCCTAGACGGAAGCTAACAAGTAACTCTAAGTCGAAATTTTTGCATTCTAATACTTCTTATCTCGAACTTCTTGTTAAGTCGAAGACTGAATACGT
Source organism: Antheraea mylitta (assembly GCA_014332785.1). NCBI lineage: Eukaryota > Metazoa > Arthropoda > Insecta > Lepidoptera > Saturniidae > Antheraea > Antheraea mylitta. The sequence goes on from JACEII010000008.1 coordinate 3,583,164, forward strand.
TTTTTGCATTTCCTTTGACATTCGAGATATCGAGTTGCTCCTTTATAAAAAAAAACTATTTTTTGTAAGAACTGCAGGTCTAGTGCAGATTCTTACATGCTTTATAATGACATTTGTATATGATAAACATAGGGTAAGTCTAAAGATGAAACAGAAAAACTACAGTATATATAGGTGATTATATATTTTTGTAGACATAATAAAGCAACATTTACATTACCATAAACGAGTCGATACCGTCGCTAGGGCGCCGGATCAAAACTATTCGAATGTAACAGTACATCGTAACAAAACAAAGAACTCTCTAGAAGCACGCTACGAGCGGACGCCGCTACGAGGGCGCCCGTCGCCTCACATTTGCCACTTTACATGATATGCCAATCACATAAAAACACCACAAATACTGAACGGGGAGATAATGGAGATTAATAACTGTATATTATACATCAGGGATATCCGCTTTGAATATACATCGATGTTTTTATTCGATGTGATACATCAAATTTAAAAGGATTAATTCTGAGTTTATCAATATCTTATAGATAAATAGGATTACCTATAACAATGTTTGTATTTAATTCATGACATTTTAGGCGAATAGAGAACAAATGTTACTTTTGAATACCCAAGACAAATTGTTTAAATAGAACGGAAACATCGATGTACATCAGAAATCCATATATTACATTAAATGTACTTATATACTAACTAACCACGAGCCTACAAGCCCCAAAGCGGGAGCATATCTCACAAAAATTTAAATATCAATTCGTAAATATTTAGATAATAATATTATTACATCGTTAAGAGATAATAAAAACAGAATAAAGACTAGACTTTACACTGATCAACGACAAATCGGCTAACAGCAACACATCGCGAACGCGTCTCTGTGTGAACAACGTTCAGTATCAAAAATATAAACATATATATATATATATATATATATAATACGTCTTCAAACGTAAGTTAGTAAACAGTTGGCATACTTTAAACTCAATATTTTAACCAACGACGCCTATTAAACGAATCTAAACAAAATAATAATAACCAAGTGACACCGCGAGCCCACACAGAGACGCATATAACATACATAATATTACAAACATTACTTGTTACCTAATTAATAAATTACATAAATTATCTGAATTCATAAAACAAGTCTTAGGCTTTTGATAAATATATCGTATGTAGAATAGAATAGTAGTACCATGAAAAATTCCAGTAGCGCTACGTACGGCTTAGCCTCACTTACATCTGAGGCATGGTAATTAAATATTTACAAAGAAAAAAAAAATTGTAGCCGAACAAGCCGCGGGTGATATGAACGTCCGGACCCCATTTTTTGTACCAACAGGGATATGTTTTGTTCACTGTGACACAAAATCCGAACTACATCGCATAACAACAAACATTAAACATACTATATAATATATGTAACCTAATTTAATAACTAAAAACACAATTTCCAACTAACCGAGAAATGTAATTTAAACGTAATCCACTTATGTTTCGTCGACACAAATTAATTATAAAAAAAAGAATACACAATTTGTGTAAAATACGATATAAATACTTTTTTCTTTCACTAAAATTTAGCCATATTCCACCGAATGGTCCAATTTTGGCACATAATCATTTCTGAAATATATGTTATAATACTATAGAACTGCTCTATACGGCAGTGGTCAGTTATTCAACAGTATACTTCTGTACAACAAACAAAATTACTAATTTTATGATGTATTTATATATCGGTATGCCCATCAACCAACCAAAATGACTAACTTTATAATGTATTTATATATCGATATGTCCATCGACTATCGATTCGATAATTTTCGTTTGTTCGTACAAGAAGCACCCCGTCTAAAAATCTTGTGATCTATTTATAGAAAATTAATGAATGAAACTTGAAATCCAGTGAAATTGTATGAGCATTGAGAGTGTGTGATGTCCTTTAAATAAATATTACATGAAACATCATAATTCAAGGTCACTGTAACAGGGTGAACCGCGATTTCTATCAATTCTTTGGTACAAATTTTGTGAGCAACGAGACAACCGATTACTGTTTGAGTATATAAACACTTAGCCATAATGAAGATACTTCATACTATACGATACCAAAATACTGAAATTTGGACCGAATTTATCAATCTTAGACGCCAATAAACTACAAAAAAAAAATTCAGTTAAACAATTAATGCCCCACAACGAGAACCTAATTATTCGTGATGTTAATAAACGTGTACTAATAAAATAATGAAGCAGATCGAATACCTCATTAAAACGTTCGTAGTCACTGGAATGTTCGCATCGATGTCGATAAAATTTAATTGAAAGCGACATACCTGCGTTCTAACCGCGCGCATGCATGCACGCACGGTTTTACGCACGCACGCTCGTACGCGCGCTCGTCCGCACGCACGCACGCTCGTACGCACGCACGCATGCTCGTACGGACGTACGCACACACGGCTACGCATCAAAAATACACATTGCTTTCAACATTATAAACGTATTTAAATATAATCCATCAAAAGTACGTACGATATAATAATTTTGTACTTACACGTACACACATTTAAAACACGAGTAAATATTAGTATATGTAATTAATTATACACCGAAACAACCTACATTCCCCGTCTTCGTTGTATTGAACGGACAGCAGAGTTACGTCAATAGGATAGCTACGGGGACACACGTACAGATTAACGATTCATATATAATAAATAATATAGTAATACGACTATAGTCTGTTCTAACGGCAAGGGACAATCGATACATCGCATATAGGGATACTTCATTCGTATTCTAGATTCACGATAAATTATGATTACAATTCGTAATTAGACGATAATATGCAATAAACGCCTTCCTAATAGCGAGATCATCTCGATATTGTATTGTTACGTGAAAATCCCATTGTATATTGATGAATTCTATTGTCGACCTACATAAGCACTTATGCTTAAACCGCCGTAAAGCAATTGATCACAACATAGATCCACTTTTCGGGATACGGCGTAGTGATGATAATGATGATGTTGATGATGACGATGATACCGAGATTATATCACTCCGTTTTGATGTCCGTTATTGTGTTCGGCTCGGAGGCCGGCACTGCGGTTAGCCCGCGGGTTTACGCGCCGGAGAACCCGTACACTTCGAGAACGCGTATCTCAAAGTCGCCGCTGGGACACAGAGGCGGATTGTTGAAAGTCGAGCAACGATCAGTTTTCCCGAACCTTATATTCTCGTCCATCCATATTGCTTGCCCATCACTGAAACAAATCCCAGATTTATGGATATTAACACTCTTTTTCAACCACAGTATGAAACTCCATTAACAATTTCTTTATATGTTAAAGGGTGTTTAACATCATAGAACCACATCGACATTTAATATCAGACGAGATGTAGCCAAACGTTAAAACTTATAATATTAAGAGAAATAATAACATAGAAACAAAATAAACGGAAAAACGTGCAAAACGAAGAAAATAATTGAAATTCGGTTCAGATTCAATTCGACATTGAGCGCGTTCCATAAGACGTTCACAACGCTCACTATAATAGCCTTTTCATCGTTCCACTAGACGACCGCGATCGTTGCGATTGTGTCGAAAACGTCATTGATGACGTCATAACATGTGAGCGTTGACAAAATTGGCGTGATTTTCGATAAAGATGGCGACCATAAAAATGTCATTATTTGATACAGTAAAGGGTATTTATATTAAATTTATATTCAAAGTAGAAATTAATTTATAATCATTTAATAATAATGTAATGTTTTTTGTTAGACTAAAAAGGTCACTTTTATGTTTTTATGATAATTAAAATATAAAAATTGAATTATACATTTTCTTAAATATATTTAAATCGATTTAATAGTAATTAAAATTTACTGTTAAGGTTATAAGTTGTAACTTCTCTTAAAGCTTCCGCTAGATCTGCATTTGTATTAAGATTTATATGGGCTCAAAACTTCCGTCCCATAATGCGTCCACTTGGGTCATACGATTGTAACCTTCGCGAGTAAGTGGAACGGGAAAACTCGCGGTCGTGAATGTACGCGTTGTGAGCGCTTACTGGAACGCACTAATTATATAACAACGGGTTCCATTTTGATATTAGTGGACGTCAATGTGACATACGTGTGTCATTAGAATTCAAAATTACTTAAATCCAATTTTAAGCGTTCATATGATATGTTTACTTTTTTAAAGATTTTCCAGTTCTTATACACTGAGTACGGAGTTCAAATTTTGCCGTCCATATGGTTTTTAGTTTATGAGCTTTATATTTAACATGTACCGAATTTGAAGATCTTGACAAATATCGTAAAATATTAGGAACGCCTAAAATTGGATCTAGCTCATTTTGAAATGTAACAAGGACTTATGTATAAACGAGCACGATCGGGAACATTTAGGAGGATGACTAAAGTGAATTTGTTGAACGCGTGGAACAAACAGTTCATGCTCAGTTCGGACAAAACATCAAATCCCGACAGTCTACACAAAGGGAAAACCGTTGAACCCATAGAACATACCCTCCACCGATCGTGATCATTGTATTATCGGCCGCCATGAACAATGAGTTCGCGTGCGGAGTCTTCGCTTCGGTCTCGCCCTCCTTCCCGTCCTCGAGGCAACCGACCCACGGGTACTTGGCTCGTGCCGGATGCAGACTGTAAGAGATAATACTCGGAGGTGACTAACTGACCCGCCTCCGATGGTGATCATCTTGGAGTCGGCCGCCATGAACAGCTCGGAGCCGTGGGCGACCTTCTGGTCCTCCCCCTTGCCCTCGGCGCCTCCCCCCGCCGAACATCCCACCCACGGGTATTTGGCGCGCTCCGGGTAAAGGCTGCAAATGTTTCGCGTTTCGATGGTAATGACTTCAAGAGGTTATGTCAAAGTTATCCTAACTGATATTTTAAATGCGAATGTCTGTCGTGAGTCAGAGTGAATAACAAAAATGTTGTTTTATGAATTATTGTATATGTATGAAAAATTGTATTCTTTTTTTATGAAGGTATACTGTTATGTCAACCTTTGATAATTATTGTTTCTAGTGGCGGATTTGCCTTAGGCCCAGGAGGCCCGGGACTAAGGCGGCCAATCGTGACAAAAAAATTCACTGACACAGGGGTGGCTGTTACTTACTACATGGCCTGCGGTCTAGGGCGGCCAAGACTGCAAATCCGCCACTGATTGTGTCGTTATATTTAAAAATAAAGCTAAATCCAATGTTCAACGTTCATATAACATATTTAATTATATTTTTAATTTCCAGTTTTTATACAACGAGAACGAATTTCATATTTGCCGTTCATAAAGTTATTCCTTCTCTTTAATGATCTTCATACTTTACAAGTACAAACTTTGAAGATCTTGAAAATAACGTAAGATATTAGAAACGGCTACAATTGGATTAAGCTCTTTTTTAAATGTAACGGCTCATTAATTGTACATGTGACAAAGATACAAATTTTAAGATGGATGTGTGGTGTTAACTAGAATGGATAAGGTTAAGAACGAGTAAATTAGAGGAAGTTTGAAAATAGCACCAGTGTCAGAGTTCAGGAATTATAGTTTAGCATAGTACGGGCATGTAAAGAGGAGAGATGAAATCCATATAATTAGTAAAGTGTTAAGTATGTAGGGTGGACACGGATATAGGAGTACAGGAAGGACACGGATATAGGAGTACAGGAAGATCGAAAGATGTATCCATAAATTGTGTGAATGACAGGATGACATTTGACAGGGTGAGTGGAACAGAAGGGCAACTTATGCTACCCTACTTAGGTATTTATTATAAGGGTAAGATGATGATGATGAGGATCCATTAATTATATAGTTTGACAAAATTTCTAATTTCTCAGAATATTTTCCTATAACTTGTGATTATCAGTTTGTCTGTTACGCTTTCACGATTTGACTACTAAACCGCTGATCCTAAAACTTTGCATACACTTACAGTATTACAAATAGAATAATGATAAAAATATATCCACAAATTATTTTCAATAAAATTTGTAGGTATAGGATATATATATATCGTACTTAATTTTTAACCAATAATAATTATTAAGAATGTTAGGGGACGAAAATAATTAATGCGTAATAAACCGGCGCGAAGTCGCGTGTACAGTTAGTCGTGTTACAAAATTATGAAGTATCGAGCCTAATAATTTATTATTGATAAATTTCTATTTAGAATTAATAACAGACACACATTCTTTTTTTTGTGGAGTCATAAATGTGTCAAAAATTGATAGGTTATACAATTTTATACCTATCTGCTATCAACTCTTAAATACACTAAAGACTGTGTTATAGGTACTACTTTTCTATATTGAGAAAATCAATATACCAAAAACTATAATAATACATAAGCTAAATTGAATATAAGAAGCATTCCTATAATAATAATAATATTCTAATATAAAGGAAAATTGCTATAGGAGCATGATATATTTGAAAAGTGTCTAAAACTAAAATATAGTGTTAGCATGCAAAGCGTATAATGTTTAGAAGCGTAGTGTATGTGCGTGACAAATAGAAATAATATGCAGCCTTTACCCAGAGAGCGACAAATAAGTATAAAATTAAATTACAATGCGATAGTATAAGCTTATAATGACCAGAAAATAGAAACGATACAAAAAGAATGAAATTTATAGAAATATATTGTTCTAACAAAATATTACGTCGTATTCGCGACTTTCTTAAAGAAATTCGTTTGTTTTTTTTTTAATATTCTCATTTAAAATTCCAAATTTAATTATTTTTCTTTTTCTTAGTCATCATAATAACATATAATACTATATCATATATATTTCGGCGGAAAGAGGTAGAGAGTAGCTACAGTATAATATATTAATAATTTAAAAAAAGTTTAATAACAATGTAGATTCCTGATAAAAAAATAACGAAATTACTTTTTATATTTTAAAATAAAGAAAAATGTTATAATACAAAAAAATAATTAGAACAAAAAAAAAAATATAATAGTATATCAGATCACATATAGACATACTAATTTAATATAGACGTAATACTGTAAACATATTTAGTATGTACTAATGAATTACGAATATGTTACATAAAAATCCTATGAACATTGGGCTCTTAACAATAAATATTTATATATTTATTATTAACTATGACTTTTCCAAATTCCCGTATAGTACTTAGTGACGAAGAAAAACACTTTTAAATCATATATTAAATATATAGTACTTTTAAACCAACGAATAGATGTTTTACTGCCACCATAAAAAAAAAAAACTCCATATGTATAGATAATAAATATAAATACTACTAAGCGAGAAGATAACAGTTTTCTATAATACTTTTGATAAAACATATACCAGTAAAGCAAATAAGTAAGAGCTACTAAAGTCGTTTTTTTATTCAAAAAGTTACAAAATGTTACCTAAACAGGAATGTCTCTCCAGTCCCAAAGTAAGCCTGTCGGTTGCCGCGCTCATCTTTTTGGTTTCGTTCGAACCACCTCGTGGAACAATATGCTCCGAACACCTGTAAAATGAATTCAAATTTTCTTTACAAAAATTAAAATATATTATTTTGGAAACTAAGGTACCTAGAAAGTTAATCAGGCTGTCATGAGAATTATAAGCAATATGTACTTTCATATTTACCTATTATCTTTTTTATTTATCCGTTACCTTTTCAATTACCCAATATCTTCTTATTTTAATATTACCTTACTATTTGCGTATTACTTTCGTATTCGCCTAACATGTTTTATTTACTGATTACTTTCTTATTCGTCTATTACGTTCTTATTTGCTTATTTATTACCTTCTTATTCGCCTATCACCTTCTTATTTACTGATTACTTTCTTATTTACTGATAACTTTCTAATTTGCTTATTACCTTCTTATTTTGATATTACCTCACTATTTGCGTATTACCTTCATATTCCCTTATCACCTTCTTATTTACTGATTACTTTCTTATTCGCCTATTACATTCTTATTTGCTTATTATCTTCTTATTTTATTATTACCTAGCTATTTGCGTATTATCTTCTTCTTCGCCTATCACCATGTTACCTACTAATTACTTTCTTAATCGCCTATTCCATTCTTATTTGATGATTACCTTCTTATTTGTCTATTACTTTTTTACTTGAAACGTATCAATTGAAAACGAAAATTTATTCTCACCTCGTTGTTGCAAGTTTTAATCATGAGCAACGTGGGTTCGTGGTGTTCAACTCGCACGTAGAACGTCGTCAACGAGCATCCGTGCTCTTCAGTCGTATACAGCAGCACCGGTTGGTACATTGTGATACGAACAGGCAACCATGACCATAAAGTGAAGAGCTGAAATTCGTAACCGTTTATATTATTTATAATGTCTAGAGTATATTATTATAATTTCCATTTTGATAAATAAATTTTAACCCAATTAATTAAAATTGAGTACAAAAAAAACAGTTGTCTTGGGCGGTATAATTGAGCCAATTCTGAAAATATCTGCTTGAATTACCATCGATGTACCCACAAATTACTAGTTTATCACGGAGATTACATTATTATGATTCGCGAGTGCTTCACTTTTTTGTGGACACACTCTTATATTTTGATCAAAAATAAGCTGTCGTGTGGTGCCCAAAATTTTGTTGTTTTTTTTTTAAGTTTTAAATAAAGGTATTCTATTCTAGACTATTTTAATGAGGTTTGTTTACAGAATAATGACGTCACAACATTAGTAGCGAATATTAGTAGACATCGACAAGTGGGCAGTGCAGTGTGCACACCTAGACATCTATAGTTACAACATAAGTTCGTATATACAATCTACATATAAGAGTTGGAAACAACATAGCATGCAACATTGATAACGATGGACTATATTATAAACAAAACGTTTAATTGTCTGAGAAAATTTTGAATGAGAGCCAATTTCACAACATAAAGGATTGCGCACGAAAAGTTTCATAATGAAGTATATTTATTTACATACGAAAAATAAAGAAGAGTGAGTGTTTTTGGATGAATACATTTTCAACAGTCACTGGAAGAATCTTAGTGTCGCTTTTTTTACTTCATATTATATAGGATCTTTTATTGTAATATTGTTGTATCTTACAGTGTAATAATCATATAAGATGTACAACAGATAACGAATTATTTAGTGTAGAGAAGTATTATTCTTCTTTTATGTCATATTTTAGAAACAAGTATTAGACTTAGAACTCATAGTACTGGAAACCAATGGAATTTTTTTTTTTTTGTTTAAAATTAATGTTTAAGCTTAAATTACCCAAACTATAAAAGTTTGTTCGGCTTAAGCCTTATTATGTATTCATTGTTTTAAAATGATTAAATATATAGACATACTAGCCTTGTCGTGACATACATAAAAAACACGACACTTTAAAGGGTTGAATTATAGTTATAGTGAAATTAAAGAAAAATAATAAATACCAAATTATGTAATAACCACGTCAAAATGTGTTATTAATTTATAGCTGGAATTTTAAGAAGTATAATAATATTATTTAAAATTTATTTCCAGAGATCTGTTCTTTCAGAGACTTTGCAATTTCAGAGACTAGATATTTAAAATGTATAAAGATTATAAAACGTACATTTTTCAACATTCCTTAGCAATACGATTAAACTTAAATTAAGTTGGTTATCAACTTAAAATTTCATTATACCTCAATGATAGTGTAACCTTAAGATCTTATGGCTACTTTCTATGGCAATTTATTTAATATCAAAGAATTGGATAAACCATGTCAATAGAAAAGCAAAAAAAAATTTTAAACTCAGGTTCGAATACAGAGTACAAGGTGTGCAGTAAGATTGCAACGTGGATATTTGGACAATAGAAGCGAAGTTTATTACATGCAGTCTTAGGGTTCCGTAGGTTTACATTGAACCCTCGATTTTTTGCACTCTCCTATGTATATGTATTTCGTGCATGTAGTCCGGTGAAGCTGTTAAGACCTTGCTAGGTCAATAGCGTAGTCAGTTCGAGAAAAAAAAAGTATTTCGTGCATCAATATTACAAACTAAATCTGTCACATAAACTACAACGACCATAAATTACACCGTAAAAATATACGTTCTGCTTAAAAATAATAATAGTGACACTATTCAACGATACATTTGTATTACTACCAACATTTACTACGCAAAATAAAATATAACTCGTGTTCTGGCTGATACTATGAAGCAACTTACGGAACTCTAAAACAAAATTATAAATCGACACAGTGCTACCAGGACGACTAGTTCCCATAATTAGTGTTATTAACTGCTACGCATTTGGTCTCTGTCAAACCTTCTGCCTGAGATCTGATGCGTGATGCTGATCCTGGAACACCGCGTTAGGGAATGGGAACCACAGGGCCAAGTGAGAGGAACGTGGGCTCTGCGAACAGCCGACTTTAAGATGAACGCAATTTACAATTTCACGAAACAACGTACTATTACTCGTATTTGTTGATTAATGCAGAATGAGTTTGACAATGGATGTTCGTTTCAGGGCTTCGGCTTGAGATATGACAGAATAAAAGAAGCCGTTCATAGTAATTGTTACCAAACTTAAAATTTATCCCCAATCTATATTTACTTTTCATCGTTAAATCAACTAAGAGTCGCTCGACGTATTGATTATGCAAATTAGTTAAGCTGCATTTAAAATAATATGATGATGAAAATAATTATTTTCAAGAGAAAATCCTCCGATTTTCAAATAATAGGTATATCCGACAGAATACCGTCATTGTCAAAATAGTATGTTTATCGCCTAGTTATTCATTTATTGAGCGATAATTTACATTATAAGTAGCCGTGGAAGCAAATCTACCTTGACATAGTAAGTTCCTTATATTTGATTGAAACGTATTTGAATACGATTAACAAGTAATCCTGTTTTTTTTTTTAATTCCTGATTAACTATAACAATATATGAGGTAAGATGGTGCGCTATTTTGATTTGCGAGATCGAGTTATGAGTCAATATTTTGAATATAACGGTTAATGTATTTTATATGGTTTTTGGCACTGACAAAATTAACAAATAACAGTTACAGAATCCAAACAGTCATAAAATAAATATAGACGTCATGCAAAACTTTAGCTTACACATACTCACTACAGACGTAAATAAAAATTAAATAATATTAAATTAAAAAAAAGACCGTCATACGACAGCTCTCGTACAGCGTTTTTAGCTATAAAAAAAATACACCTAAGTGTCAAGCGGTGCAACTAAACAACGAATGTCGCAAGCTTGTAATAATAAATAGGGGCGACACTTATTCGTGATTGAATACTGTTCTTACTTCGCTCTGGTCTAGAATCTGCGACTTGATCGATTGTATGGGGTACACGCCCATCCATAGGGCGCGCGGGCCCGGCGAATGTGACCCCTAACGGGAAAACCGTCATACAGTTAGCACTCACACAATACATGCGACCGTAACACCATATACATTATCGAAAAATCTCTCTCATAATTACTCTGTTAATTAATCTCAAGCTTATTTTGTTGTTATAACATTTTTTTACATAATATCGATTATACGATCGTTTACGGAGTTTAACTCACACACATGCCATTTTATTTTCCAGCTCGAGGTATCCACACATATACATATTATTGTAAAGACAAATCTTATATTACAAAAGAACACACTTAAACATATAAAAAAAACACGAAATAACTCTGATATTCAAAGCTAAATGAGATGAATGTTCGGCATTCGATATAACGACATTTATTATGGAATGACCAACATCGACGATACAACATTATAATATAATAATTCACATATCTTTCGGCACACAGACTGAACATAACAAAACGTGGGTTCGACATAAATTAGGAGGGATGGTATCTTACAGAAAAAAAAAACAAAATACGAGAGTAGACACTCTTGTTGTATATCGAATCGGTATACGGATTCGATGTATCGAGTTAGTTTTGTTAATTCGCAATCGAATTACTGGATGATAATATAAAAGCGAAAGCCACGCCTAATGTCATCGTGTACAATACCATCTGTTTGCACGTTTCCTCAGACATCCTCTGCAAAACCAAGTAAAATATCCAATATATTTATTATGTATGTGCGATTTGAGTATGTGTGTTGGTGTGTGTGTTCGTCAATCACAGATATATATAGTTACAAAAGCTTCCCGTAAGCATGAGCTAGGAAATAACCGTTTGGCTGTGTGATTATAACATAGCAGGTATTCTTATATATACCATTATTTCATTTATTTACATAAATTTCCTAATAGCTTATAATTGAACAGCAAACAATATATCTCAATTCTCGTTAATTTTTAAGTGACCAATACCGATAACCAGTTAATTTTTAGACTATTACTTGCGATCGGTGACTGAGTATTATGCAAGACGTGCTAATTTAAAAACGTCAATTGAATGTCATATCTGTAAAATCTAAAAATACGTCTAAGAGTCTATCAGAGCTGACATGTTAAAGTGAATTATTTTCATGAGATAATAAAATTGTAAAGTTACAGATTAACACGGTTTGCATAATACGATTCACACTTTATTTACTATGCAACGTTAATCTATCTTAAGATATTTTTCCAACAAATATTAAAATACAGCGAATCATAAGGAATCATAGGTTTCATTATTTCAAATACAAATATTGATCGCTCACCTCTCTTATGGTCAGCGTATGTGACATCATTTGTATGTTGACTTGTGACTGACTGGTGGGCAAGTTGTCTGATGATCGGGAACGTACGAGCCGAGAGCCGGTGATGACTTGCTTCGACTTTAGAGTCATCTCCGTCTTTATGAACACCCGTGAAATATACTGTGAACTGGAAGTAAAGATGTTACATGATTTCTTCCAAAAAGGTATAGTTTCTTGTCTAACGAAAAAACGTAAATTAATCAAGGATAACTTATTAATTGGATACGACTACGGCACAATAAGCGAGTGACCTTATCCCCAAAATGTCCTAAAAAGTTCAGTTTAAAACAAATACCGTTGCCAGAGTTTTTGGCGGAATCTTAGAATGTCATGTCGTGGATTCTATATTTTTCTTGTGTTATTTGGCTCTATGTTTTGTAATATTAACGGTATTTTACGTAATATAGTTTAATTATTGTGCACAAGTAAAGTGGATGGGAAATAATGCCACGGAGCATGGCTTTTGACTTGCCATAAAAACTCCTTGGAAAGTTCTAACAAGAGAGTCATCTTGCTAGAACATTAAAATGATCGCTAGAAACTTGTAATATATCTATTAGATGGCAGTATTAATCTACTAAAATACGAGTCGATTATTTACGATGAGAAAACATAAAAAAAATATTTCGTCGAAAAAAAAATTAGACTGTAAATCTACCGTGAATTGCCTTTATACAAAATAGACGAAATTATGATTTCGTATTCCCCCTAATCCCTGCCTCAAAACTAAACCGATTCTAATTTATTTTTAAAATGAATATAACAAGAGATTTGTCTGTATTTATTTATATTTAACTTTTATTTATTATATTGATCAAGTTTGTTTACAAACTCTCTGAAAATTACAATATAATTTGACAATTTCAGTAATACAGGTTTTATGATAATTAATTTATAGAAAAAATCGAAACATGAATATGACATTTCCATTATCGAGGAATATTTACGTATGAAATAACCGACTCGCTCGCGTTTTCATTTTACGACTGACCAAATGCTAAAATCATATTTAACCCTTTGATAAAAGTGACTATGTATATTATATAAACATGAATGTCTGTTTGTTTATTTTTTACGCTTACACGCTCCAACTATGCAATCGAATATCATTGCAATCTTGCCATACAAATTGTCAAGCGTAGGTATATAAAAGGACGTATGATACCTTTCATACAGAAAAAGGTACTGTTCCCGAAGAATAATATAAATCTACATTAAAACAAGCGAAGACACGGGTAAAACCTAGTCATAGTATAATCCCTAAATAAAAGTAATTTTATATCTGTGCTTTAGAGAAGATAAAGATATCTCTTATGAAAATGCGTTATTAAATAAAAAGGTATTCGCACGATGCCACATTTATCCAGTGTAAGCCATTCGATATTGGAATCTGTGTGTGTAATATTGCATTTCATCCGGCTCTATTGAATTTCAAATCGCAGCTGAACAAGCAACGTCGTACTCTCAGTAATACCCATTCCGAGATTCTATTCAATTCGTTCACATTAGCACAAACAAACAGAACTGATCATGGTATGTATGTATGTATGTAGTATAATATCTATACATATAGATTAAAAACAATTGTCGAATGTATGTCAATACACCGCTTCAAAACGATTTCATCCTACTGTTTGTCGTAGTTGTCATGACAAGGTTTGAACAAAAGAAAACGTGGGAAAAACCTTATGGAAAATTAAAAAGATTGAGTTAAAAATCTCCATATAAAAAGAGTGAGTGAATGAATGAAAGACGCAGAAGATAGTAGATAAATCTTCAAAAATATTAACAGATCGAAGTTCAGTTACCAGATCGAAGTTCAGTTACCGAGTTATTTCATTAAGGTTGTACTAGATTTGGTCTCAGTTTTTTTCTTAATGTACTCGTGCGAAGCCGGAAAGAACAGTTATCGTAGGTTTAAGTTTCCTTTTGTAGTCAGCAGATTTGAAAATTTACACTTACATAACATAAAAGAATAAAGTAGCAGATTTGTAAATTTGCAGGCTTTTACTTTCATAACCTTTTTTTCAGAATTACTCTTTGACATAGAATATGCCTTTCTTTTCAAATATTTTTTTTACTGAATATACATATTAACAGTGGCTGACTCCGCCACGCGTTGCTGTGGCTCAGTTTTTACATGTTGAATTGAATAAAACACGTGTAACATAAAATCAACTGGAGTAGAAAAAAACTTCAAAATTAAAACGTGCGACCATTTGAGAGATATTTATAACAATCGGTCAACTAATTTAAAGCGCCATCTGTTCGAGACTGATAAAACTTACAATTAATTACAATAATCAACATTGACAATCATCTAATTTGTTACTAAAAAATACTGAGGCCAATAATTGAAATATAAATTATCCTGTCACTCAAGTTGGACCAAATTATACAAAAATTTCAACTTTTATAAAGATCGGTTGAGTAGTGTCGGCATTCATTGTAGACAAAAACCATGACACTGGATTTTTATACACTTAGATTAAGAATTTTATACCACAACAAATTTATTATAGTTTGAGATTTGACGTTCGTAAAATTTGAATAAAGAATAGGAACCAACCTTAAAGCCCTTATAGTGAAAGCTGTTCTCAGTAGCTTGGTTGGGGAGACGGGCATGTTCCTGCAAAACTTGTCTATTGCATGATCTACACCGTTCTTTGTCGCCTCCGCGTACCACTCAGAGTTCTGATTCGATGTGTGTTTGTGAAACAGAATTAGGATCGCAAGTGCCACTCTGTAAAACACCTGTAATATACATAATTAATTAATATTACCACCATTCTTTGTATTGCATTCGATACATGAAAATTCTTATTACAATAGTCTCTTGAGCTTGAGCATTCAAAATATTCGAGACTTGGAAATAAAAAAAAACATTTAACTTGGAATATGGAAAGTTCTAAAACCCATTAAAATGTCGTCTCTATTTGAAATGTATGTATATATCTCATATGAGAAACAAATTGCACTAATTCATGATTGATAACGAAAGACAAACCTGGTATCAATTATGTGTACATTTTATATAGGAATCTTTTTGTTTTTCATAAAATCAAACCAAATATACTGATAAGGCTTTTATGAAAGTCAAAACTACCAGCGGTTCGGAAAACAACCGTCATAAAAAAAAGCCGATCCGGTTTATCTCTTCATTAAACATATTTTAACGAACAAACACAATTATAGGTATAGTTATATTTTGGTTTTGGTGAATACACAGAGATAGGAGTGCATTTCAAACGTCACCAATGTTCAAAATATTACCTTGATCCCTTCGTGGAAGAAACAATCTAAGACCCGCACAAGATGAGGGAACGGCAGCGCGGCGAGTATCCACCACTGCCAGTCCGCGTAGATCCGCTCGGGACCGATAGCTCCCGACAGTCGCGACAGGTGCTGCGCCGCCGACTTCTGCAAACAAGCCACGACAGTGTACGGAAACAGAATGGATCATTTTATAGTTTTTATTTCAAAACTCTAGAAATTGCTTAGAGAATATTTTAAAAGGTAGAATTTTAAATGTTTCCCACCAATTGTTGTATATTCTGTATGTAAATAGTCATTATTTAATATGTGAGGAGCTGGCGAACAAAAAAAGTGGTAATGGCATGTTTTTTTTAGTTCTACAATATTATTAAAAAAACGAGTATTACTATGTTTTGAATAAAATTGCTAATTGTAACTTCATTTTTCAACTATTTCTAGGTTGTTATGATAGGACTCTTTGAGTTATACTAGATCACGGTGGGTCGACCCTATGCACTCTGACTGCAGCGGTTGGACAGGATCTCTCGCTGCCGTTCGTGGTAAAAGCCATTCTCGGCAGCGAGGATGTATGGAATGTTGTGGCCTCCTTCTGTGAGATGACTTTCTCGCCTCTACACTAATACAGGACCAGTAGGAGGAGCCGGCAGTTTGAACAACTCCTCCCGCCACCTTAGTCGAGCCAAGGGAAGATGAGTCGGTCGGAGGGGCCATCTTCTCCTTGCACAGGCTCGGCGAACATGTGAGACGGCCGGTACATATCAGTCTCCTTCAACGGAGGAGGCCCGTAGGCGGCACTTTCTGACGCTGGGCCAACCGCTTGGGGCGATACGATGAAGTCCATTGAGACCTCGTGACGCCCAACTGCAGCGGCAGGTAAGAGAAGGAAACAAAAGTCAACCCTGTGACGATTTTTAAATAGACCCCAGTTAAACAAATCACAAGTCTTAAAATTAATTAAAATAGGCACTATCAGTGACCCGTCAAAAATTTTATACCGACTGATTAAGAAATTGTGCAGTCTTATACGTGAAAAGGCATGAAAAGGATACTTATCTAATTACGTCCTTTTGTTCGCCATCACCTCACTTATTATCATTTTCATGTAAATATTTAAAGATAGATATGCTCTTTGCAAATATCATTGTTAGTGTTCCATACAAGAACAGTGGACAAACACAAAGTAATCGCGATGAAATAAAGCCAAGGAAGTAAACAAGCTCCTTATGGAAGTACATTTATCCTAGATAAATTTTGTAAGGGATAATTAAATTACATCTCATTATAATTTTTATTCCATACAGGTAAACAAGTGTGTTTATACTTGATTTCATAAGTACAATGTAGGTTATTTTGACCTATTTGTATATTTAAGTTAGAGAACAACTTGAACGACGTTGACTATCGTCACGTTTAAACCAGCAAAAACTATGTAAAATCCACGCTAATCTTTTTGACCTCTCTGAATATAGATTCGCAGAACACAAATTTAGGTATAAGTATGTATTATATACGTATAATATTGTGACAACTTAACGAATGCCAATTTCAGATTCCTATAATTATATTTCAACATCGTTTCGATTTAAACTCTTGACTTTACTATGCGCAAACTCGAACTTAAGGCTATATTCAGAGCGGCCAAAAAGACTGACGATGACTCTAACTAGTTGGTACTGAACTAGAATAGCGTTTTCTTCGAACACGACCCCATCTACTTGGAATCTCCTATTCTTAGTGCTAATTGTATTCCTTAAATAACTCAAACATTATTAAAACACAAACGACAAAAAATCTATCAAGAAACATAAGGATTGTAGATTAAAAATCAAGAATCTCAAGTTATAACTTATACATCGATCACATCTCTGATAAAACTTCCAAGACGTAAACAACATCACCAGGCCATTTACATTCGCTATCGACTGTCCACCCTACTCCTCGACACGACATAAAGGATTCCAGATATAGTATATCGATTTTTAAGGCAAATGTCGTTCACCTCGTATAATTATCGAGTCGACAAACCCCAGTTCCGTAACCTTAGATATTGTTATCAACAATTTATTGGAGATCACGTCGCAACAAGGGCTCCGCAAGAGGTACGTGACTATGAATTATAATTGCTTTATCAGTGTGTAATTGCTTTTGGAACTAAGTCAAGTAATTATTGAAAATATTTTATTAAAAGGTCAATTAATATATATTTAAATAAATTACTAATGTACAAATAAAAAAAAGTATTTTAGTTTAATAGGGTATGGACCAATCAATCAATAACATAGCACGCAGCATAATGATACGAATAGAGATTAGAATTTATTGGTTTATTAGCTCAGGGACACTCAAACTTGGTTCCGCGGAACATAGAGGTTCTGTAGAATAGTCATCAGGGTTTGCCAAATTTATATTTATAAAAAAAAAGAGAAATACAGGTCAAAATTTTATGCTACGCCAGATATACAATTGTCGGACATAATAGCGAACTATAAAACAATTATTGATAAAACAGTAAAACAATTTCATTCTTCTCATTAAAACTTTGAGTTAATAATAATGTGCTTCAATTATATACACACTAGCTGTTACCCGCGGATTCACACGCGTTTTTTTTAATATATTAAATAAATTTAAAATTGTGATCACACATGTAGTGTAAATTACAACAAAAATTTGTAAGTACCACACGCACATCATCTACTGTAACAGGTAACGTGTACATTATATATGTTAATACTAATAGTGTATCGATTGGGATGGGATTTATCATCAGCCACATAACTGGAACTTTAAACTGCTATATATCACCCTCAGTGCTCACTTACACTATATAAGAAAGTAATGAAAACATTAACCTAAACATTACAATATGTGTTAAATCTTTTGTTATATAGATATAATATGTGCATAGTGTCGATTTCGAAGTTATTATTATACTTTGCTTTAATTTAAATCACATATAAACATATGACTCTCAATTATATTTATTTTTGGAGTCCAGTACATCGTACGTCACACGCGCATGTTTACAGTGAACAACATATTTTTGATTAATTTCACACGGACAAATGCACAGATAACAGTTCATCACTACATAGTGTAAAACAAAGTCCTGTTCCACGTCTGTCTATATGTCGGTTCGCGATAAGATCAAAAACTACAGAACGCATCTTCATGTCGATTTCACTAATATATAAAATTATTCCTGGGCAAAGTTTAGGTATAGTTTTTCTTATTATCAGGGCGGGTAACGTCTGCTGAACCCGCTAGTTTAAAATAAAACAGCAAATTAGTTACTTATTTGCCCGTAAAATTCCCGTTCAAGTATTACTTGTAGTCCGGTGAAGCTGTTAAGACCTTGCTAAATCAATAGCGCAGTCGTTTCTAAGAAAAAAAAACTTTTCAAATAGGTCCAGCCGTTTCGGAGATTACCCGAAACAAATAAAAAAACAGGCATATCGACAGAAGTAGAAAAAAAAATGTTGATATTTGTAGCATCATAGACATATTTATTCACCAAAAAGTATTTATCTTAATATAAAATACACTTATTTTATAATACGTAATATATCACAAATCAAAAATTGGGAACGAAACTAACGTAGAATAAAGTTTTTGGCGGGATTTCAATCTGTCATGTAGTGGATTTTATATTTTATTCATTATCTTGTGTTACTTGTCTGTATATTGTGTTAAATTGGTGACGTTTTATGTAATATGGTTCGTTTATTGTGCAGAAGTGAAATGAATGAAAAATAATACCACGGAACATGAATTCTGTGGTCTTGAAAATTAAGAAGATAAAAATTTATGAAATATTATATAGAGGATTTGGCGCATACCTACACCTTTATATTAACTTGGACATAGAAGAAAACTACCTATATTGACAACTTCAGAATTGGCAGCATGGGTTAGTTCCTTCGACTGTATTATTAGACGAATATTATTACTACTAAAGTTTTTGAATAGCAACACAAAATAAACTTTATAAATGTTTGCGATATAAATGTAACACGTATAATTAAAAATTGTAAACAAAAGTTACGTAGAATAAACTTTTTGAATTGGAACACAAAATAAACCATGAAAATATTTACTATAGAATATTATCGCGTTACCATGGCAAC
>JACEII010000008.1:3608314-3629411 GCA_014332785.1 Antheraea mylitta
GATCGAACCTAGGCTTGAGCCGCTGCCGTTGGAGGCCTAATCGGATGTGCGGGAGCGTAATTAACACCCAGACCACGGCGGCGTGATCTGTGGTGACGCGGGCGTCGGCGTGAGCACGCTCTGTTTCGAGGGACAGGCTGGTACTGATCGTTCGCTGACGTGCTTAAATCAGGAGGGTCGGTAAAAATGCATCGCGGACGTCTTTTATAACGCGCAGCGTTAGGTACGGGTTCATAGTTTGCGGCGGATACCACTAACGGATTGGGGGTTCGGTGAAGCTGTTAAGACCTTGCGAGGTCAATAGCGTAGTCAGTTCGAAAAAAAAACCGAACTATGAACGCCTATATTCACCAGATACCTGGGACATGTGGCTTAAATGTATAATCAGCTCTCAATGCAACAATTAACTTAGCCGTGTTGACCGCAAATCAAAATATAAAAAAACGCGACTGAAACCGAAGTTCACAACTAGTTTTAATTATTCCAACGGTCGAATTATTACTCATAAAACTAACACTGTGTACAGACCCTTACTTGACGGTTATAACAAATATTTATTTAATGTGAGATTAGAAAAAGACCCTCGTACTTCAGTATAAGATTCGTTGATAAGAAAGTGGGAGTGAAGTTTACGTTTCAACTCATTGGCTTAAGTTATTACAAGGCGACTTACGTATTATAAAGATTATGATGCATTATTATTTAAAGATATTATATGTATAGATAACGCAAACTCTTGTTTTGCCGTGAACAAAATTGAAGTAAAAGATAGGTAGTAAAATTGTTATGACTTCTAAAACATAAACTAAATTTGCGAAACAGATCACAAAATACCATTATTTTTAATAAGTGCGCCATAAAAAAGTCGATTACAAAATTAGATTGTTTACAAGACGCAGGTGAATTATCATTCACAAATTTTATAGGAAATAGATTTTTAGTTTTACTGAAACGTTAAAAATTAAAACTGTAGTACAACATTTTGTAGTGTTACTTATTTATAAGTAATGCAAAGCGGTTTCCTTTTCGTTAAGTTTCACAGTTTTTAATTAAGTAAACTGTTACTAGTTATGTATAAAAGAGGACCGCAGCTTAGGGAGCCGATTACTATACGGAGCCACGGAGCATGGTACCTCGCTGACCTAGCTATTCACAGTTCGTCCCTTTTCACCCCGGTTTTTGTCGGGCGGAGAACAAGATATTCCGTGGTTCTTTCCAAAGCGCGCCGGCCCTTTTTTTGACTACCCTCTCAGTTGGCCTGAAGACTTTTACAACTTTAGTTATTTGTTTTGGCCGAATGAAAACTAACACAAGGCCTTATAGGCAGCCTCGGCTTGGGCTGTTGTCTTGATTGCAACAAGCGAGCAAGGAACTAAGCTTATCGAGCTAGGTATACTAACAACACATGTATGCATTAGTGAGGTACACATCATCTGTACATGTGTGTTTCACTGATGCGTACATATTGACGAATTTGACAAAAAAGAAAAAGTTTAAAAACAAAAAAAAGCTTCCATAATGTGTTCCTACAGTATGTGTGCGAATGTATGTAAATTACCGTGTATGTTTTCTGTTGTGAGTGAGTGATTATTACTTTTTTTTTGGAACTTAGTACACGTTATTGTCCTGATGGGGCTTCACAGCTTTACCACACTAAATGACTATTACGATGTCAATTTATCGCGATAGCAGATTGCTCGAGGGCTCCGCTCCATGGAAATGAAACTGGGCTCCAAACGATGCCCCAGGCCACAGGGGGCCGCGACAGGTGTGCTGCAGTGTGTTAACCGTCCGACTACAGCGGTGCGGTCGGGGGACAAGGGTCTGTGGGGCGCTCCAATACAGTTATATCGTCCTCTTATAGCATATTTTCGGACCTATGTATTATAACATTAGTAGTCGAATTTCGACCATGTTAAGTGTACAAAATTTTTTCAAGTATTAATAATAGGTAGTAGTACCTGTATTTCTTTTCGATGTTTGCTTTTTAAATGTAAAAAACTGTACTGAGTACATATGTACAAATATTGTAAGTCCGGAGAAGCAGTTAGACCTTGCTAGATCAATAGCGTAGACAGTTCGAGAAAAAAAGAACTGTAGATTGTAAACGTAAGGAACGTTGGTAAAAAAAAGGAAAATTTTCCAAAATTCAGAAGATAATTGCGTTAAAAAAATAATCATATAATCAAGTTTGTATGGTAATGTTATATTTAGATACATTGCAAAAGAGAGTCGCATGAATGTTTGTCACCTTTACTACATCTGACCTCAGCACAATCAATTGATGAGATCACTGGCATGTGATGTAATTTACAATGTAAGAAACGAACACTTACGGCATGTTTCTTAGCGATCTGCATAACAGTCTTCCAGGTAACTTCGTTGAGTAGTTTCGTTTGTGTGATGAACATCTTTTCTTTGGACGCGACGAGACTGGCCATGCAGTGGTAACATTCCTCCTCTGTGAACAATAAACATCAGTTTTAATTACCTTAGTATAATACCAATGATACAATAAACAAACAAATTTCTTTAGAAATAATAAAATAAAATAAAAAAGCCTTTATTCTACACTTTTTTTTACAAATTAGTTTCATTTCTTTATTTAAATTGTAGTCGCCTCCTTCGGCGTAGGCCTCCCCTAATTTTTCCCACAGGTCCCTTTCCCTTGCCTTTCTCATCCAATCTGCTCCACATCTTTGATGGAAAATATCTCGCCATCTTTTTTTTGGTCTTCCTGGTTTCCTTTTGTAACCTAGTGGCATCGACTCTGTTACCCTTTTTGTCCACCTGAAATTCTCTTGCCTGCAGATGTGACCTGCCCAGTTCCATTTCAAATATCTTATTCTTTTCCGTATGCCCGTTACTTTCGTTCTTTTTCTTATACTTTCATTATTTATTCTGTCTGAAATCTTTATGTTTAAGAAGCTTCTCTCAATTCTCCTTTGGCACACGGCAAATTTTCCTCATCTTCTTTCCTTAGAGACCACGTTTGACATCCATATGTAAGGAAGGTAAAATTGCTATATCTTTATTATCTTTCGAAATACATAAGTTAATATCACACTCAATTTTTACGCAGACCTGGAATTTTCTGCGTTGCAATTTTTTTTATTATTTTTTTTTTATGTTTATACCAAACGAACAGACCAATCCCCTGATGTTAAGTGATCACCGTGGTCCATAGACACTTGCAACACCATGGGAGTCGCAAGTGGGTTACCAGCCTGTATTGGGGGAAATGGTTTTGGGAGGGGACGAGGGAATGGCGAGGGGAGTACAGGTGGGCCTCCGGCGCTCTCACTGACCGTACGAAACGCAATAATGCAAGCAATGTTACTTCACGTCGGTTTTCTGTGAGAGGGTGATACTACTCCGGGTGAGCCGACCCATTCATACTGAAATCTGTAATAGCTTCAGCGTGACTCTACCACATACAAATCAATATAATATAATATTAACGAAATAAATTAAAAATCAGTATACCAAAATTATATTATATTCTTTTTTAAAACTAAACATATAGATAAAATTGAAGTGTAAATGACTGAACAAATTTAAATAAAAGTGTTACTAATAGTTAAAGGACCTTTTTTGATAATTCCTAGGCTAAACATAATAATAAAATAAAAGCTACGAATTTATATAGTTATGGCAAAAGTACAATTACAAAAATAAAAGACAGTTCACAATTAATCTAGATAAAAATATGGAACTACATAAGCATTTGCGTGATAACATTGTCGCAAGTATTAGTTAATTACAATATAGAATTATTGCTGAGAGTGAAGTACAATGGATGTATAAAACCCACGAGTTATAGGTCAACCTTGTCACCAAGACAATGTCATTTAAATATAGGTAACTTATTTCATCACGACAGAAATTGAAAAAGAATAGTGAAATATGTTAGTATTTTCACATTAAAAAATACTTAATATAATATAATAATATAATTCAACATTACGGTGTACGCTTTATAATTTCAACGGAAACGTTAACAAAATGATACAAAAATTTAAATACATATTTATATCATTTATTTAATATATTTATGTATATAAGTCTATACTTATTAGATATTGTACGTTAACAGACATGCTTTAAACTTTTAAGATGGAAAAATCTTTAAAATAAATCAAATTTCTTAGCTCTAACACGATTTTCTCAACAGTTACCGTCAGATCGGCTAATGCGTTTAGCAGGCACTCGGCGGGTGAGAAGCACTTTATCAATCCAGCCACCTCCTTCCCCTCCCTGGGTTTTTATAACGATATTACCGAGGCCGATATAAAAATCGTATTCATCTTATCTAATAGCATATATACTATTTTATACTTCGACCCTTTATAGAATGTAATAATATATTTTTTTTATAGTTTACAAAAGCAATTTGCTAATAATAATAAGTAATCAAGACTTAAATCTATTATTAAATCGGTAAACTAGTTTTGTTACGCTAGTTTTGTTTTATATTACGCGAATATAAAAAAATAACAAAAATATATTTAAATAACATCTATACACATAATAAGAATGTGAATCAAAATCTAGGCTTTTAGATTGTTGTGAAAAAAATTGTTGCGGGTCTCTAAGAATAAGTAATGAGATACATTTCAAGGCGTTTACAATACCCCCAGTCCGTTAGTGGTATCTGCCGCAAACTATGAACCCGTACCTAACGCTGCGCGTTATAAAAGACGTCCGCGACACATTTTTACCGACCCTCCTGATCCAATCACGACAGCGAACGATCAGTACCAGCCTATCCCTCGAAACAGAGCGTGTTCACGCCCACACCCGCGTAACCACAGATCACGCCGCCGTAGTCTGGGGGTTAATTTCGCTCCCACACACCCGATTAGGCCTCCCACGGCAGAGGCTCAAGCCTAGGTTCGATCCCTCGGTAGGGAGCCCTTGAGTGCGTTGCTTGCGCGATACGGTGACACACAAATATACATCACCGCTACAACACTACACGATCACCCCCACACACGTGCACGCCTACATACTTACACATGAAAGTGGAAGGGTTTACTTTTTTTCCCTTATCGAACTGAAAAACTCTCAATTTTCCGATATTAAATATATGAAGGAGTTGTTGAGGCGTGTATGCTTGGTACACATATACGGTTCAACAACTCATACATATATGAATATTTAGCTAGGCTAGCTAAGATAGGTCGCGATTTTGCATGCAACAGGCAACAGCCAAGCCGAGGTGTGCCGTGCTCCCTTGAGCTGGTTGCCATAATAAAATCGGCTGAGTGCCTTAAGCGCTCGCCTTAGTAGTCCGGTGAAGCTGTTAAGACCTTGATGGGTCAATAGCATAGTCATTTCGAGAGAAAAAAAAAAGCGTTTACAATAAAACCTGATCATGAAAATCATAAAGCATAACCTCGAGTCAAACTTATAGTCTTGGATTCATTCAATCAGTTTACTCAATCAAAAGTTATTGTAATTTTAATGACGACGCGATTTAATTATGAGAGAAGATGATTTTACCAATCAGTTGTATTGCATTAGGTTCCTCGCGGACGGAGTCGCGGGTACAGCTAGTTTTAAATATATACCTATACTTAACATTCTTATGAGAAATTATATGCTTATAAAAAGATATTTCGAATGAAACATATATTCCAAATTAATAAGATAAAAATTCTATATAACAGAGAAAACTTACTAAAATATCTCTAATATAAAATAAGTTTAGAAAGGTTACACCACTACACACTCTATATATCTACAGCTAATATACGGGATCTTTTATACAAACAAATATTTAAAATCTGAACCAACCTTTTTCATCCCGAAAACAGTTGAGTGGGTAACTACCTCAATTTTACGACATTAAATGAAATGAACTACTCAAAATTATTACAATTACACAAGAGAACGAATACTTTGGTACAACGTAGCCCATCACTAGTGGAAGACAGACGTCATCGCGATTTAGAAAGCACAATTCTAATGGTAATTTTTTTAAATACATCACCGGCTCCACTTTGAGATCCGGACGTGTTGTATATTTTCCTTCTAGACTATTTATTTTCACTGCAAATAAGTTGTAATATTTTATCTAGAATTACAGCATCGTTAATATTTAACTTTGTATACAGTTTGAAGACGTTGAACCAATAGTAACCGGTGTAGCGTTCAATGTTTAAAAACAATAACTATTCAGATTAATTTTATGGAATGAACAGCGATTTTTTTCGTAGTGTTCGTTGAATATTTATAACGTTTCTAAATTTAAAAATACATATGAAGTTTACGTTTACAACCTATAGCTTGAAAGATATCAGTCGTTTATTTTTGAGATTATGTTACAAGAAAACATTGTCCAGAAGTATGGATCGAATACATCGATGAGCAATCAGTTAACAAAGGTATACGGTACAAAACCTTACAACCAACATTGCTACGCTATACCTTGGTATGAAAAAACGAAAATCAGTCGAACTGAATTAAGTAATGCTTTTCAACTCCGTTCAGGGCATATTCCACTGAATATTTTTTTACATTTAATGAAATTGAAGTCGTCACCAAATTGTGATATTGTAATATTGTAAAAGATGTGTACCACATAATCACTGAATACACACGTAACCAAGCCCTAACACTAGCACTGAAGAATAAAATGAATGACTCATTACGATATAATATATCTCTCTGTCATTAAGATATCTATCTATTCCCGACATCTGAGGAAGCAAGAATGCTTTACAGGCTGGTGATGTTTGACAAAAACCGGTACATTTTTGACTATGTCCTTATTTTATTTGGTATTTATTGGGGTGACATGGTCAATTCGTGACCGAACCCGATTTACCAAAAAAAAGTAAAAAAAAACGCTTTCTAATTTGAGAATTAGTCCGTTTTTTAAACTTAATCATTTTATGAAACGCAAAAATATTCACGTATAGCAATTTCTTATTATCACTGTGACAGAACAACCATATCTCATTCTAGGGGGGTTACGAAACAGCGCTGGTTCAATGGTTACTCGGACGGTTACAAACATCGGTTATTCAATAAAACGTATACAATTTAAACGTCTCTTTGCCGTTAAACACATCAATCTCACTGAGTGTATCGTGAATAAATTAATAGATGCACAGAAACTTGACGGAACGTTCGATTTTGACTAAGATTAGCTCAGTTTATAATATTCATGAAATCGATAAAATCCGTGTATTTAAAATGCAACAAATTACCCGTAAATTTAATACAAAATAAATGTGATTAAATCTTCAAGCAACCGGATTGTTAGAGCTTTATTATATTTGATTGAACAAAAAACTGATCTATCTTTAGCCCAAAATAATTAGTCAAGATAACTTAATATTTACTAAAAAGAATCAACATAGTTAAAATGTCATATAAGTACTAGCTTCTGACCCCGTCTGATTCGTCTGCGTGAAATAGTTACTTTGGGCTACTGCTAGCACGCAGCGAAAACTCTAAAGGAAAAAAAAAACGATTTCGAAACATACTTCATTGGTGCCTACTATATGTGCCTATAGCCTTCCTCGATAAATGAGTAATATAACACTGAAAGATTTTTTGAAATCAGACCAGTAGTTCCTAAGGTTAGCGCGTTCAACCAAACAAACAAACCCTACAGCTTCATAATATTAGTAGTATAGATGTCGAAACAAAACATAATAACAAGTCACTATCACATACGTGGATTATGACGATTAAGCCAGCTATAGGTAGTCGGTACGAAGCAGGCAGCATTAGCCAAGTGAATTCGCAAACGGTTGATAACATTATAACTTCCGGAGAGATGATTCGACACGAATTTATAATATCAATTTGAAATATAACCGGATGAGTAAATCGTGTTTCGCTGAACAGATATACGTTTCTGTTGAGTAAAGAAATTATTAAGATAAAATAAATACATAAAAATACATTCATCTAATAACATCACAGCACATACAATACCAGCGAATAAGCGAATTACCATCGAATGAAGAAAATCACTTGCTTAAATCAATTTTATACAACAATGTATTTTTTACTTTAATGGTTGTGTATAGCTATGTATTTTCCATTAATTACCAGAAGCGTTTAGATCTTACTACATATTTTTCTGTAAGTGACTGGTTAATTGAAATCATTAAATTTCTCCAAGACACGAACTTTACGATGATCTAGATACGGATTTAAAAATCGGATAGATACGGATTTAAAAATATGATAAATACTAATTTAAAAATATGATAAACAGACTAAAAAAAACTAGCGATATTAGTAATCAATTCTTCAAAATTTATAACCAAAATGTATTTGCAAATTAGATAAAGATGATAAAAATCATTACCATTAAAATTTTCACCGTGCACAAACCATATAACTTTTTTATATAACGTTAGGTTAGGTTAGTTATATAACGTTTTATATAAAGGTTATATTAGACGCATAAGAAGTTTAAAACTAGCATACAAAGGAAAATAATGTTTTAATTATATAAGAAATTCGACGGCCTAAAACCGAGATCAGTTTCTATTAAGGAATCGGTAATATTTACCAAGTTTTACGTTATAACAGATGTACATACATATCAACACACTAACCAAAAAATAAATTATTTTCTTAATTCACTTAGTACATTATAATTTACATTGTAATTTTTCATAACTACATTCAAAATAGCAATAGAACTTGTAAATTATTGTACTAAAATTTTATTCCCAGACCAGTAGGTAAATGAACAAAATAACTATTAACCTTGAATTAACTATCAAAAAACGAAATCAACGGTGATAAAAAATGAACGAATTCATATATTTTTCCACTTAGTTATAACAATTCCAGTACCCGACATGAATATAGTTATATCGTTATCGGAATCCATTAAACGACATTGACATTCAAGTCAAAAACAATTTCACATTTCAATAAGCATACACAATGCGTAGGAAGTGAGTATGTACAAAGAGTCTGAGCCGATATACAACACATAAAGCGAGTGTTATTGCAGTCATCTCGTTGCGTACATCAGCTGGACGCCGACAGCCTCACCCATTTATTGCCACCCTAATGCGATATTCATAAAAGTAGAATATCGACCGTGCCGCCTTTTATGAACAGTAAACTTTGTTACGGCTATCAAGAGTTGAATAGGTAATGGTCACGTGACGAGTATAAAAGAATGTACAAATATAAACATGATTTAAAAAAATCAGCTTAAAAGCATTTAAATAAATTCCATTGATAATCGAAAACCGAGCTCAGCTCTTATAATTCGTTTGAAATCATTAATCATTATTACACAAAACATTATTGCTACAATCATAGATAAGTTGCAGTCTGATAAAAATTATATTGTCTTTATGGAAAAAAAGGTGACAAAGTTGAACATAAGCATCACACGCTGATGGAAAACGCCTGGAATAAAGTAGAGAGAGGAAGTTTTCTTCCTATTAAGTCTTATAAGCATTGGTTATAATATAAGAGATCAGTGTCTATTTAATGTTTACTAGTGGGCGCCCAGTGGTCGACATTCGACCATAGTTAATTGATCTCTTAAAGTTTGAACTTTATTAGAGTTCTTTTGTCAAAGGGTATACTTCTATAATCAAAGGTTTTCATCATGGCTACTCAGTTATTTGTCATTTGCCATGATCTTTAATATATAATCATTAAAAAAAATCTATGTGTAAATGAAAATGAAAATTAATTATAAACTGGAAACAAAAGCCACGTGATAAAGCTCAAATTTTAACCAAACATAACTTTACGAAAATAAAGAATTTTATCGCAACCCATGACAATTAATTTTACACGACACCATGGGGTGGTATTTCTGGGTGATATAGAATTAAATGTAGTCTGTTCATTATGAGAAATAGTGATATGTCCAGTATCATCGTTTGGAAAAATAATGGATGCAGAATACAATCAAATAGTGAATCCAAGACAAAAACGTTTTTAATACTACCATTAGCTTTTGAAAATATTTTTTTTGTTGATACATGAGGTTGAATTGCATCATTGTAACCGCGGAGGTCTAAGTCATGGATTACTTTTATGAATATAATTCTCATTTTGATTATACAAAGTATTGTTCGGCTCAATTTTTTATTAACTCATCATTTGAAGTGAGTTCACTATAAAAAATAATAAACATTACAATAATAGTTATATTTTATAATATCATTGTTGAATGTAGGATGAGAAATGGTAATTAAAACGTAAGAGTTAAAAAATACATATAGTCGAGCATAGCAACCTCTTTCATAACCTTCTTTGAAGTTCGTAATTATTGACGGCTGTCAAAATGTCTTTTTTATTTACATGTGTGTATATGTTGTGTAAAATTCGAGTAGTAGTGTGAGTAGTGCATATTTTAATTAATTTAATGTACTTCTAATGCATTTTATATAAAATAAACAGCTTTCTGCACTTCTCCGCCATATAAACTTTAACTATGTCAAATTTCAAGTTCACCCGTCGACGGGAAATAGGTTAAAAACGGATACAAAAATTTTGCTTCACGTATTAATATATAGATACTAATAAATTAAGATAAATCAGTTCAGTACTATTTTCTCCCCCTCAACTGATATTCTTTTGTTTATTAGATATTGACGGGATTTACTGTATTCAAAACAAATTATAGAAATGGTATTTTTGTACCATCGACGTGACGGAGCCATTATTTGTCTTCATTTCTGCTCCTTATATCTACAATCAATAAGATATTTGTACAATATTCAATTCTGATAATAATATGTCTATAATAACACGCGAAGAAAAAACTTTGTACCCCTTATTATGTCAATTTTCGACTACTGAACGACCACTAACTTAGTACAGATGTTCTATCCCATCTAAGTATATTTACTATTTCAGTTAATTAAGAAATTGTGAACATACGAAGTATCGGGCAAAATAAAACTATTCTATTTACACATAAGAATTACATTCATAATTAGATTACTGCACTCAAAAACAGTGGTTTTATTACATACGTACAATCACCAGGAGAATCTATATATAAAGATATCTATAATATAACCAAAAATCAAGGACGCCTACTTGTGTTTCTTTGTGTGAATAAGTATACGATACATACGGTACGTTCATATAGAGACTATCACAACATACCGTAGTTTGATGACACTCGTAAAACATTAACGACTTACGGTGCAATAAAACGTATGTAGACACGTTCGTGGTTTGCGTTCTTTTCGTCGTAAACGAAGGTGACGCTTGGTCGAAGTGGATGACCAGTTAAAACATTATCTCATATTCTTTATGCTATATGAACGGTGGAAATGCTAATTGGCTAACGAGCCGTTGGCAGCATTCGCACATTAGTCAGTTAGCCTTCCCACCATCGATGTCATCGTTGTGTTATTACAATATACCAAACTCTACAACTCCCTATATATTAATAAAAAAAAACATTCAGATTATTAAAGTATTTCGAATGAAATTAACATAACGTTTTTACATACATCAATCTCGAAAATATACTCCGATTGGAATCGTATATATATTTAGAATTTTTCATTTATATAACTAACTAGTGACAAACTGTGACCTATTTTGTGATATTCTTGCTGGAAATAAGAAAATATAACTCCAACGTGAAAAAATAATACTATATAATCTACAAACATAGAATAGAATTAAGCGTCGTCATGATCCAATTCGCTATTATATTGATCTCTAAAAACATGCAGTAAGTACCGGGCATTTGATTGGAGAAGACTGAGATAATCGGCTAAGTACATTTTCGTATTGACATCTTTGTCTATCGCAGTTATTGCTGTGTACGATAGAGACAATGCTTTACGAAACCGAAGCAAGCCAATAGGCGGACGTCTCACTCTTCTTTCCGTCGTGGAAAATCAAATGCCGGGTACTGTAAGGCTTAAATACAATGAATTATTATATCTATAGAATACCTAACAGGAAATTTAATCAGAACGTAGAATTAAAACTGCAGTAGTGTCCGAAAAGTGATTTAATATAAATAATGAATATTGTAGCAAAACAACGAAATTTACAATTTATAAATTTAATACGTATTCCTGGATATACTTAGTGTAGCTGCCTTGGTGGCAGCTACTGCGCTTTGCCCTGAGACGTGATCCGAGACTTTGTTCACACTTGACTTAATCACATATTGTTTTTTTTGGGGTATTATCTATGTTTTCGTTTTGACATTAATGTTTTTACCTTTGTAAGATACTGATTTACATATATTTTCTTTATTACAGTTTTGCACAGTTATTATTTGTTGGATTCTTCCTTCCTTCTATAGTTTTCTAACTAATTATTCCTTAATTATTTTATATGCCTTGCTTTTTTGTGTTATTCTATCTGTGGTGGTATTAAATTTTTTATATATTTTAATTTTCCCTTACTTTTTTCCTCTTCTAATTTTAAATAGCCGATTCGCTTTTTCTATCTAATTATTCTTTTGTAACTATTACCTATTTTGTATAATTCTTCGTCTGTTCTGATATTTAATTCTTATATTTATCTTTAGTATGTGGATCTTTTTACCGATTTCTTTCTGTATTTAGTTAGTATGTCTTACTCAATTACATTTAGGTAATTTTGTAGCATATTCTCCGTAGTATGTTTGTTTTGTTCCTATTTCATTCATTTGTATTTTTATTACGTTTATCTGTTGCTATTATGTTTGTATGTTGCACTTATTATTTCATTTTCTCTATTTTCCTATTTCTGTAGTTTTTTGGTCTATATTAATTATTTCTATTTTATATACCCATTTTATTTTATTTCCATTATATATGTATGTTAATGTAAATTATTTTTATGTAATTCCATTACATTTTTCTTTTACTTTATTTTTATTTTAGTATCTATAAATTTATATCCTGTTTTATTTCTTCATTTTGTTTATATTTTCTGTTTGTTCTGGTAATTGGAATCTGATTTTGCTACTTTGAGTTCGATATAAACATTGGAAGTCTTTTTTATTTTTATCTATTTCATTATTACTATGTTTTATTATTCTGTTGTCAAGATATTGTTGATTTTATGTATTTGTGATTATTATTGTGATTTAACTGCTATTTTTATGTTCTTCCATTTTTCCTTACGAAAATATGTCAGACATTAAAGTGTTATTTTATTAGGTTTTTTGGTCATGTATTTATTTCTTAACTTCCCTTTTCTCAGTTTGTATCTTCCTCAAGGGGCGCTATCAGTTTTCCTTTTTTTTTCGAAATGTCTACGCTATTGACCCAGCAAGGTCTTAACAGCTTCACCAGACTACTAAGGCGAGCGCTTAAGGCACTCAGCCGATTTTATTTTGGCAACCAGCTCAAGAGTGCACGGCACACCTCGGCTTGGCTGTTGCCTGTTGCATGCAAAATCGCGACCTATCTTAGCTAACCTATCTAACAATTCATATATGTATGAGTTGTTGAAACGTATATGTGTACCAAGCATACACGCCTCAACAACTCCTCCATATATTTATTTTAGGAAAATTGAGAGTTTTTCAGTTCGATATGGGAAAAAGTAAACCCTTCCACTTACATGTGTAAGCGTGTAGGCGTGCACGTGTGTGGGGGTGATCGTGTGTCAGTTTTCCTTAGCTTACGTACTTACATTAGAAGTCGGCAGATCGGATAACAACAATAGTGGGTACTTCTCTTTCTTTGAACTTTTGTTCAACGTTGGTTAAAACCAAAGTAAAGGTTATATTTTTCATGATCCGATGCAAAATGTACTGTGGCCTCCAATTAATTCGAAATAAAAATAGGCTGTACATGAATTGAATATGATGACTAAGCAATAAAGCATGTATTGTAGATTGTGATCTCAATTCCTTAATGAATCATTAAAAGGTGAAGAACATTTAATCCTATGCAACCACGTGGTCTCTTATCATATATACGTTATCGTTAAGTATTTATGACTTGACATACATTGTAATCAAACAGCTTTGCAAGTTTTGAGCAAACTTAGTTACACATATAATAAATTATTAGAGACTAACATACTTTAAGATGCATGTACACAGCTCCACAGAAGAACATTAAATATCATCAAGAGCTTTCAGTTTATACATAGCTACCAACCGTGTAAATGTAAATTATAAAAACTTTAACAAGAAATTAAACCGCCGAAAAAACTGAAAGACATAAAATAATAAACCTTTTAATTTATTAATATTAATAACTAAGTTCTTAAAGTAATGTAAGTATACCTAAGTGATTTTAAGTAGGCACCAAACAAGCAAATTAATTAATTACGTAAAGCATATACATAATTGGGAATTTGAAAAGAAAAAAAATATTTTTTTTTATATATTGTAAAACTTAATTATTAATTTTATTGATATGTAATTTGAAAAATGAAAAAAAATAATTTTTTTTCAATTAATTATAAGCGATTAAAAATTGATAAAATTAAAAAAAAAGTCACGTGACTGTGAACACGCCACGATTGGCCATCATACTTGTGACGTCATAATGTTATAGCAATTCCATAACAGTGCAGCGTTTACAGCCTTTATACGTAACTCGACAAAAACATTGTAAATTTACTATTAAAAAACGATTTTTTAAAGTGAATTTCGTTCAGCTATGTGTGATACAGGATTTATAAAAGCAAATTCTGATAATATTCCTGATGTTGACATATTTATGATCACCAATTTTTTTAAAAATGACCTGCGGTTTAATTCTGCCGAAGTTCGAGGTGCCAAGGCATCAAGGTAAGTCTGTTAAAAAATAAGGAAATAAAACTACAAAATTTACTTTACAAATATTAATATAGTTCAATGTGTACCCTAAAAGGTTATAACATTATAAAAATATAAAACTGAATTCTAGTTATCAGATAACGATTTATGAATTTATTGCAGTTTAAATAATCAGTATAAATTTTTTTAAGCTGTGATTTTAAAGGTTATGATTTGAAGCCCAGTCAAAAGACTTAACTGACTGAACTTTAGTTTTTTACTTTAAACACTTACATGAAAAATAACTAATGACAATATGAATATGAAATACTTATATCAAAGTAATCTTCACAACAAAAAAAGTTCGATTTTGTTTTAGGATTATCTCGGAGGACTGCTTGAAACCATTTTTTTCGACGTTTCTCGTCTTGAGGAACATTCAAAAACATTTTTTCCGGAGTTGTCTTTGTAGTATTTGTGCATAATGGTACAAAACAAGAGCGGTAAAACTTTTGAGATTTGACATTGTTATATATTTTTGAGTATTTAACAATGACAGAATAAAATAAATCAAAGCTCAAAGCACTATACTTATTATCTCTGTATACTACTACGAGTGACAACTAACATTATGACGTCACACGCGCTCGGATTTGTTCGGGAGGTGTCGGCGCGTGTTCGGTACTAGATTCAAAAATTAATTTTTATTTTATAACTTTTTAATTAATGCAAAAAAAAAAATGTTTTGTTATAAAACTTATATATGGTCTTTCCATTTAAAAAAAAAATATTCAAAAACCCAATTAGTTAATGTCAGCGAGACAACAACCCGAATGGGAACACACGTTACCGCTGGAGATTTCACATTGCCTTTTTAATTTGATTTGGTTATATGTTTGAATTTAAAGTAATTTAGTTCATTGATTATTTGGTGCCGACTCAAAATCATTTAGGTATACTTACATTACTTTAGGAACTTAGTTATTAAGATTAATAAAGTAAAAGGTTTATTATTTTTTGCTTTTCAGTTTTTTCGGCAGTTTAATTTTTTGTTAAAAAGTTTTTATTTTATATTTTTTTGTAGCTATAATTTATGGCTTTAATCTACTAATTACTACATGCTTAATTTATTTAAAATACACAACTCAGAGACTAAATTATAAATCAACCCCTGTTTTCCTACCCTTGGGGTTGTTTTTTTCATGTCAAAATGTATATGGGACCAACTTCGGGGTATACTCTTTCAAGTAAAAGAATAATAATTAAATTCGAACTATTCTGTCAAAAGTTATGCGCGATCTTAGATATAATCTCAGTGAGTGAACAATCAATCATTCTCTATTTTCATACCTTTATAGGTGAATTTTTTTTTCCCAATTTTATATGGGACCAACTTCGGAATATACCCTTTCCAATAAAAGAATAATTTTTAAAATCGAACTATATTGTAAAAAGTTATGCGTGATCATACATAAAAAAAAATATATACGCGTCGAATTGAGAACCTCCTCCGTTTTTCTCGTCGGTTAAAAATAACATTTAGCTAGGATTGCTATAGGATTTGAAATAACTGAACCAAATCAATCATGTCTCTGAAATCAATAATGTCGTTAAGACCATTTTCGAAATATGATGTGTCAAAATAAAAAAGAAAATTATTCAATGTGCCACTTATAAATTACAGATACATTTAATTAATATCACCACATATTATAAAATAAAGTCCTCCGCTGCGTCTATCTGTCTGTCTGTCTGCCTGGTTTCGATAAGCTCAAAAAAGATTCAACGGATTTTAATGCGATTTTCATTAATATATTGAATGATTCACGAGGAACGCTCAAGTATATAATTTTCTCAATTTTTTTGAAAATAATATGAAATATTACGATAATAGTTGAAAGTGTCGGAAGAAGTCAAGCCGCCTAGGGGTTTGCGTCGAAAACGCTTCCTAATTAATCTCTTTGAGATATAACAAAACAGTTAAGATAATAGTGCTCTACAATTTATGGTTTCTAAATGTTTCAATCACCAAAAAATGTATAGGTATAGGACTATGTGGAACTTCTAAAAGATGATTCTAGGTTACTTATTTTTTGGATAGCATTGACACTCCACTATCATTTTTAACTAAATATTTATTTCATGTGCAGCGAAGCCGACAGGTATCAGCTATTTGTAATATAAATAAATTAAGCCGTTATCACTCCTGCAACGTAAATATAGATTAATAAACATATGACAAGCACATCAACCAATAAATCATGTATCTATCACATATAATACAACGATATACTAAAACTTTAATTTATTATTCCGTCAAATTGTACCAAGTTAAAAAACACATCACTATAGTCCTACATCGTATGAAAGATCACTCGGATAAGTCTAATCATAAGAGAATATAACTATATATTAGATTGAAACTATATCTGACTGTTAGATAGAACGGAAATGAATCTTTAGTCTCTTATACCGACATCATACGACCCACATGGGTACATCCTTCTCTGGAGCTCTCAACTTGTCATTTAATGGATATCGTTTATCTAATCTGCGTATGTAAATCAACACGGGCATTCCCCAGTAATATTTATATTGAATAGATTGAATATATACTGCGTTGAACTTGTCCACTCTATTTCAGATAAAAGCCTAAAATATCTGTAAATAAAATAACCCTTCTATCGTAAAAATAGTGACAATCCGATTTTCACTTCAACGAAGAATTATACCTAAGGATTTTAAAAGAGAAAAGAGGTTGGATGATTAATTTAAAATAACCAATAACTGGATCTTAGTAAACCAATAATTAAAGATAAGTCCCTTACGATGTATTAAGTATATAGTCTCGTATTACTGCGAAGGAGTTAAAACAGTATAAGATCGCGGCTGACGTGTATATTAAAATCAATTTTTAGAAATCTAAAAATCAAGTAAAGTATAATTAAATCTTGTAAAGTAAATATATGTGAATGTAGATGTAGAAACCAACCGACATTTATAATTTTGTGTAAAATCTCTAACTCGAAAAAAAAAATTTTATCAAATCACGTAACCGAATCGCAAAGTTAATAAAATCAATGAGTCCTAAAAATCTACGGGATTAACGAGTAATGACCATTTTTTCCAACTACATTTTGCAACTTAAGAGAATCTGATTAGCGGATTTATAAATATACTAGAC
Source organism: Antheraea mylitta (assembly GCA_014332785.1). Taxonomy (NCBI): domain Eukaryota; kingdom Metazoa; phylum Arthropoda; class Insecta; order Lepidoptera; family Saturniidae; genus Antheraea; species Antheraea mylitta. The sequence goes on from JACEII010000008.1 coordinate 3,626,185, forward strand.
GACCCGAAAAACAAACGTTCTGCCATATTAATTTAAAAAATATTGAGAAATGCTAAGAAATAAGCATTTGGGATTTTTAATATATGAAATTAAAAAATATATTAAAAACAAAATTAATAACAAGATATAAAAACTCCAACTATAGTTAAGAACCATTCAAGTGACTCTAAAAGTCTAAAAAAAATCAAAATCGGTATAGTTGCTTAAGAAATTAATTGTAAACCACAACAGAATTTTATGTATAAATAATGTATTCAGTATTTAAAACCAGTGTAATTTGGGACGAAATTGAGAACACTTCTGCAGCAATATTATCATTCTCTTATCAGTTTGAATGCTTTAAATAATACAAGTTATAAAATTACAATGTAAATGACTGAATATAAATGCCGAAGCATTGTTTAAATCACAATTTGCATACGTAATCAGCGAGTTTTAGTCGCGATTCTTACCTACGTGACGTTAGGCATGATCTTAAAGTTAGCGAGACTGAGTAATCCTAAATAGCTATTGAGTTTTCTACGAATGTAGTGTTTTTGTTTTAGCATTTTACGATATAAATAGAATGGTTTATTTAACAAGCAAGGTTTTCTTAGTCAACATTGAACCGAGGTGCGGTGGTTTATGATTTTGATGGGCATCATTTTTAACTGAATCTTACCTTGTTAATATGGAAATTATCACTAAATCTTCTCTAAGAAATACAAAAATAGGAAAACTAAACAATATTTTTAAGGTTTTAATACTTTGGGAGTATTTTATTTCTTTTCGTTTTCGAATCTTAAACTAAAATTTCAATTCTGGTTTATTAGCACCCTTGTCGAATTAACATAAAACAGTATAATTTATTAAACGTTATCAAGAAGCACGTGTCGATGCCACAAGTACTGTCTTAATTTTTTTATTGCACCAGCCATAAATATACGTAATAAAAGTATATCAGAATTGGTATCAACAAAGAAAACATAAGCTTGTGTTTCTACGTAAATTTTATCGATACAGATAAAAACTTATGACGTATCGACGGCAGTAACGTGAGCAAGCATGTTGGTGCCTCCTATCAAGTGCTTTACATTGTGCTACATGCTAATACTCCATATTTGACGTATACAGCACGTGAAACAATAAAGATATGAAACACACATAAGTACGAAAACAAAGATAATTAAATTAAAGAAATACACGTGACATTGGTCTTGTAGAAATATAATATATGTATATAAGTATATACTTTTTGGAGAATAATAAAGATAAATATTACAAAACATGTAAACAAATGTTAAGATACGAAATATCAAATAAGGGTATTTATTTTAGCATAAATACATTAAAAAAAATCACAGTATTTCGATGGAAACACACTGACTGCGACATGCGACCAAAACGTGAATTCACAATTGACCTAAGATTGTTCTTCATAGATTATTGACCTCTGCCCGCGACTTCGTTCGCGTGGAATGGTTACTTTCGTCAAACGCTAACTATTGGTAACTACTTCTATTGGTCTTAGCGTGATGATATAAAACCTATACCTTTCTCGATAAATTAGCTATCACTGAAAGAATTTTTTAAATCGGAAAAGGAGTTCCTGACATTACCCCCTAAAACGTCACAAACTTTACATCTTTAGAATATTAGTTTAGATAGTATAGATTAAGGTATTGATTTGATTAAAAGGACACTTGAAATATAGTTAATTGGACTGTCAATCAGAACATAAACATCATTTCTTTCTTAAATTATTAATAAAATGTTGAATACGACAATCGCTATGTAAATATCTAATTTAAGAGATACATATTACGGGTTAAGTGTGAATTTACGGTCGTAAAAGATCCGTAAGAATGTCAGAATTGCAAATAAGGTTTATTCAAAGCGAATCCTCTTAAATGAATTTGGGTCCGTTAATTAAAACGAAGGACCAGTGGCGGTCGTCATAAACGTAAAATTTCTCTATTTCGTTGAAATTGGATTAATAAACTCATAATTAATACCTCCATGGGTAATTCTTAAAACGGTAAAATGGTTTAATCGAATATAACGAATGGTAATGAAGATTTTAACTTAAATTTGTATCACTGACTTAAGAATAATACCTGAACCGGTCGTGCTCGGTGAGCCTAGCTCGGTTCTTTAAAAAACAATTTCAAATTAAAACAAACTGTTAGGTTTTCCTGACAAAATTAGCATTTTTGTATTTAAAAAAAAATAGACACTCCTTTTGCACTCGGATTCGAACTGGGGTTACACGGATTTTCGAAGCAACCGATTTCCATCTGAGCTATTTTTGTTTTGACAGCGCCGGCGAAATTTATCTTCATATTCTAGCTATACTTTTTCATTGCCTGAAATCCCCGTTAAAAAAGTTTTCTATGAATAAGTTATACATACTTAAGTTAAACATCCTCGGTGTTATTACAAAAAAGTTAAATACTTGGTTTAAAAAAGGTTTCGTACGAAATGCACCGCGCTCGCCCAAAGCAAGATCGCGTTATCCTTTTTTCGCAAGTGTAACCTAACCTAACCAAAGCGAGACAAAAGAGCAAGACGGCGAACATTCACCGAGAGATCTTTTTAAAGCAAGCTTTCTAAACGTGTTTAACTTTTTTGTAATAACACCGACTAAGTTTCACGGAAATAGATGACGCCGTTTCCGAGATCCTGGATATATAGAAATATAAAAATATACAAGAATTGCTCGTTTAAAGGTATTAAATTATTTGCCATCAAAGACAAAACTTGTAAAAAAAACCAAGTCTCGCAACTCAGTTCTTCTACTGTAAAAAATTGTGAGATCCACGTAATACCAAATCGGTTACTTTATAAAGCCCCTACTTAAGAGACCTTCTGTCTTAAATTATTATGTAATTAACTAACCTAACAACACCATATAGTGACTACATGAAGATTAAAGATAAACATTAAAAATCGTTTATATTTTCACAATGTATCTCACATGTGATACATATTATATTAAATAAGATTGTATAGTGCGTCAATCAAGTCAATCTATTTAACCAGGTATTTCTAAATTCGTTCGCGTTAAAGGTATATATAGTACTTCTGTTCGTGTGTATGTGACTCGACTCTTCCTCAGTAGCTGAACAAATAACGATGACATTTTTTTGTATTCAAGGATGATTTAGTTTCACAATTGGAACCGGTGGCGCTGCGGTTGTATTCAGTTGTAATATATTTTCCACATACCATATTAATACTGAGATTTT
>JACEII010000008.1:3629421-3661701 GCA_014332785.1 Antheraea mylitta
TAACCTTTTAAAAAGGAAAAAGTAGATTGACTTAAATATATAATTTTGATAACTCTAATCCCTTTTGCGATATCAATTCTAATTTATTCTACTGTATATGTATCGTAAAGTTAAGTATGTTTTGTGATTATTCGCATTAAATTTGATTGCTGGGAAAATACATCCAAAGTGTTTTACTAAATTGTTCTTATGATCAAGCCTCTTTTACTTGTTATATTATGACATCAAACATAGCATCATATTTAATGATAATTTAATCACAAAACTTACTTAACTTTCTGATATATACAGTAGAATAATTTAGAATTGATATCGTAAAAGGGATTAAGGTTATCAAAATTATAAATTCAAGCTAATCTACTTTTCCTTTTCATCACTTTATCTACTGGACGAAACCGCATGAAAATCCATTCATTATTTTTTGAGTTTGTCGAGAACAGACAAACAGACAGACGTCGCAGAGGACTTGGTTTACAATACATAATGATATCAGTCATCATTTATGAACCGAAATAAACGCTATGAAAACAAGTTAAATAAAACCGTATCAGACAGGACTAACTCAAATCATATCCAGATAATATTACATTTTTAAACAGTATACTAAACGGTAACAGTATCTATACAATTCGTGGAACAATCGCATCAAGAAAACGGTAATCATTTATACAAAACTTTAACAACATTTACAAGATCTCTTGTGAGAAAATATAAAACTTTCCAATGTACTTTTGCGTAAAAATTACAATTATAATATACCATTTCAAGAGGATATTTTTATGCTAATTACCTTATACACAGAGGACACAAATGTAGACATATTTAACACCTAGCACAAAAGTAGTTCTGTTATGTACACATAACTCGTAAATAGTCACCTTACATGAAAAACGTATAAGGGATGTGTGAAAAACTTCAGTCAAGGAAAATATTCTACATGAAACGAAGCACCTTTCCTCATTTATCGGTTTAATAAACACAGTGTTACTTGAGATGTTAGATAACTATAGTAAATATGGTTACAAAATAAACACACACTGCTAAATTATTGATTCAAAATTGAATTCCAAATCTCATGCGGAAATGAACAGATTCAACACGCAATAGCATATACAAAAGAAAGAAATATAGATTAACATTGACACAATTGTAGATAGCAAAGACAATTTAAATAAAACACAGATATTAGAAGTAAAAGTCCTTGTCACTACAGTCAGTTGTTTGAGGCCAACTACCTATGGTCACGATGTAATAAAGAACGCGTAGAACATGTGTGTTTATGATTCATTTATTAATCTATTTTAAGATATGCTGTAACTGTATATAATTAATGTACTAATTGCAAAATTTTAAATCAACTTATAACGGTAACCTTATTTGTGTCAGGTTAACGTAACAATAAAAGCATAAATGTACAGTAAATAAAACGAATAAATTATACAAAAATTATTCACACTTTATCCTTAAAAAAATGATAATTAATACACGTTAAAACTTCTAATCTATTGATCAGTATAAGACAGTTATCTCCTGAAGCATGCAAACGGTGACCAAGTATTGATTGAACTTTACAAAAGTGCCCCTGCGCGCGTCTCTTCTAATGTAGATGGTAAAATAGAGAGGAAATATACTTGGAGTACATTCACTACGACGAAAGACAAATAGAATGGACCATGGTTAAAATAACTTTTAATTCTATAGAAATGAAGAAACTCGATCGCGCAGTAGATACATAATAGTCCTCCGAACTTTCATAGAAAGGTATTAGAGTACCGATACTTAGCGGTGTTTATAGAAATATTAGCTGTATAGTGTGCATGTGATCAGTTGATTGCAAACGTAATTAATAAAAATATTTTATGAAAATTTCCACTTTTTCCATAATAACTTTCCTATTATTACTCAAATTAAAGAGTATTTTTATAAACTAAGATTTATATTTTCATTTGGCAAATGGTTCTGTCGTGCAATATGACAATATTGCTAAAAGGGAAAACAAATAACACGAGTATTAAGGCACGCTCTCTGGTCGAGAGGTTTGACCTACATTGCACTAACGATGCTGTAAGAGAACCGAGGTCAAACTCATATATATAAACGCAGCGTTTTAGTCAATGGAAATCCTTTGGGAACTTTAAATAATTTTATATATAATTTATTTAATTCAAATATTATATACTGTAAAAGTCGAAAGTTACATGTACAAAAAAGAACTTACTTATAAGAAAAGCTATTCAAAATCATGTTTATAATGAAAATAGTTTTATATTATTACAATACAAAACAAGTATTCCTATTATAATAATTTATTAATCTCCTACGAAATCTTAACATATAATTATATATTATACTAGCTGTTACCCGCGTCTCCGCACGCGTTTTTTGAATGTATTAAATAAATGTAAAATTGTTATTAGATGTGTAAATAACAATAATACTCTTTCAAAAATATTTGTAAGTATGACACGCACATCATCTACAGTAACAGGTAATATGTACATTATATATGTGAATACTAATAGTGTATCGAATGGGATGAGATTTATCATAAGCCACATACATAGCTGGAACTTTAAACTACTATCTATGTATCAGCCTCATTGCTCACTTACACTATATAAGAAAGTAATGAAAATATTAAGCTATACATTATCGAACAATATGTGTTCAATCTTTTATTGTATAGATATAATATCAGGTATCGTCTGCTGAACTCGCTAGCTTCGCTCGCTAAAACAGCTAATTGGTTGGTTATTTGCCCGTAAAATTTCCGTTCAAATATTACTTGTAGTCCGTTGAAGCTGTTAAGACCTTGCTAGGTTAATAGCGCAATCATTTCTAAGAAAACAAAACCGTTCATATAGGTCCAGCTGTTTCGGAGATTACCCGGAACAAATAAACAAACAGATATATCGACAGAATAAAAAAAAAATGTTGATATTTGTAGCACCGCAGATATATGTATTCATCAAAAAGTATTTATTTGAATATTATATACACACGCTTTACTCTTATAATACGTAATACGCAATATATCACAAACCAAAAATTGGAAACAAAACTAACGTAGAATAAACTTTTTGAGGAGTTTTTGACGGGATTTCAGTCAGTGTTATGTAGGGATTTTATATTTTATTCATAATTTTGTATTATTTTACTCTATATTGTGTTAAATTGGCGGCGTTTTATGTAATATGGTTTGTTTATTATGCATGAGTGAAATAAATGAAAACTAATGCCATGGAGCATGTATTCTGTAAGCTTGAAATTAAGAAGATAAAAATTTACGAAATATTATATAGAAGATTTGGCGCTTATGTATAGAGAATACATAAGAACTACCTATACTGACAATTTCAGAATTGGCAGTATGGATTAATTCCTTCGCCTGTATTGTGATGGACGAATATTATTATTACTAACCTTTAAGAATATCAGCACAAAATAAACTTTACAAATGTTTCCGACACAAACGTACCACGTATAATTAAAAATTGAAAACAAAACTAACGTAGAACAAACTTTTTGAGTAGGAACACAAAATAAATCATGAAAATATTTCCGATAGAATGTTATCGCGTTACCATGGCAACGCATATAATACTGACATTAACACGCAGCGGAAGCTTAAAAAATAGCCCGTTTTTTTGACATTCTTAATTAGTGCTCAACTCCTGTTGGTTTTAACGTGATGATATGTAGCCTATAGCCATCCTCGATAAATGAGCTATCTAACACTAAAAGAAACTTTTAAATCGGATCTGTAGTTCTTGAGATCATAGCGTTCAACCAAACAAACAAACAAACAAACAAACAAACAAACTCTTCAGCTTTATATATTAGTATAGATTAAGAAAGTAATGTACACAATGCAGATACTAATTTACAACAAAAATTACGAGATCTGTAACAAACACACTCCAATACCAAAACCTATATTATATGCGCAATAATATAGTTATGAACATATATAAAAATAAGTTCAGACGGTTCTATTTATACCAAATAAACTAAACATAACAATATTCTAAATTGACTAAAGAAAACGAAAGAATATATATACATTGAATTGGTGTTCATTAGGAGGATCGGGAATGAGCTATTTAGATTCTGACCACGTAAAGCAAAAGCTGAGGGACTATAAATCTCGTTTATTAGTTTCAAAGGATTATATATAGTATACTTATTGCTTTATGCGTTTGTATGTCAAGTGAATACTATATGAGTGATTATAGAGCACGTACAGGTGTGAAAATGAACGAATTAAATTTAAAAAAAATCCGTAACTAGAGTTTTAACATACATTTGTTTTAATGCCTCTAAATAATATTATATTAATGAATGTTAGCTAATGATAGAGATGGACGATTGCATTGGTCTTAAATTAAAAAAAAACGACTCGATATTATTTTGCAATGCTAATTAATACCCAGAATAAAAAATACGCATCTTGCATGTTTTCTTTAAAAATAAAAATGGAGTGCAAAAAGGTTGTGATATAACAGCAATTATTACTCTAGTTTGTATGTATATTAAAGAATATCATCATTTTTTTTATAGTATGCAATAGTAACCCGTCCTCATTGTTAATGTATATTTGTAATGGATTTATATCTAGTACCTAATTGTTCAACGCATAATGATTTTACATCAGTACCTTTTTCAGTGAAAGTAGACATTCATATTGTTAAATTGCTAACTAACGAAAATCAAATTTCGTATATATAAATTATCCACGTTATTGGGATATTTAAAAACTTATATAAATATTAAGACAAAATATTTTTGGTAGCAATTTTGTAAATCACATTATTCCCCGAAACAAGACACCTTTTTATTCAGATAACATAAATATTATTAAATAGTAATAGTAGAAAATTATGTAATTGATGTAACAATTCGAAAATTATTTTATTTATTTTTACTTTAAGCATCGACAGAGTATGAAAGTATAGAAAAACTATACAAAATACTTATTGATCGCCGGCAGCTTCTCGAAATAGATGTGAGTTTTAGCCTGAGTGGCGTCTGTAAAATTTTAACAACGCTATACACATCTAAAGATACGTCTTACAAAACAGCTGTACAAAAACATCCAACTTCGATTACGAAATTGTAGAAAAACCGAATGAAAACGCGCGTCCTTGAAATACTACGCTCCGACATGACACCTCGTGACTCTAACAAAAACCTATTTTTCTTACACACGATTAGTTTTTAAATTGAATACTTTTTTTAATACCATTCAGTCTATAAGAGATTTTACATTATTCTGTAAAATCTATTACAAAGGTAATTATTATATAGGTATTTATATTATTAAAATACAAACGTACTAGTAATTATGTTAACAATAACAATGAAAACATACATATTATGGGCATAATATTAACTTTAAAGCGTCCCACAACTGGATAATCATTTTTTTATATCATACGAGGTAAACGAACAGGTGGGTCACCTGATATCAAGTGATCACTATCGTTCATAAACACTAGCAACACCAGAAGAGTCGCAAATGCGGTGCCAGCCTGTGTTGGTGGAGAAGGAGGAGGGAGGGAAGGTAGAGGGGAGGTAGGTTTTTTTTTTTCGAACTGACTACGCTATTGACCTAGCAAGGTCTTAACAGATTCACCAAACTACAAAGTGAGGTGGGTCTCGCAACAATGCAAACACTGTTACTTCACGTCGAGTCGTTTTCTGTGAGAGGGTGATGCCCCGGGCCCAACGACCCGTTCATGCTGACAGTATAGCTGACATACAACATAGCTTTAACCTGGCTATACCACTCAAAAATTTAGCCAAGAATTCCATTAACAGGCCAACTAAGAACGTACTAGCAATTGTGAACCTCGAAAAAACCATAGCTCTGTATACTCATCATAACAACATTACACAATCTATATTTTACGTTCATTTGTAACCATACAGGAACAACTCGTAAGTGATATAACATGGAAAATAATCTGAATAGACGTAGTTACTGACGACGCGTGAAAAGGAAAGTTGATTACAAATAAGAGAGCACGGCAGTTACGTTGTCAGACCCTGATAGTTATCAAGAATATCCCAGCTCACGCAGAAGCGTTATATGTACATGTAATTTGGCAACAATCTTTTATTGCAGCATATAAAATTTTGGCCGGGTTGCATTGGCTCAAGTTTTTTGTTCTAAATATAGAGTTACATTTAAATACTTCTCCACGTACTCCAACAATGACATCACTGTTCTGACTAACATGTGACATTATTATATGGTGTATCCACAGGTAGGATGGTTACGGTCTTAGTATCGCATTGATTTAAATAAATCTACGCAAGTATTTCTGTATAAAAAACGAGTGTACTTTAGACCACATGACTGAAGTAAAACTTCTTTACCTCCATCTATATGTATGTATCTACGCATCTATATTATTTTTTAATGCCTTTAAACAAGCAATTCTTATATATTTTTATATTTGTATATATTCAGAATCTCGGAAACGGCGTCATCTATTTCCGTGAAACTTAGTATGAAGGTAGTTCTGGTGATGATAAATCGATCTAGCTAGATTTTATTTATAAAAAACTTTTTTTACTGAGATTTCAGGCAATGAAAAAATATAGTTAGAATGTGAAGGTAAGTTTGCCGCCGCTGTCAAAACAAAAATAACTCAAATGGAAATTGGTTGCTTCGAAAATGCGTGTAAGCCCAGTGTTAACGAATCCGAGTGTATATAATTTGTGTTTTTGTAAAAAAATATAATTTTGTATGACAATTTATTTTAACTAAATAAATCATTTTATTATAAGTATAAGAGAGAAATCATTTTTTTATGTGAAAAAATGCTAATTTTGTCTGGCAAACCTAACAGTTTATTTTAATTTAAAAATCGCCCAGGTACTATATGTTTATATATATGTATACTATACACATGTATTAATTTTCTACAAATATTTAAATTTATTATGCGTTTTCATTGACAATACGAACCGTAACTCTCTTTCTATCTTCACTGCCTTCTAATCTAATAATCTCCCTCTCAACTTCCGTTCGCCTCGCCCGATCACAATTTTCGTAACGCTTTCGTTACGCATTCACTAGTTTACTACCTAAGTCAAGCGTTCGTTAAAACAAACATACAATAGATGTCCATCAATAGTTTTTTTTTTCGATCTGACTACGCTATTGACCTAGCAAGGTCTTAACAGCTTCACCGGACTACTTACCATAAATAGTTATTTCACGTTTTCTATGGACTTATAGAGTATTTCATACACTAGTTTTTTCTTCCAGCTTCGCTCACGCTAATCTTAGTTTAACTTATCTTTCAAGAACAATACTCTTATTCTGCATAAAAGGTACCCCTGACAACGTGTATACAACATTCCTTGAGGATCGGTTGAGTATTTACGGCGTGAAAACGTAATAAACGTTCGCATTTCTAGTATTAGTATGGATGATCAACTGTAAAGAATATATGAGACTGAAGAAAACTCATATATATATTATGCATAGTAACATAATGTATGCTAAACAGACACTACATAACATAATTATAAATTTACATTTTCGCAGCAAAATAATACATGGGCGAATGGAAAAAATAAATAAGATAAGAAATCTGGGAGAATCATACGAAACAGGCGTACTAGAGTTAGAACAAATTACTGACATTTGCCTCGCTTGAACGAGAGGTTGAGCCGAGAGACATTAATCTTCATCACATTCAGTTTGTTCTTTGAAATCTTTTTAAACTAGACTAATATTGAAGCAGATTTTTGAACATGAACACGCTGATTAAGTTATGTATATTATTAAATTTGTAGTTTACAATAAAGGTTTTGATAACATTTATAAAAAAATATCATTAAGTTTCCAAAGAAAAAAATAAAGGAAACTTTCAGCATTCATACAATGTCTATCGGAGAGGATAGTGACAGAAAAAATAATTATATCTAATTAAGGTTAGAGCTTCTTAGGGTAATATTTATTTAGTAAAACGGAACAGGAAAGTCTGTATCGCTTCAATGCGCACAGAAACTAGTAAACATGTAATGGTAGTTTTATTCAAGCTTTTTTAAGGCCCTTTGTACCTTTGTTAAGACTCGACTGAATAGATTTCAAAGACCATTTAATTATTTATACCAACGCCTTATGTAATTTCAATCAAAAATCTTAACGCAAGCAAATTAAATAGTGTGTAATGAATGAAACCAAAGTATAGACGTACAATGTCGTCATATTTGGAATTACTTTGTTCGTTTCTTGCACTTAACCCGCGGTGGCAGAGCATTACGAGTTTTGTGATCGATACTCTTGGTATTGGCTGAAAGCCAAACAACTAAAACACAACAGGCCCCAGTTTACGTTGACGGTTTAAAGCGAATTACAAACGGTAACTTTATTTATGCTACCGAAAATATTAATGATACCATTAGCACGAGAACTGTTACCGCGAGATCGATAAAACTGTACAACAATAACGTTTAAAAAGAACATTGTTATGGTAATTTAAATTGTAGCATAGAAAAATAATATAGATATGATTAATCTCACAATGTCGAGTAATCAACAACAAATATACATATTTCTGAACGAGACCGAACCTATTTTAACATTTGCAACTGGACACGTGAACAAAATGAACGTTAAAAAGTAACTTATTTTAACAATAATAGCAGAAACGTGATAACTGACAGGGGTTTATATGTCGGACTTAATTTAGATGACAATGTTAGAACTAATATTGAATATCTTACTATTTTTATAACTCGGAATATTTCAATGGCGTTAGGAAATTTCTAATTTAAATTGAAGACAAGGTATGGTTTTATATAATCTGCTAATGTAGAAAAACATAATCCAAGTTGTAACATTTATGACAAAATATTAATGGAAATACATTTATAATTAAAAAAAAATACAGGTACGTTAAAAGTAACCTTGGTAGCAAATTCAAAATTTTTCAAAAACCTATTTGCCGTGAACGGTGAACTTGAAATTTGGCATAGTTAAAGTTTATATGGCGGAGAAGTGCAGAAAGCTGTTTATTTTGTATAAAATGCATTAGAAGTACATTACATTTATTAAAATATGCACTACTCACACTACTGCTTGAATTTTACACAACATATACACACATGTAAATAAAAAAGATATTTTGACAGCCGTCAATAATTACGAAGTTCAAAAGAGGTTGTGAAGGAGGTCGCTATGCTCGACTATATGTATTTTTTAACTCTTACGTTCTAATTACCATTTTTCATCCTACATTCAACAATGATATTATAAAATATAACTATTATTGTAATGTTTATTATTTTTTATGTGAACTCACTTCAAATGATGAATTAATAAAAAAATAAGCCAAATAATTATACAAATATACTTTGTATAGTCAAAATAAGAATTTTGTTCATAAAAATAATCCATGACTTAGACCTGCGCGGTTACAATGTTGCAATTCAACCTCATGTAGCAACAAAAAAGAATTTATTTTCAAAAGCTAATGGTAGTATTTAAAAAAACCTTTGTATTGGATTCACCATTTGATTGTATTGTAGATCCATTACTTTTCCAAACGATGATACTGGGCATATCACTATTTCTCATAATGAACAGAGTACATTTAATACAATATCACACAGAAATACCACCCACCCATGGTGTCGTGTAAAATTAATTGAAAATTGTGTCATAGGTTGCGATAAATTTCTTTATTTTCGTAAAGTTATGTTTGGTTAAAATTTGAGCTTTACCATGTGGTTTTTGTTTCCAATTTATAATTAATTTTCATTTTCATTTACACATATATTTTTTTTAATGATTTTATAATAAAGATCATGGCACATGACAAATAACTAAGTAGCCATGATGAAAACCTTTGATTATAGAAGTATACCCTTTGACAAAAGAACTCTAATAAAGTTTAAACTTAAAAAAAAATCAATTAACTATTTTCGAATGTCGACCACTAAGCGCCCACTAGTATACATAAATATACACTAACAGTATAATACCTAACATATCTAGTAATATGATAAAGACATGGCAGGAAGTTGTTACTTTTAGAATCATTGAGCCACCAAATTGACACTGTTGACCTCCGAGCCGCCTCTTTCCTTATTAAACTCTAGAGTCTTGTTCGATGTGAAGTGTTACTATCCACATATATATTGTAGGACTCCTAGTATTCAGTATTTTACATCTGACATACAACAGTATTTTTGCAAATTTTGTACAAAATAATATCGCATTCGGTTCATATATATACACGCATGTATCAAATCGGTTGCGACACACATCTGTTCGCAATTCAGTCAATTAGGAAAGTTTATAAGAGAACGTACGACGAAAGGAAGTGAGACATATGAACTGATAGCACGACGCGACGGACGCAATGCAAATCAGTAGTGCCGGCGACGAACATTTGTCGTGTACACGTCAACGCTGCCGGATCCATATCTAATACATACAAGACTCAGTCACGAAGGAGGAGAGCTCAGTTTATGTCCCGATAAGACGATAAATGGATATAATATAGGTGCAAAGAGTAATAGACCGTACGACGAAGACTTAAGGTTTTTATCACAACCATCAGGCTGAATCGGTTACCGAGATACGGACGGGAAAAATTGCTCCGGCAATTTGCCTATTGCCGAGTTCAATTATCGCCCCCCGCACTCATTACTGGATTAAGGCGAGAACTACTGTAAATTTCGTGACGCTTCTTTGCAATAATTGAAAGTGTAATTTATGAAACCGGTGAATACCAGAACTAAAATATAAGTAATGACAATCAAAATACAATTGAAGATAGAGTCAATGTGATAGATAAAGTTATTTAAATCAATTTATTGAAAAGAAACAAGCTATAAAGCATTGAAGAGTAATTTATTGGTCATATAGTAGCATCATAATAAATTTTTCGTTATAATACTACCAGTAATGACAACCAATAAAGCTGTGGCAACGTCTGGCTATTCATAAACCGAACGTACCGCAGTAATAAAATTTACAGCTTCCATTCAGGTCATCATTCGTGAGTTATATAGATTGTCGTCTACGTATGGAAACGGAATACGTATATTATTAACGAATAAAACTAGTTACCCTATATAATGACGAATCCATTCATGTTAAACATTATTTTGAAGTCTACAATGTATATGCTATATGCGAAATTGTTTAACTTTTAGAGAATCATAAAATTATTCTATACATCTATTCTATATCATTTATATAAGTAACCGATTTGAAATTTATTCATTGGAGTATTAAAAAATATATGGTGCGTCGCAAAAGATACACGATAGAAACGAAACTTTTGTATTAGAGAGAACATTTTAATTGAAAAAATTTAACAGAATTCCAATATCACGCGGTGTTTCCAAGCGGTCTACCAGTCAAGTACTAACCGCGGCCTACTTTGCTTAACTATGGTGATCGAACAAGAACCGGTGTTCCCAACACTCTACCCGATACAATGTTTACATCCACCACTTTTCGTCACACAAAGAGGTCGCCGATCAGAAGTTCCAATTCAAAAACATTTATGAATCAAATTCATAATCGTCACTAATCGAACAATTTATTTTAATTTCAAAATTAAAGAAATTACACTCACCAGGCATAAAATGTAGCAACGCAGCGGTGATTGGGTACAAGCTTGGACTGTAAGTTATATCAGGGCAGGCGTATCCTAATACCGAGACGACTCTGTCGGCGACCGCTCGACCCTTGCGGGTGAGATGATAGCCGAGGCAGTGGGTCGCCTCCACGAATGGCGGCAGCATAATTGGCTTGTCAGGCAGTTCAACTGTGCCGAATACCTAGAAAAAAAACAAAACATATATTAACTAAGGACGTTTTATACATGGTACCAACATTTGTATTACCAAGATTATCATTACTCTTTATAGAGGGGAAAAACCTGCATCGGTTACCATTACATTGACGGGGGGTAGCGTGAGGGTTATGTCAGTCTCATACTGATTAAAAACACCACTTATGTTTAGCGCATATGTGGACAAGGGTTGTGGATTTACGATGAGCATATTCCGCTTCCCTGGCCGTGCACTAGGGATAACCCGAAGATGTTTGCTCAGGGACACTCACCTATGGGAGATTTTCTTTTCTCTCTTGCTTCCTTCAGAAGCAATGTGGTGGAAAACACATTACCAAGATTACCAAAATAAGCTACCTATAATAACCTTAGAACAAGCACGATAAGAGTTCTGATATACTGTCCACCAATAAGGCCAGAATATTTTCTTTTTGTTGTAAATTTTTTGTATGCGAAGATAGGTAAACCTTACCGAAACATTTTTATAATCTCTCAAGCCTGTTAAAACTTAAAATATTTAAATTCTGGTTTCATGTTTATATTATGAAAAATTATTAACATCTAAGCTCAAACGAACTCTGGATCACGTTAATCTGTCAGTTCCCGAACAACAAAGGCGGTTTATCTAAAAAGCTTTTATTAATTTAGTAAACATCTTAAAGGCAATTTGTTTGTGATAGATATTTTACCTACCATCTTATGAGGATGTTTTTAAAAATTCGAACCTTGCAAATTGATTTAGTACATGTATATAAATTTGTTGTCCAATCTGGTACGGACATATTCTCAAGTGAAGCGTGATTATCCAATTTACCGGCAAGGATATGACTCGAGTCCGAATCATACAAATTATACATTAGCGTTTATTTATTTTTTCATGCAGATAAAACGAAAATGATGTAGACTATTTAGAAATGTTCTAGAATGCAAGTAAAAAAATACAATAGTTAACAGTAAGACATTAAAAATTGAATTTTAATTTCATAATGTTCTCTGTTCCCTTCTATACATTTGACAAGTTTGATAATTTACGGTTAATTAAACATTTAGGTTTTTAATAAAACTAATTTAAAGGTCATTTTAGTATATGTATACTACTAAGAAACCCTCAATATTCAAAATTCAATGTACATATTTTAAGGGGTCTCAAGTCTGCTTAAAACATATTATTTTCATTTAATATTTTTTGTTCGAGATGTTATTTTTTGAATGTGTGAAATGAAACGACTTATGCGCCATCTATTATAAAGTGGTTACATTAATTTAGAATACACATAATAAGTCAACAGAGTTTTTGGCGGGATTTTAGTCTGTCATGTAGTGGATTTTATATTTTATTCATAATCTTGTGTTATTTGACTCTATATTTTGTAAATTTGGTGATGTTTTACTTAATATAGATAGTTTACTGTGCATAAGTGAAGAGAATGGAAAATAATACCACGGAGGATGAAATCCTGAGATGCCATAAAAAATCCCTGAAAGGTTCTAACAAGGGATCCACCATCTTAAAAAGATAAAAACAATTACTGTGGGTTATTATTTAGAGATAAATATATACCATACAAGACTTTTTTATCGATCGTTTTAAGATATACAATTCCGTAGTACATTAATTTGATCTATCTCGTAAGGTTTAGCCAGCGTTTGCGATTTAAGCGCATAAAATCTTGTTTGTTACGACATCGCATTACAAATCCTTGAATTTTTCGGCTTTTCTGTATTATACTATATATATATATTACATATACATATAAACCTTTCTCTTGAATCACTATATCTATTACTGAAAACTGTATTAAAATCCGTTGAATAGTTTAAAAGATCTAAGGGAACAGGCAGCGGAAGCGACTTCATTTTATAATAAGAAAAGATAACATTTCATTCTTTAAAACCTTATCACACATTGTAAGTTTCTTCATGGAACCACGCAAAAACGTCGGATAACGATAACGTCTTATATCTGTATATCGAATATAAGTATGCGTCTGTTGCGTAAAATTTCGTTGGAGCAACGACCGGATTGAATATTTTAAATCGGCCAAACGATTAAATATAATAAACACAACTAAAAGCAAATGTTTGTGTCTGGGACAAAATCACAGTGGACCCGGGTCTTGGCCGACGCCGCACCTCTAAAATTAGACATCAACAAAACACAGATATTTTAGTGGAGATAATATTGGAATTAAAAATAAGGTCGAGCCTGATCTAGAGTGTGATAATTTTAGTGCAATAATAAACTACGTAATCGTTTCGAACTGTGCCTTAATAAAGGTGTGTATCCAATGTTTCTTGTTCTTGGCATTAGTTAGATAACAACAATTAGAATAAACATATATTGTATTGTTAATTATAATAGATTCTCTGGTATATAAAAAATTATCAAACTATATTTATAAATACTAATTTATGATCTTGATATTTTTAGGACATAATAACTTGATATGTGTTTCGTACTATAATTTTATTTTACCATAGATCTATTTAACTAGCAGAACAATATAAACAAATATAAATAAAGAAGAATACTCTTATAATTAAATTACATAACATAAAATATCATAATAGATGAGTAAATTCTTGAAAAACATACCACATACATACTCACTCTTGAACGAAATCATAAACGAAATATACGTTTTTATTATAACATCACTTATCAACATTTTACTAATTCGGCTTTGTTTCTTCCGTCGTTTATAATAATTTGTAGGAGATTATCAAACACACATTACCAAAATAACATGACCTAGTTCAACAATTCTGCTCTCGCGAGTCTTTACTAGTACGTATGTTAGATAGAAAGACATATTGTTACGTAATTAATTTTATACGAGTGAACAATTAATTACTATGAGTGAGAGGAAAAAAAAACGCGCGCATCATCCGTATTCGCATTGCGCAGTCGCGTGCGTGCCACGCCCCCCCCCCGTGCGCTCGCACACGTTCGCAGCTCGCCGTTCACCAGGCGGCAGCCGTCCTTCGCTCAGTCAAGGCCGCCCACGCATTTACAACAAACGCCACCGAACCTGCTCCCAACCTTTGTTTACAATATCTCAAAAACCAGTTTCTACGGATATGTTCTTACAGGTGATCGACACGAGATATAAAAATACAGTTGTCGTGGTAAATATTACAAAATTCAGTCTATACTAATATTATAAAGCTTACAATAATTAGTTTCTTTGTTTGAACGCGCTAATCTCAGGAACTACTAGTTAGATTCAAAAAAACCTATCAGTGTTAGATAGCTGTTTTGTCTAGGAAAGCTATCAAATTATCAGGCTAAGACCGATAAGAGCAGAGCACCAATAAATAATGTTTCAAAACCGAGGTTGAGGTACGTATTATTTAAAAATATTTTCACCTTCTATGTAAAAGAAAGTGCGAGTTAAAATTAGCGTTAGCCCAAAGTAACTATTCCACGCGGACTAAGTCGCGGACTGAAGCAAGTATCCATCTTAACACAATGTATAAATTTAGTTTCTTTATTACTTTTTTAGTGTTCAATTATTTAATAATTTAACGAAATGTTATCAGTCGCGTGCAAACATTATTTACACGAGCTGATAAATAATAATTTTAAACAAAATAAACTAGACGAAGACACTATTTTCATAACGCATAGCGTAAGCATGCTACAAAAAGTGATAATATTAAACGTAAGATAAACACGACATTTGTATTAAGTTTAACGAAGCGTCCTTAATGGTGAGGTCAGTCATACGTGGGCAAGACAACTATGAATCCATTAACAAATTGAAACGTGCATGGAAATATTTTAACATCAACATTCATTTCATTGTCTAACAATAATATAGTAATAACTTTAATATAACAAGGGTTGTGATATTTTACAGAATCTAATCTAATAATGTCAATAGTAAAAAAGTCATCGGAATTATTAATACAATTACAGTATAAGGTTTGTTTAAATTGCATAGATATACCAGTGTGAGAACACGTGAATTGGATTATGTGTACAACACAGACAATAGGCACACGTGTGGGCGAAGAACTAAGGCCCTAATTAGTACCGTCACAACCCCACGACGCGACCTCCTGTCACTGACAATCAACGCTTAATTAAATAAAATGGACCGACAAATCCAGAATGCGAATTTGATGTGCACTGTTACGTACTAGGTAATTATTGTTAGCGGGCATTAAAATTTCAGTTGGAGAGTTTAGTTCAATGCGTTCATAACTCGCAACTATATACGCGTTCAGAATTCATAAATAAACAATGAAGACTGTTGAGAAATGCCTCAGCAACATGAATATATGTAAATGAACTTCGAAAATAAGGCAAAACTTTTCCTACATGCCGCTGTACAAATAAATACGTAACTAATGTTATTCTGTCTTGCGAATAAGATCGATGTTACTATTTTCGGCGGAGCAAATCCATGAGGCAGATTCCGTCGGAAATAACTTCGCGTTTTACCAACGCTCAGTGCTCGACGACTGTAAATCTTTCGCAGCAATAAGTCGATTATGAAAAACACTCGTGTTATCTACGAACTTAGATATTCGCGTCGAGTAGAACGACATTGAGCACTTAGCAACGATGCTATAATTTATGATAACGATGCAACAATAAATAACTAACGTCAGCTAAAAATATAGAGGAATAACAAGATATATTAGGCAGATGTGAGGTTCACTTTTGTTATAAAAGTAAAAAATACTAGTAGGTACTCAGAATGAACCTGAGCAAACATGAGTTATTCATACTAATATTATAAAGAGATAAAGTTTGTGAGTTTGTGATGTTGTAGGGGGTAATCTCAGAAACTACTGGTCCGATTAGAAAAAAATGTCAGCGTTATATAGTTCATTTATCGAGGATGGTTATAGGCTATATATCATCACGCTAAGATCAAAAGAAGCGGAGCACCAGTGAAGAGTGTTTGAAATTCGGGATTTTTTCCCTCTTGAGAGCTTCGGCTGCGTGTTAGTGTTAGACTAAAGTAACTATTCCACGCGAACAAAGTCGCGGACAGTGGCTAGTATAGAATAAAACTAATTAAAATATACATGACAACTAAGTACAACGGCATAGATTGGAATAAGTTTAGTATCAATAGAATACATGTTTTATTTATTTTAAGAACCGATAATTATGCTCGAGTGGATTACGACCTTTTTTCGAAATGATTACGCTATTGATCCAGCAAGGTCTTAACAGCTTCACCGGACTACTTGGTTACGACCACTATACTAAAAAGTATAACACCTGTTAGCTACCCACTTCCGGTACCGCTCGTCATTCAAGGCTCGAGATACTACTAGCGCTACATATTAGAGATACGCATTGATACTAGCGCCAAGCGCCAACATATAAGAGAGACTACACTAACGCCATTTTATTAAAGATACATAAATGAGAATTATTATAATTATATACATTTCAATGAGTCATTTCAATAGGAATTGATATTGTTCATTTATTACTTGCACAACATTAGTTTTATGATAATAATAGTAATTGCTTTGACTTCAATAGTTTGACCTATAAAGGGCTAGATGTCTCTACTCTACACACATACACATATTTCAGATACATAAATAACAATGATATAACAATGATTTTATATAGAATTGATGTACGTAAATAATATTAATTTGTTAATTAATTATTACCTTTGTGTTACTTAAAACATATAGCAGAATTATAAGAAAATGGTACTTGCTTTGAGTTATATAGTTCGTCTTATAAACTATATAGTTCGGCCTATAAAAGGCAAGATGTCAGTGTTATCTACGCATTCTTTTGTAAAAAGTACTGTAAGCCGTAACTCTGGGCAAATAAAGAGTGGAAGTAATTACTTAGTATTTATTGGCATCCTGACTGCGTCGACTATGTCGTATACAACCTGATAACACACCTCTAATAGTGGCACGCTTGGACCTGGCACGGTCAGACACGGTAGAAGAATATCTGTGTACCCGACTGTAATTACAATCACACATATGGCAACAAATCCGACAAAGTGACTCTGATTTGTCACTTGCGTTTTGCGTGCGTATACAACCGTAATTACATCTCGATATTCCTCATAAAATTTTCTTGAAATTAAATATGTTGTAACTAGAGGTCATTTCCTCGTAGAGATTGAGATAGAGGGAGTATAATTATAAACAATGTGGTTCCGATAACCTAAAACTAGACAGACCTCTTTACAGTGCCTATTCTGATTAATATGAGATACCAGCAAAGTGACCCACGGGTTATCTATTAGGCTCATTAGAATATGTTCAAGCGTACAGTAAATTGATTATTTTTTCACTTTTATTCATTGATTTCTTCCACTTTTTAGGGATATCCATAGAAGGGATTATTTGTCATTTCAACGATTACAATTTTGCTACATTTATTAAACATAATTACATGGGTAACTGATGAATGAACAATCAAACATTCATACTGGAATTTTAATCATATTTACGACGGGAAAGCCAATTACTAACGTACATTTGCCAATCTTTTTAGTTTTCTCGTCCACAGTCGATATGTATTAGCTGTAATCGCCACGGTTAGGCAAAAAATTATAGTATATCTTATTCCGCGACATAAACTACTTCTATATCAAATTCCATTAGAAACCGTTCAGCTGTTTGAGGTTGTTTTATAAACAGACATACAAACAGAAGTATTTTCACATTTATAATATGATATTAGATTCAATGTAGATTAAACATTAGATTATATCATAATATCTATTATTCAGACGGAGTATTTTAGTATAAATAATATATAAAATACAATTATCGTTTCTGAATACACATGTACGGACAAACGTAAGACGACTATATTAATCACGCATTGAGTGCTTCTAGAAAATAAAAGTACCACAACAGTTCTCACACAATTAAATGTTAAAGAAATTTTTGAAGAGAACAGATATACATGTATTTGTTTTTTAATAATGATCATATTCGTAGTAAAAATGACTATCTTCTAAATATAAATCGGCAGAGGAAAACCAATTAGAACATCTCCCTCTTATGTTTCTTAGCCGATTTTCATCGTTATTTTTTATTTATTGTCGAGTTTTATTGTTATCAACTAAAAGAATGGTATTTTTTTCTCTACAGTCGGGAGTTCGACCATTGAAGAGCGTTTCATTAATTTCAAAGTTCAAACATTAGTTCCGATAAGTGAATATTTAATTATGAACGACATGGAAATTAATTAATAGATTCTTTCATGCAATGTATGTCATTTAATTTTACAACTCTATTTGCATACCAAATGATATCAAAAATATTGGCAATGCTCGCTACAATAACGTAAATATAAATAGATCGACCTAATAAATAGGAAACGACGCCAATGTGCCATTGCGCAAGAGTCGCTCGGACACGGATGTGAATGTTCTAAGATTTGTTTCACAACAACAATATTTAAATATTGTTTTCATAACACACCGTTTTATCCACTGTTTACCAAACAAAAATGTACATTTATGTGAAAATATTAAAATAGAGTCGCCCGTATCTAAACAGTTCTCATGGTATAAATTATTGATATGAAACATCTATAGGCGCGGGTAAACATGATTGTTGGCGTGGCGACGCGATGCCGTGTGCAATCTCTATTGCTGCACTGAATTCAGATACCTATAGTATAATTTGAGGTTCGTTCGATTTGAACAATTTCGAAGTTTCACATCTGCCAGGCGTCCTGTGACAGCTCAATTATTGTATATACTAAAATTGTAGTCTATTTCAAAAATGTTTAAATCTTAAATGATTTAAAAAACAATAACAATTAATAGACGTAAAGTTTTTTACGATTTTAGCAAAAATAAACATAGAGCGTCATTCGCGTTGAAGCGTAATGTTTACAATTCGTAAATTACTTTATGCATTACATTAACGTAGTTATTTTGTCTCGAAAACAGTACATTTTCAAATATTAGCAAAGTTGTTTTTTGTTCGTATAACTCCAATATCACTGCGTTATAAATTATTCTTGAAATCATGTGAAAAACGCGCAAAAATAAATAAATCGTAAGCAATTCATTCATTTTTAAGATAATTCTTTTTATTTTTAATAATCCAAAATCATAAGGTATACGAGAGTCACATGAGATTAGCAAGTTGACATATGTGAAAGAAAGTGCGAATTAATTAATAATTGTAGCTTAAGCATGTAATTAACGTCTTATAATGTGCTCATTCATAAACAAGTAGATAACATTTAGTCGATAAAAGATTTATTACAGAATCCAGGAAAAATATAGTATATAAAATTACATACAAGTTTATCAGGCTACTAAATAATAATGTGATAAATATATATGCCATCTACCGGGGTTTATTTTTTTTTTAATTAATGAAAACGCCTCAATTATATTTACTTTATGCATTTTCTGTTCATCTGAATAAGAAATATAACTACACTAGCCTCTGCCCGTGACTTCGTTCGCGTGAAATAAGTACTTTGGGTTAACGCTCTTAAAAGGATAAAACATCATGATTTTGAAACATTTTTCATATGTGCTCCGCTCCTATTGGCCTTAGTGTCATGATATATAGCTTATAAACACTATATATATAACACTGAAAGAATTATTCAAATCGGACCAGTAGTTCCTGAGATTACCCCTTACAACGCTACAACGTCACAAACTCACAAACTTTTTACCTCTTTATAATATTAGTATAGATAGTATAGATATCGAAACCAATTTTAACGTCTTATTAATTGCTTGTCGTAATATCATCAATTAGTACTTAAATAAAAACTTTAAAATTGTAAGTTATTTCCGTTAAACTAAATTTGTAGTTTTAAATATGAGTTTACTTTTATTGAATTGCTCCCATATTCCCGACAAAAGGTAACTTAATCACATATTATTTATACAAATAAACATACAATAAATTACCCATACGGCAGCACAGACTCAGGATACGTATTACTGGTTGTTTTATGACAAAAATAGGTTATTGGATGTAATGGATCCCGATTCAAATCACACACGAATTATTGTAATTACTACTTCATTCTACTCTTTTTGCGTTCCGCTCACGTGGCAAAAGTAGAGATATTCGACATACATGTTTCTAAGCCACACTATTTTAGTGTGATGTGTCTTTACAGCTTCACCGGACTTATGGGCGCTCAGCCGCTTGGCAAAAACCTGAAGGGTACGAAAATGGACGAAACTCGATTCGGGCTGTTGTTCTGAACTATTTGAAGTTATCACTCTATACATCGATCAGTATTGGATATTTTGTAAAGTAAATTAAATATCCAGTGTATCGACGTATTTTAATCACGTAGAATACTTGAAATTATCAAGATTATATACACAATCACTGATTGTTATCACAAAGGTACAAATTGGTTTTCTTAGCTATATGTGTATTCATTAACAAAAGAACATTATCTATGACAAAGTCATAGTGCTCTATAGGATATATCCCCAAGAAAGGCAAATTTTAATAAATAGTAGTGGTAGAGCCAAGCTGAAGCTATTATTGTTTTCAGCACGAATGGGTTGGCTCGTCCGGGGAAGCACCACCCTCTCACAGAAAACCGTCGTGAAGTAACAGTGCTTGCATTGTTGCGTTTCGTTCGATCAGTGAGAGAGTCGGAGACCCACCTACCCTCCCATTCCCCTTCCTCCTTCCCTTTCTGTTCCCTCCACCCTCCTCCCAAACACAGGCTGGGAACGCACTTGTGACTCCTCTGGTGTTGCAAGTGTCTCTGGACGGTGCTGATCACCTAAAATTAGGTGACCCATCTGTTCGTTTGCCTCCTTGATATAAAAAAAAATATCGTAACTATTTAACTGTGGATACGAATCATATCCTAAATCAGGATTAACAACATATCTAATACTAATTAGGAAATATGTAATGTTTATTAAAAATAATCAATGTTTACGAATCGATACAACGAATAGCATTTAAATATTACAGCGAATAAAAACATCGACGTATTTCCTTGGACATTCCATGTCAAATTATTGGTCGTATTTTTTATGCTCGTACAAAACATTTTGCTTCCCTGCTCATTATATAAACCGCTGACGACTGGAATTCACTACCGGCGTTTGTTATTTCTCAAGTCGTACAGTATGGAAGGATACAAGGGGTGAATGAAACATTTTTTACTGAGTCAATTGTTGGTTTAATAAAAAGTATTCTCCATCAAATCAATATAGTAATTAAAACTCTCCGAGGCATATGATTGAGACGATTTGTAAAATAGTTTATGTTAACAAACAATTTATTAACAAAAATAATCATCATACTACTATGGGTTAAGTATTTTTAAAATAATTTATAGTATTAGCGTTTAACTACAATTTAATCTGATATTAAACGACCATAGGCTCTAAGATAGTAAACACACAGAACCTAGAAAGGGCTGGCTCTCAAGTACAGCCCCCGGAAAAACCAACAAGTGCTTGGAGATTAATTTGCAACTTGTTGGTGATAACATAGTAGGTGGTAGAGCCACGCTGAACCTATTACTGGTTTCAGCATGAATGAGTCGGTTCGCCCGGGGGACTACCACCCGACCTACAGAAACACCGACGTAAAGTAACAATGCCATAGAGAGTGCCGGGGGCCCATCTCCCCCCAACAACACAAGCTGGCAACGCACTTGCGAATCCCCTAGTGTTGCGAGTGTCCTTGGACGGTGGTGATCCCATAACATCAGGTGGCTAACCTGTTCGTTTGCCTCCTATGATATAAAAAAAGTAGCCAGGCTGACTTAGTAAAGGCGCAGTGGATTCACCACGATGTATTCCTTCACCGAAAGCTCCTTAAATATATAACGAAATGCAACATAATTTCATGTCATAATGAAAATACTAGACACATTTCAAATTTATTAAAAAAAAACATTTATGTATCATATACTATATTTGTTTATATCGATACTGTAAATTATGTTTCCAATTGATGTGTTTAAACATCGAAGCTACAATATAGTTTTGGCCTATGTGGTATTCGAACTATTTCCGAGTTAGAGTTAAAAAATACAGACGTAATAATTTTTTTTCATATTGGAAACAGTTTTATCTCGTGTTCAGACATTGTGCGCAATTAGTAAATAGGTTTATTGACATAATTATTATGTATCACGCATTAATGTAACATTAATTGTATATCACCAATAAAAAATCTGATATTGACCGAACTGATCATTACAATCCATGTGTTTAAATAACCGTATATGTTGAACGGTATGGAAAGTTGCAGATGCATGAAAAATCACTAATATATCTGAAGGAAAGAAAGAATTATAGGACGTACAGAAAGATCCATTGTTCCTGCCTTGCTTACTAGAGATGTGTCATGATGATAGATTTATCTATACACATAAAAAGAATTTAAATTTAAAGTGACTGTACTTTATAGATTTTTTGTCGTAGTTATCTAGAAATAAGCAATAAAATACATTTCAATCATATTTAGAAATGTCTGTCTGTCTATATGTTTGTATGAACACGTACCACTGCTAAAATAACGCGTTCATGACAAAACCCCTAAATCGTATTGCATAGCTTCGAGTAACATTTAGTCTTTGTTTAATTAAAATCGGTTCGATCTATCAATATTTATTGTAATTTTAATGATAAAGCGTCGTAAGTACGAGAGAAAGGTATATAAATAGATGTGTCTAATACATTCAGATGACATTATTAATCGCGGTTTTTTTACATGAGGATTTGCGCGGACGAAGTCGCGGGCACAGCTAGTAAAATATAAAACATAATAAAATACATTTTTTAAACAATAATTATTGAAACAATAACGTCACTGTTGTTTTTATAAGTCGAACTAATACCTCGAATTTACGGTATAGATGGTACCGAGCGATAACGGCATAAGTAGGGGTATAATTTATGATATAAATAAAAATAAGTTACTTTTACGTGGGATTTATTTTAACAAAACCATAGAATAATAACCAAATCGCAAAATGAAGTTATTTTGAGGTAGACAGGTTTATAGAATATCTCGTCAGGCTCTGGCACTGATTCTGTTCAAACAAAAGACGAATCAACGTAATTTGAAAATCGCGTAACACGAAATTCACGTAAGTTGGGACATGTGAGTTTATTCATTTATTTGTTGACTTCAAGCCTTAGCTACTCAACAGAACATTATAAAATTTCGTATACAAGGACAGAGAGTAGCGTTGATACATATAAAAGCACTGTTCCCGAGTAATATGTAAAATCAAGAATAACGCGATCGGAGACGCGAGAAAAAGGTAGTACAATAATAGAACGACTGAAATAAAAAACCCTTTATGTTATGACAACAGAACCTTGTGTGGCGTCTTGTTCAATTTTTTTATATTAGCAACTCCGATCAAGGAAATATTTAATTCTAAACAGTCCTTTAATTACAATTAGGTATAAATACGAAACGTTAATGCATTTCTATTAACAGGAATACAGCGACAACTGAGTGACAACGTGTCAGCACAGCAGGTAACGTATGATCTCAATAGACAATCTCATTTGCAGCTTAGTGCAACTGACATGAGAACCGGTCCGGTCAATTAAAACCAATTGCGTAAACTCGATTAGGTGAACCACTCATTTTACATTATACAGAGTTAGTGTGTAGAACAACGCAAGCGAAATCAACTAGACGTAAATAAATGTTAATGACTATTTAAATAATTTGTATATTACAATAATATTACTTTTCTTAATATAGTACGTTTAAAGAAACACATTAATAAGAATATAATGTATAATCACACGGATTAAAAGAGTTAATAACTAAAATAGATAGAGCAAACAGGTACCTCGAAGAATACCAATAGTACGAGTAATACTGTCACATTGGGAACATCTATCATTTGTCATAGACTCGAGTACGCTAACGTCTCACAATCAAAACAATTTAGAAGATACATCTATTCAAATGATTTTATTCTAGGAGTATCTTCAATTTAACCGGATTTAAATGCACTAAGTCAAGTGACAAATTTAATTTCATTTTCTATTCCTTGTATCCACCCGGAAACTATGTCGAATTAGTTACAATAACTACGGATCGGGCAATATTTTATCACAAATGGACTCTTAAAAAAAGAGTTCCTGGTGAACAGTTCTTCCTAATTAATATTTTAGATAAGAAAGAAACGCCAAAGAACTTTGCTTATCGAAAATTATGAACAAGAAATAGTTCGTTTTCTTATACCTGTAAAAACAAAAGAGAGTGAAGATGAATTGGAAATAACATCAAAATTAGAAGGCATGAAATGTCGGAATATATTTAATCATTTTTAGTTATGAATTTCAATATTTTGTATAGACCTTATTTACATTTGATAAAAAAAAACATTACAACATATGTAATGCGTCATTGTGTCTCGGAAATGATTTTACAGTATTTTACGTGAGCTCTATCACAAAATAGAAATTAATGCAAATTAAATCACGAAAATGTTAATGGAGACTGCGAAGATAATTTATAATGTTATATCACATTCTTCGCCATCTGCTATTTATCTCACAAAGAGATTGATTAAAAACACTCGAAATTTATTGATAGTATTCGCGACGACTGAAACATTTTTAACATTCCCGTTGAATATTTTTTGCAGTTATATTTCACGGTTCAACCAACTCACATTATGCGATGATTGCTTCCTCATAATTTGAATAAAACACGAAATCTGTTTCAAAGTGTCGGATAAAGTTCATTTATCATTTAACAACATAAAACGACTTCTGAAATCATCAATAAAATATTTGACACGTGGCTTCATCTTTTTTTTTGAAAAAACGATTTTAGTCCTGTTTTTTTATGTCATAGGAGGCAAACGAACAGGCGGGTCGCCTGATGTTAAGTGATCGCCACCGTCCATAGACACGTGCTCACCAGAGGAGTCGCAAGTGCGTTGCAGCCTGTGTATGGTAGGAAGGAGTAAGGGGAAGGAGGGGCGAGGGGAGGGTAGATGGGCCTCCGGCGCTCTCACTGACCGAACGAGACGCAACAATGCACTTTTACTGCACATCGGTTTTCTGTGAAAGATAGGTACTATCCCGGATGAGTCGACCCATTAGGTGAATTTCCTTATATCAAAAAAGACGGGACTTTACAAAATTAGTTGGTAACAATCGTCCTTAAATTTCGTTCCGGCTTGTGTACTTTTTGGGAATTAATTGTATTAAAAAAAAAAAAAAAAAAAAACAAAAATGTAATTATAATCGTCGATGAAAATATATGCAAATTTAAATTAACAAACTTCTGTTAGCAAATTTACGATCAGACTACGATTCAAACGAGCTCAAGGTCTCGGAGAATGCGCGCGACACCTCACAAGTGCAGGAAGTAGCGTGTCTGCACTTACTGTTCCTGTCGGCCACAGAACAGATAAGGTGTTTATCACACCCCGTCATAATCAAACCGGAAGGTGACTTTAAAACCGGTATCATCTAAACAGCTGACTTGTTTATTCGATGGACCGCATAATCTAATTATTCGATATATTACTAAGAATGTCCGTGATTGCCAAAACTGTTTAGCAATAATGACGCGGCATTTAAAATTATTGAAAATTAGTAATCAAGTTTTACCTTCAACGAAAACGTTATCTCAAGTGGGAATAATAAAATTAGTAGAACTTATAGCAAGCATGATACTTGGTAAATTTAGTTATTTTGAAATTGAATTGCACGTGGTTATAATTCTAAATCTCAATCTAACGGGTCAGTAATAGAATCGGATCACTAAACGTATAAATACAAATTAATTACAAGAAATCCAAGAAGCCCGCACTTCACGTGACCACAATGCAGGCAGAAGGTGAGAAAAACAAAATGGAGCTAATCTATTTTGAGATTTGGCTCTCGGCCACCGCCCGCACTGGTTTAACCTATGTAAGTATATCAATTATCGGCCAACTATGATTTTTATGTCACAGTAAATTAAATCGCGGAATTTTAATTACCATAACATCAGAGAGAGAAGACAACGGAAATTTTCTTCGGGATTATTATTTCTCAGTACGTGACTAATTAAAAGGTATTTTACATGGAAAGTGTAAAAAATACGTATTAATACTAAAACTGTGTACAAGAACAAAGAAGACTGGTGTTTTTACACGCCTTTTCATATCCGGTGCTAAATGTAAACAATTAGTCATAAGTAAATCAACTAATAAAAGATGGTTATGAGAAAGTCCCAATTACTTTAGAAAAAAATAAAAAGAGGCAACAAACTTTAAGATGACAGTTCGGAAAGATTAACACTCTTGTCTCAGTAAACAAGAATTAGTCATCGACTGAACGGAAATTATACTTTTTTCATATTGACAGCTACGATTTTCTGATGAAACTATGAATTGTCGCAATTTTTTAGATATTTATATAAATTTTAATCATCTGTAATACGAAAATACGCTATGACTAATCTTGCCTCATTTTTTTAATATGACGAATGATTTCAATCTACAATACCTGGGCGATCGAGCCTAGCTCGGTTCTTTAAAAAACATTTTTAGATTCAAATAAACAGGTTTGTCTTATAAAATTAATTCTTTTACAAAAAAAAAATCTCTTCTGCTGTCACTCGGATTCGAACTGGGGTTACACGGATTTTCGAAGCAACCGATCTACATCTGAGCTATTTTTGTTTTGACAGCGCCGGTAATATTTACTTTTATATTCTAGCTATTCTTTGGGGTGTAAGGGGTGTCGCGTAACATCTTAAGACTTGAGACACCCAAGCCAACCTCACCTGCACGTGGTGCACCCTGCTGAATAACGAACGAGGCAATGGCGAAAGGGGGTGGTAGGGTTTTACAGCCCGACTGGGTCGCAACCACCATGTACATGGCGAAAAAGCCCGTCATAGTGACTCGCTTCAGCGCGTCGCGTTTCGGGATCAGCCTGTGCATATCCAGTACCAGGTGACTTTCGTCATTATGGCCGGCATGACAGCGGCGACCGGCGATGGATAATGTCTCTCGGTGGTTGCCGATGTTTTTGGATTGTACTATGCTTAACATCAGGCGTAGTGCAGTCACTATGTCGTGCTTCAATAAAAAAAAAAGCTATATATTTTCATTGCCTGAAAACGCAGTTAAAAAAGTTTTGTATGAATAAAATCTAGATCGATTTATCGTCCCGAAAACTACCTACATACTAAGTTTCACGGAAATAGATGATGCCGTTTCCGAGATCCTGAATAAAAATGTACAAGAATTGCTCGTTTAAAGATATTAGATAGATAACATATACAAATAAATATACGAGATGCATTAACTTCAACGCCATGAAACTTGGTTACACCTGTGTGTTTTACCAGAGGTTTTACGCTAGCTACTTTGTTTTGGCTACGTATTGCTTTTAAGTTTTATATTGCAATTTATCACGGGCAAAGACACGAGTGGTTGCTAGTATATAATAAAATTAATAGTAGTATTGTAATTATAGGATTGGAAACATTCTGTATTTAGATTTATCTAAACAGACATACAAACACTTCTATGGAAATAAGAAATAATTATATCATTAGAGCCTATATTCTTAAGCTGATTTAGTCTGCATTGTTTTTCTATTACAAGAGAATTGTTTTATACACTGGTATCTACGCAAATATTGATAAATATAACAAATAACAATAGCATAAGTGGAAATAAAGCGAACAATTCGTGCCCTTGATTAATGACGTACACTTCTCTATTATGAGAATGCGTAAATAGACAGCGCGTCGCCACTAATTCCGTTAGTCATTCATTTACTGTAATCGTATACTAGAAAAAGGCTTTTTAGGTAGCACATTATATCATGATTAAAACGGGAATGAGGTTGCCTTTCCAAAAATTAACAGAACATATTTACCAATACTACTGAGATATACGCTGTAATATTACTGAGACGGAACCTCCATTTGACTCCAAGCAACAAATGTTTATTACGATTTTCTTATATAAATGTGTTTATATATGTTTTCAATCATGTGTATTCCAAGTATATATTTCTTTTTGACCTGATAACGGTTATAAAAAGATGATTCCAGTTGCACGCAAGAAAAAGCGTGACTCATTGTCACTTTCCGCCTTAGCCGAGCGTGTAAGTTTGGAAGAAGGGATAGAGAGGCGTGATCGGCCTAAACGTTTGGTTTGTGACGCATATCAATGTTTTCTTGTGACGTTATCACGAGAGATTATCGTTCGGAAATCTAATTTACAGACAACCATTTTTTTAGTAAATATCATTCATGCGTTCAATAGACTAAGACTACGACCAAATCAATACCTTTGTCGCTTGTAATGTTTTCCTGCTATTATATGTCAATATATTCTATTGAAATAAACAGTAACACTAAGACTAAATGGCATATTCAGAAATAAGAAAAAATCGGGAAAAGTATGTGGACGATTTAAAGTTTATATGACAGTAAATGTTTTTTTTTATTGTAGCACAGCAAAATGACTGCACTGTGCCTGATGGTGAGCACAGTACAATCCAAAAACAATGGCGACTACCGAGAGTCACGCCATCCCTGGCCGGTCGCCGCTGGCATGCCGGCCTGCGTAAATGAAATTAAATGAAGACACAAAGGTTGATTTGAAATGACAGCAGTGCTCTAGAATATCTTCCGTCAGTTAGTCATCATTTAGCTAGATAGTGAGATGATATTAAAACATCGAAGTACTACGTTAATATAACACAAGGCAAAACAAAAATGTAGGCGTGAAAGAGGGAGCCTATGTAAGAAGTGAGTAAATGTGAATTGATTAGATATATAGAAATTTTCTAGAATTATCTAATCAAAATGGTATTTTATTACAAAACATCAGGAAATAATCTCTAATCAGTTCATAAATGTCAAGAAATAAGATTAAGTCATGACGCATAACTTCAATTTGATACATTACAAATTGTATTAATTTTATATATTTTAATTCGGAATTACAATATACAATTAGTTGTATATTCAAGTCCAGTTATCCTAAATAATATGAACGTTACAAATAATTATATAACAATAAAGGAAATTGTAACAATACGAAGGTTCTGAAGCAAGGAGATAACGAAAGAAAAAGCATGTATAGATTGAACTAAATAATAACTGTCGAATGATTAAGAAAATAAATGCAGCTACTGTAGAATACCAATCAATTTATTACAAGAACTAAACGAAGAGCTAAGAGCGATTTTCATTAATTCTTCAACTTTAACGCGAAAATATTAGGTAATTGAACTATGACAATCTTTTACTGAATACAAGAATGTTGCACTAAAATTTAGGTCAGTTTTTCTGTCTCTTTTCATTCATAATTGAAAAAAATATATATCATTGGGAATCCACCGTTATCGGTGAGTGACAGTGTGTGACGGACCGTGAGGTCAAGGCACGTCGTTGGCACGATACCAGAGTTCAACTCACAAGTTCATAACACAACCCTTCTTAATTTCATCTACCTACGATATGTACGTTCACATCAAACGATTATAATTACATTTTCATATTAATTTACTTTGCGAACGCAAGAAAATTAAAAGAGAAAATATTTTTGGAATGAAATTCCATAACGCAACTTGCGATAGGAATTGACTGGTAGAAATCGTCACAGAGGAAAAGCGTTATGTGCTTCTGTTTCTCTCCCTCTATGCGACTCTCTCTCTCTTTCTGTCTCTTTCTATTGTATACATGAGTGAGTACGTGTGCGTGCGAGTTTCAAAATTTGAACAATCGAGCACCGTGCCACAGTATAAATATAAGAGACAGTTTGGAAACTACCTACAAACGCTCGTACCGGCGCACTAACCCAAATATGCGCATCAAGGAGAGCCCTAAGCGGTTTTCGTGGTGCTTTGCATAGAGTACTTTTTAAAATATCTTATCAATGCACATGTTTGTGTGAGTGTGCCGTTTTCATTCGTTTGTAGGTAGTTTCCGTACTGTCTCTCATATTTATACTGTGATCGTGCGCTGTAAGTCAACAATATTATAAATAAAAAGGTGATGAATATGAAGGTGAGTTACATAAGTAACCTTTATACATCTATACATATGATAAAAATTAAGTGTATGTATGTTACATCAAAATAAAAAAAATACCGATTGGGTATGAAAGTATACATGCTTCTGATGAAAAAAATGCAATTTTGTCAGTCTATCTGTTTGTTCCGGGTAATCTCCGAAACGGCTGGAGCGATATTGATAGGAATTTCGCTAGCACATAGATAAAATTACAGCGGGTGACATAAGCTACTCTAAATTAGACTAGGTGTTAACCACGGCTTCGTCTGCAATGCTATCTCCAAAACGGTTGGACCGATTCTTATGAAACTTTCACCATCAGATAGCGGACATTATAAAAAGTAATTTAGTCTGTTTTAATTTTGACTAGTTGTTAACCGTGGCTTCGCCCACACTGATTTCCCCATAACGGTTTCACCGATGTTCATGGGACTTTCACTGGTAGATAGCGAACTTTATAAAAAGTAATTAAGGTTATACTATTTTAAACTAGCTGTTACCTGCGACTTTGTCTGCATTAGCAAGATTTCAAATCATTCTTTATTTTTTAATCAAGAAATAATTATCAGTTTATTGTTTGCAATTAGACATTAGAATTATTAGTAACTTTGAAGAAGAGGTCTTCCTAATAAGATTTTAAACCGTAAACGTATTGCGTAAAGTGTTCCATAATAAAATTTCTTGCAGAACAGACAAGCGTTATGTTTTGTATAGTCACAAAATCTTAATTCTTATAGCAATGTATATTAAATGTAAATCTTTATAATAATATTTTAAGTTATTGTTTCATTGGCGCGTAATACAGTGTAAGTAAGAGACTGATATAG
Source organism: Antheraea mylitta (assembly GCA_014332785.1). Taxonomy (NCBI): domain Eukaryota; kingdom Metazoa; phylum Arthropoda; class Insecta; order Lepidoptera; family Saturniidae; genus Antheraea; species Antheraea mylitta. The sequence goes on from JACEII010000008.1 coordinate 3,661,073, forward strand.
TTATATGGTGGGTTAAGGTTCCAGATATGTTGCAGATGATAAACCTCATTTAATACAATGTTAGTATTTACATATCTAATGTATACTTTACATGTTACTTTAAGTGGAGTGCGTTCTATAATTGTGTATTTCTATAATTGTACATGGTCTCACAATTTTATATTTCTTTAATACCATTTTTAAAAACGCGTGCGGAGCTGCGGGTAAAGCTAGTATTATAATATTATTTACTGCCGGTTATATAACCTCAATACTAAAAGCGTGAAAATGTCATTAAAATTTATTTGTTATTTGCTTTAAATCATACGTTAGTTATATTGACTCATTATTGCAACATTGTAATGAAGATTCGAGAAATGGAAACTTCAACAAGTATGGTTTCGTTAGCATAAGACAATAATTACCATAATACACTATGACGATAAATGTATTTACAAATTATTCTTTATATATAATTTATTTTTGCCTAAAATATAAAATAAACCTTTTATAATTGAATCCTTGTTTTACATTATTTACATTGAAGAATATTAGAAAAGTAATAAATATACAATTTGCTGAGAGAGAGAGTAGAGGTCGATGGTGGGGTATAACGCATTTTCCTTACGTGACGAAAACATAAATATAAC